>JAWZYV010010632.1:0-600000 GCA_038373885.1 Cheiracanthium punctorium
TGATCTGTCTCTGTGTTGTCCACTTTATTCGACTAGGATTTATAAGTGGATTGTTTAAACAAAGCACAGATATCCGAAAATAAATGTTCCAAATACAACAACAATATATGTACTATATATATATATATATATATATATATATATATATATATAATATAGAATAGCTAACTTACGTAATGTGGAATCCCAAGATAATTCATTGATAAAGTGAAAAAACAGATTGCTCATGTTGCCAATTAACAAGCTTAAATATTTTACAAGAATCAAAAATTGAAATTAAAACAATAGATTAATTTTTAATAAGTAAATTGGATATCGGGAAAGAGAAAACATATACGTGAAAGTTTTGGCTATGATCTGCCAAATTTCTCACGTTAATTCTTCTCCGGAGCTCTGGATGTGGATAGCCGAAAAAGTTCTCGGGTAATAGACCAGTTTCTGACCTTCTGTTTTTCATTTTCTCGGTTCTGTTGGCCAAACATCAGAAACTTGTCTAGTGTGAAAGTAACTAGAGAATACTTGTATCACCTATTCAGTATCTTATGCAAATTTATGCAAAACCTTTTCCGATGTATTGTATATAAGGATGTGAGATCTTGTTTCTTGGGCAGATTGTGAATGATCACTGCAGCTGTTAATGCCAACGTTATGGTAATATGTTTTTAAGTTGTTAATAAAAGAACTTTATTTTTAAATGCCTCAATTATTCTGACACTCTTGCATTCTGAAAGCTCTGCTATTCGTTTAACAAAATATTATTGCAGTTGTGGTAAGGTTTGGAAACAAGTTCCATCCTATCGTAATATTTTGGTTATGGGCCACCAGATGCCCCCAACTGCGAAGAAATTTTTAAGTGTCAAGATAAAAGAGCATCTAGTAGGCGGGCCACGTTAACACTCAACTATGGAATCTGTAACTTCTAACTCTTACAGTATTGTTAAACTAAATTCGTTGAACTACAGTACTTGGGTAGAAGATATCAAAGTGGTATTAATGGAGAAAGGGTGCTACCGAATAGTTGATAAATCCGAAGAACGACCCGATGAGAAAACTGCAAAGCCTAAACAATTGCATGATTTTGACCAGCGCAAAGATCGGGCTTATATTTTAATTTATTTAAATATTGATTGCGAGTACAGTTTCTTAATAGCAGAATGTGATGATCCTGTAAAGGCTTGGGACATTTTAGACTCATTTTCGGCCAGATTCTCGTGCCCGTGTAATTGGACTTACGGATGATTATTTTAATTGCCGTATGAATCCTAATGAAGAAATTGGCGTTTATGCTGCTAGATTGAAAACTATTGCTAGCCAATTGAGAGATGCCGGTAAACCTTTATCAGGCTGGTATGAGTCATTCCAGTTAATTCGGTTCCTTCCCATCGAAATTAATAGTATTGTGCAAACCATATACAGATGGAAGGATGAATATTTTTTATTTTCGATAAAATATTAGCTGAACTCTTATCAGAAGAAGCGCGATTGAGGCAAACAAAAAGAGACAATAGTAGTATAGTTCTACAAACGTCTCAACAGTCTGAATGTAATAAAATCAAAACAAAGAACAATCGTTTTTTGAGTAAAAGACCTAATAAATCAGTAGGCAAGTCAAAGTCCACTACACTCTTCGTACATCATTGAAACCTGTATAAGTACAAGTTCTGAAGACGAATGTGTGCTCGACAGTGCTGCTGCTTGCACACTTTTGTGGAAATCGAAGACTTCTGACGGAGTATAAACCAACGAAGAACAGGTCCCTTTCTGTAGCAGTTGGAAGAGCTACCTATCCTGTGGAAGGACCTGGTGTGGTCAGACTTCAATTTAAAGATAAAACGGGTGAGTGTGAAACTATTAAACTCACTAATGTTCTGTCTTCTCATAAGTTAAGGTGCAATCGTATTTCCCTATCCTTAATGGAGGAGAGGGGCGCATCTTTTGTCGGTAAAAATGGTAAATTATCTGTGTACGCCAAAGATGGCCACAAGCACTTTTCTGCCATCAGAAAAGATGGACTATATTATTTATATCCCCAGTATCCCGACTTAATTCTAAATATGTAATTAAATTGTGTGATAATGTAAGAACTAATCCTAAACATGAGGAAAAGGATATTTTAAAAATTGATGCATTGGTAGTAACTAGTGATGTTAGATTGGCATAGGAAATTTTGTCATGTAAATAACCAGTATATCATTAATACTAGTAAGAACAATTCAGTCATTGGACTTCCAAACTTGAAATATGATAATGTAACATGTGAGCCATGCATTATAGCTAAACAGCGTAGGAAAAGTTTTAAGCCAATAGGCAAAATTAGATCTACCAAACCATTCGAGCTACTGCATATGGATTTATGCGGACCTATGCCTTGTGTAGCTATTGGCGGGCATCGTTATTTTCTTTCAATTAGTGATGACTTTTCACGAAAAGTCGTCACTTATCCGCTGAAAAATAAAGATGAAGTGTTCAGTGTATTTGTTTTCAAAAGAGAGCCGAGCGGTTTTTAAATTAAAAAATTATTAGCGTACGGACTGACAATGGTCTTGAGTTTTGTGATACAGAGTTTGAAAAGTTCCTTGATAATCAAGGTATCAGTTATGAACGAACAAATACATACACGCCAGAGCAAAATGGAGTCTCGGAAAGATTTAATTACACGGCAGTAAATGCAATTAAAGTAATGCTTAAAAACAGTGGTTTAAGTGAAGGATTTTGGGCCGAGGCCCTCTTATGTTATACATATGTTTGGAACCGTGTTTGCCACGGGAAAAACGACAAAACCCCGTTTGAATTATATGGGGGGGAGGAAACCCTCTGTCAAACATCTTGTATCATTTGGTTCAATAGCTTACGTTAATATTCCTAAACAACTAAGAAAAAAGCTAGACGTGCGAGCAAAAAAAGGCATAATGGTTGGTTATGCAATGGGAACTAAAGGTTATCGTGTGTGGCTCCCAGGTGAACGTAAAGTTATTGAGACTAATAATGTAACTTTTGATAAACCCAAATCAAGTAGGGCAGTCCTGGACCCCTCTAATAAAAGTAAAATAACATTTGAAAATTCAGAAACGGAATCGGATATATCGGACATTGAGGATGACATAAAAGCGGAATTTAAACCTACAACTACTGAATCAATAAGACCATGCGATGAATTGAATAAACTTTCAGGCTCTACTCAGAGCGCAGATTCATCTCCTGCACGTTTAAATAAAGTAAAATGGTTTAGAGTTGTATCTCCTACAGTTGGCACAAGGCAGACAGGAGAAAGAATAGGCATTTATTACCACCCGGAAAATTCCTCAGCTCGTTTAAGATCATATCATGACCTAGAGAAATATTGCAGGAAACATAACATTGAATACAATCCCAAATGGTTCAATTTTAGCAACAGGGTTTCTCATTCTGGAGAAATTAAGACCGATATCTGTGTTACCCCATCATTATGACTAGAAACTTCTATCCCCTCTTGCTATAGTGCAGCTCTCAAAACACCCGAGGCTGAATATTGGCAAAAAGCTATGGAAGAGGAAGTCTTAGTTATGCGGGAACGCAAAGTAGGGACTCTCGTACCAAAACCCCATAACGCTAAAGTTATAGGATGCCGATGGGTCTATAATATAAAGAGATGAGGGTGGTAAAATTGTAACGTATAAAGCTAGATTAGTAGCACAGGGATTCAGACAAACGAAGGGAATTGAATATGATGAAATTTTTAGCCCTGTCGTGAACTTTTCTTTAATTCGATTATGTTTTGCAATTTTTGTCTAAATATAAGTGGTCGCACCGTCAACTTGACATTAAAAGTGCATACCTTTATGCAAAACTAAATGAAGTGTTAATGAATCAACCTGAAGGGTTTATAGACCCAGAAAACTCTAGCTATGTATGCAAATTGAACCGCGCAATATACGGCTTGCATCAATCGGGCAGGGAGTGGTATTTAGAAATATTCAGTTTTGAAGAGATTAGGCTTCAAGAAACTTCAATGGGCAAACTGCATTTACACGTTTGAAAATAACATAGTTTTAACATTGTACGTAGATGACATTGTCATATTTGGCCTATCTCAAGAAATTATTAACACTGCTATTTCTAAGCTACACCACGCATTCAACATAAATCTTTAGGCAGGACTCGCAAGTTGTTGGGAGTTGAATTCCAAGAATTTAACCCATTTATGCCTCGCGTCCCTTTTTTGGGACGGCATTTTCGCTATCATTCGAAAACGTTATTTTTCCGAGCCTTTATTCGCGAGTATTGAACCTCAATTCCACAAAACATTTTAATATGGCCAAGTGGGATGTTGGCATTTCATTTTTTATACATAATGATTTTAAATGAAATCATCCCTTGTTCAAAAAGTTGACATCAGAAATTTATCAATTACTGCTGGTGCTAGCAAAAATCGAAGAAAGTCGCAAAAATATCCAGGCACGAATGGGTTAAAGGTGAACTTTATATTCATCAGTGTGAATACATACGTGAGGTATAAAAAATATAACTATCCCACAACGAGCTTGCTCATAGCAGTCGGAACGGTTTTATCAAAAACGCAATGTCCTAATACAGAAGGGGAAATTCACCAAATATCTAAGCTGCCATACCGCAATGTCTTGGGTTGTTTGTCCTATATTGCAGGAAACACTCTCCCTGATCTAAGCTACGCCGTGAATATATTGTCTCAATTCCAATCTAACCCCGGTATGATACATTGGGATGTTCTAATGAAGTTAATAGGTTATTTGAATTCTACTAAAAATTATAAATTAAAACTATCAAACATCTCCAATTTAAACATAACTTGTTACAGTGATGCAGACTATGCATCCAACAGGGATGACCGGATTTCAATGGGAGGTTCAATAATATTTGTGGACAACGTTCCTATTAGCTGGCGCACTTTCAAGCAAAAGTCGGTTAGTCTTTCTTCCATGGAAAGCGAATACATTTCACTCTGTGAAAGCGCTAAGGAACTCGTCTGGATTATACGTGTTCTAAATGAATTTAAAAAGAGAAATATAATTACACTTAACTTTCAAAATACTATGTACTGTGATAACCAAGCGGCAATAAGCTTTTCTAAATCCCCGATAGAAAACAGTAGGACAAAACATATTGATGTTGGATACCATTTTCTTGGAAATCTCGTACTCAAAAGAGAATTTAATTTAAAATATGTGAACACTAAGCTTAATTATGCTGATCTATTTACGAAAGCGGTAAAATCATACAAGCCGGTGCGCACCCCATGTAAACACGGCGACAGCCGCTGGAGCTTGGCAACCGCCAAGCTCCAGCTACTGTCGCCAACCATTTTGCACGATCAGCAAAGTATTTTAACACATTAAAATTGCACATATATTCCACTTACAAAAACATTAAAACAAAATACAACGTCCATATTTAACCAAAAGAACGTCTGCAAATTCAGTAACAGGCAATTTAAAATGAGCAAAAAGTGGACTGTGGACCGTTTTTAACTAAAAGAAATACAGTGGATTAAGCAACTTAGTTGTACAGTTATGTAAACTATGCAACCAGTGGACCGTTTTTAACTAAAAAAAACCTCGGTGGATTCAGCAACCTAGTTGTACAGCTATGTAAACTATGCAACCAGTGGACCGTTTTTAACTAAAAAAACCTCAGTGGATTCAGCAACCTAGTTGTACAGCTATGTAAACTATGCAACCAGTGGACCGTTTTTAACTAAAAAAACCTCAGTGGATTCAGCAACCTAGTTGTACAGCTATGTAAACTATGCAACCAGTGGACCGTTTTTAACTAAAAAAAACCTCAGTGGATTCAGCAACCTAGTTGTACAGCTAATGTAAACTGGGCAAACACTGGCCCGTTTTCAACTCAAAAAAACAACCTAGTTGTACACCTCTTATAAAGTCAGTATTTTTAGAATAGCACGTAAATAGCACTTACGAAAACATAAACACATCCAATATCAATTTAAAATTCACATTAAAAACCTTAAACATTGCAAAGATTCGTTAAAAAAGAGCACTTACCTTTATATTTTTTTAAGTGACCGCTCAGAAATGTCCCCAACACCCACCGGCTTATAACGTAACACCAGCATGCTTTCTTTTATTTAGCTTTATATCACACTATATTTCTAACAAACACGCACAAATTCGTTTCATATATTAACATAACACATTTCATTCCCTTCCATCAATAACAGAAACAATTTCAAATTCCCAAACCTGACGAAACACGTATTCTTTATGGTTGCCAGTCACAAATACCACCGGCAGGTAACTTCACTTTGGCGGTGCATCGCTCACTCTAGCGTCAGAGTGTTCGCCAAGGATTTGTGAACAAAAACATCGATATGTAAACAATGCACCGTATACGGAATATAGTCCACGAAAGCTTTACCTAAAATAGGACTTTCAACGTTCACTTCAAAAATTTTTTCAGTGTCATGAAATTTGTAACTGTTTTAAAATGATGTAAAAATGTGTATCTTTCTTTTTCCATGTGCACCTGGCTGACTGGATGAGTGGACGTGCTTCCTGGTTTAAAAAGAGAAAAAATCTCCGCAGGTCCTGCGGTTACGGTTTCGAAGTAGAGAACGTGAAGAAAACGTCTAATTTATTTTTGCATTGCTTTGCGGGATTACTTCCACTGGTCCAGGTAGCTGGCTGCACAAGAACTCTTAAGACTGAAGGAAGTAAAATGTCTTATAAAGGAAGAAAAAAAGGACTATTAGAACTGGGACTATTAAATTTTGCAGAGGCTGCATCATAATGTTTTTAATTAGCAGTGCTAATGTTTGTATAATTTTGTATATTTAACCCATTTGTGCCTGGATATTTTTGCGACTTTCTTAGATTTTTACTGATAACAGAAATAATAGATAAAATTCTGATGTCAACTTCTTGAACAAGGAATGATTTATTTTAAAATCATTTTGCATAAAAATCGAAATATCAACATCCTACTTGGTCATGTTAAAATATTGTGCGGAGTTGAGGCTCAATACTGATGAATAAAGGCTAGGAAAAATAAATAACGTTTTCGACTAATAGGGAAAATGCCGTCCCAAAAAAGGGACGCTAGGCATAAATGGGTTAAAGTTTTGAAAAAAAGGCTTGGATTGAACGTGAGAGGCGGGCCCCTGTTGGCTATGATCTGCCAAATTTCTCACGTTAATCCTTCTCCGGAGCTCTGGATGTGGATAGCCGGAAAAGTTCTCGGGTAATAGACCAGTTTCTGACCTTCAGTTTTTCATTTTCTCGGTTCTGTTGGTCAAACATCAGAAACTTGTCTAGTGTGAAAGTAAATAGAGAATACTTGTATCACCTATTCAGTATCTTATGCAAATTTATGCAAAACCTTTTCCGATGTATTGTATATAAGGATGTGAGATCTTGTTTCTTGGGCAGATTGTGAATGATCACTGCAGCTGTTAATGCCAACGTTATGGTAATATGTTTTTAAGTTGTTAATAAAAGAACTTTATTTTTAAATGCCTCTATTATTCTGACACTCTTGCATTCTAAAAGCTCTGCTATTCGTTTAAAACAAAATATTATTGCAGTTGTGGTAAGGTTTGGAAAAAAGTTCCATCCTATCAGAAAGCCATTATATAGTTGTAATAAATCACTTAAATGCATATATACATATTTTCTTCGCACTTAACCTATGCATTCCAGTGCTTTACCAAGAAAAATCTTTTACTATGACTTGTAACATTCCGGGAAAAAAGGCCTCTATCCATAGAGATATAAATGCAAGGAGACGGCATTAGCTATCTGATAGTGAAGCCGAAACTGTAAATGATCCACGCTATTGCTTAAACCACATTAAAATATGACTGTTTTCTATGACAGTTCCAATTTTAAAAAAAGTAATGTCGCCAAAGTGGGCGCCATGGATATTTGCATATTTGACATAATTGTGAAACTTTTAATTGCAGAATGCTGAGATTTTGTATTTAGAAATATAGTAGCATATAATTGTGCATCTTTACTTTTTAATTCGTGCATATTTACTTTTTAAAGCTTGGAAAATTATTGTACAAGGTTGCCTAGAGATTCCCATGCTCCGTGCTTTAAGAAGTAAATCTCTAGTTTTACCACATTTTAAATTTTTTTTGCAAGAGAAAAGATTTTTTTCACACTTCAATTTAAAAATTGAAAGGTTCAGGTGTGAGTGTGAAAGAAATTCATTTTACGAGACATGCTGCGCCGCATAGCCTTGTACGCTGTCGTTGACTTCAATTCATCAACATGAACGAGATAACCGTCATTTTATGTGTGCTACCTATAAATTTCACGTGCGTTCCTCAATGCAACCCAAGCTTTTTTTCCCTTTGAGATTCTTGAAAAGGGATTAACTAATTATATTGTATTATAAATTAAGCTATTCAACAAGCAAATTAAATTACAAATTGAAAGTCTTTGGCTGAAATTGAATAGTCACTGGATTTTATCTGTAAAATAAATTTTTGTAGATTCTAGGCAGAGTTGAAACTCATTTAACTTGAGTTGCACAGTAGAAATCTTTGGTTTTGAATATGCGTTTATGTAAGAAAGACAAAGTAGGTACCTTTTCTGTAGTTTATTGAAACAAGATGACTATGGTAGGTTTACACAGTGCACATGGTGAAGACACAATACATTAAGCAACATCCGCTTAGTAGCACAAATAAAAAAAACAAGCTTTCTGGAAGACAAGTCGCCAGCGGCGATCTATTCAGATTCACAAAACACATCACATCACATTGAATCATCTGGGTACCGCAGCACGGATCCCTGATCCGGCTCTATTTGAATCACATCGGTTGATTACACACACAACACAGCAGACCGAGAACTCTCACTGTCTGAAAGGTTAACTTGTGATGCCCTTTTTATACCTGCCAGTTAGTGCGGGACTACGATGGATATTTGCATAGGAAAAAAAGTTCTTATTTTATGCAAATTAGGAACAGCGCCATCTATCGGCGAGAAATGTAAACTTTTTATTACGGCGTTAAAGACATGACGATGTTTACATCGCCATTTTCAAATGCTAACGGAGTTACGTTTTTCACTTACAAAACTTTTAAAGGAGTTTACAAAAGTTTCGTTTTTTCACTTTAGCAAATTTAGAGATAAAATGTCATGGAAATAAAAGGTAAGTAAAGAAATAGCGGTTTTTTTTTTTTTTTCCCTAACAAGGGCCCGCCTTCCATGACATTTAGGAAACTGGCAGATTCAAAGTAAACGAAAATTAGAGGTAACCTTTCCTCTTTAACGAAAAAGTAAGTTAATCATGATGCATGAAAAATACTTCAAAATTCACTAAAGGTTAGTAGAAACACTATATACAGTTGTTGCTGGCCAGCATGGTTAGTACACATTTCAAAAATTACTTCATTTCAAAAAATTTTCAACTTACTAGAAATTACTATATAAATGCATTCAACACTTATGCTAGAACATTAATAAACACATATGCTAGGACATTAATAAACACATATCTAATCATAAAAATATTCATACTTAAAAATTACTCATGATATACGTTCAGTGCACTTTAGAAAATACTCGCATTTTGCAAAGTTCATTCAATATAATACAGTACAGTACATTGCAATGAAAAATACGAATTAAATTTGAAAAAAAGCTCGAATTGAAATCCAACTGAGATCGAGCTGGGATGCATCCCGAAAAAATTTGAAAAAAAAAGTTTGTGTTATAGGTTAACACATTATATGCCTGACACAACACCTTACAGACTAGGGTGGACATATAGGAGCTTCCACTAGCAAAAATGGGACTTACTGAAATAAAACTTTAACATCTCCTGTGATTGGGACGAAAATACTCTACTCTTAGAACTAACCAATCACCTCAGAATTCTCTGGCAAATTACAGTTTCACCTCGCGAGACGCTTTTGAGGCTGCTCGAAAACTTCAGAGAAAGACCAGAGCTAAGAATATCGCACTCCGTGGGGAACTTTACTCCCTCGACTGTAAAGATGTCAGACAGACATAATAGGAGAAACACGATCACATAAAGTTCATTTTTCTTTGTTTTTTTTCTTTCATCAAAAATTTCAAAAAATTTCCCCCCTTTCCCCTCAAAAAGGGTCTCAAGCCGAAGGGCTTATAGGAGACAAAAAAATTGCCTAGGTTCCCACAAACGGGAGTAGGTCTTTCACACTTAACTAAAAATTTTGTCATTGAAAGTGGACAGGCTGATTTTGGGTAAGGGTTTTGTGAAAATGTCTGCGGGGTTTTGTTTAGTGTTAATATATTCCAATTTAAACAATTTTTCTAAAACGAGGCTTCTTAAGAAATGGTATTTTACATGTATGTGTTTGGTGCGATTGTTCTCTATAGGAGAATTTGAAAAGTCGATAGCTGCACGATTGTCACAAAATAAGGTAATTTTTAAATTTTCTGGAAGAATGTCTAAACCTTTTAGTTCATCTAGGATTCTATACATCCATAACAGTTCTTTTGATGCCTCTGTCAGGGCAATAAACTCAGATTCCATAGATGACAAGGCTACACATTTCTGCTTAAAAGTTCGCCACGAGATTGGGGTTTTGTCTAACATTAAGATGTGACCTCCCATCGACACACGATCATCTCTATTTGAGGCGAAATCGGCATCAGAATAACAGTTTATTGAAATTTCTTTAATGATGGAAAGTTTTAGCTTTAACTTCGATGTTGACTTTACATATCCCAGTAGTTTTACTAATTGGTTCCAATGATGTTGGCCGGGGTTAGATTGAAATTGAGAAAGGATATTTACAGCGTAAGATATATCAGGTCTGGTTCTACTAGCCAAGAACGATAAACATCCCAAAATATTGCGGTAGGGCAGTTTTTCCATTTCCTTAGTCTCTGCATCGTTACTAGGACTTTGAGTCTTTGACATTACAATTCCAGTTGCGATTGGCAATGAAACTAATGGTATCTGATACTTCTTAAACCGCTCATAAATTTTATTGATGTAATCTTCCTGGTGGATAAATAGTCCTTCCCTATTTTCAACAAATTGTACCCCGAGTAGTTTCTTCGTTCTACCCAACTTCTTTAGATCTACTTTATCTTCTAAAAGTTTAATTACCTTCTCTATTTTTTCTTTGGTTTTAGATATAAACACCATGTCGTCAACATACAGTAGTAAAACTAAACTATTTTCATAAATGTAGACACAATTAGCCCACTCTAGCTTATTAAAATTTAACTCACTTAGAATTCCGTGTATTTCATTGAACCATTCACGTCCACTCTGCTTTAAGCCGTAAATAGCTCTGTTGAGCTTACAGACGTAGTTTTCTTTACCTTCCTCTTCGAATCCTTTGGGCTGCTTCATATAAATATCTTCTTTTACTGGGGCGTATAGGTATGCAGAATTTATGTCTACTTGCATATGAAACCAATGAAGATGTCCAAGTAAGAAAGAGAAAAATAATCTTATTACAGAGAAATTGACCACTGGACTAAAAACTTGGTCGTAGTTTTCACCTTTCCTTTGACCGAATCCTTGAGCGACCAGTCTAGCTTTGTATCGTGCAATTTTACCATTTGAGTCGTGTTTTACTGTGAATACCCATCTATTACCTATTACTTTTACATTTTGAGGTACGTGTACAAGTTTCCACACTTCTCTTTCGTACATAACATTCATTTCTGCAGTCATAGCTTTCTTCCACTCTTCTGAATCTTGAGAATCTATTGCTTGAAAATATGAGTTTGGAATTACTATATCCTCTAGTCAGGAACTGGTTAAATTCGTTTCGTCTTTCACAATGCCGGTGTAGGTATCTTTACCTTTGAAACTAAATTTTTCAGGGTCATACTTAAGTCCATGTTTCTTGCAATATGCCTCGACCTCTCTACAGGATCGTAATCTTAAATTGCTTCCTGATATACCGTAGTATATATCATTTCTGGACCCGTCTGACCTAGGGACGGCTTTTCTCATCCAAACTATATCTTTAGGTGGTGCTACTCGGTCTTTAGACTTAGAAAAACGAATTGTTTCTTCTCCCTCCTCCTCATCGGATTCACCGCTACTTATTTCAAACTTTTCTTCGGATGTGCTAGGTTTCTCGTAATCTTCTGTTTCTGGTTCCCTTTCTTCATCGGAACTTTCTTCTGCTGTAATGGGTTCCAGCACGACTCCGCTGCTCTCACGAGTGGGTAAATTTTCATCAAACGTTACGTTACTTGTTTCAACGACTTTTCTGTCACTCGGTAGCCATACTCTATAGCCACGGGTAAACATAGCGTACCCAACTAGTATGCCTTGTTTTGCCCTCATTTCGAGCTTACTTCGTAATTGACGTGGTACACCTACGAACGGTTTTGATCCAAAAGTTCGTATATGCTTTACTGAAGGTTTGCGACCACAAAATAGCTCAAACGGTGTTTTAGATTGGTTTGCGTGGCATACCCTGTTCCAGGTGCATGTGAAACATAACAATGCTTCCGACCAAAAACCATTTCCCAGTTTACTGGAGTGTAACATAGCTTTTACAGCGTCCAAGGACGTGTAATTAAATCTCTCACTTACACCGTTCTGTTCCGGCGTATAATCGTTGGTTCTTTCAGCTTTAATGCCCTCCTCCTCCAAAAACTTCTTAAATTCAGTATGGCAGAATTCCATGCCATTATCCGTTCTGATATTGATAATTTTTCTGTTTAAAAACCGTTCTGCACGTTTTTGGTACCTCTTAAAATTCTCGAAGAGTTCAGATTTCTGTTTCATGGAATAAACAGTGACTTTTCTTGAGTAGTCATCTGTTATCGTTAAAAAGAATTTATGTCCCGATATGGATGGGTTAGGTAAAGGTCCACAAACATCCATGTGCAAAAGTTGGAGGGGTTTGTTCGATCGAATCTTGGGAATACTTTTAAAGCTCTTTCTTCTAGTTTTTGCTATTTTACAAACATGACAGGGTTTATACGACTTAGATTTAAAAACGGGTAGGCCAAATACCTTTCCCTTACTAGTTTCAATTATAGCGTTACAATTAATATGACAAAAATGGCTATGCCAAAGTTCTAAGTTCTGATTGTCACCTTTTGAAGAAAAATTAGCTTCTGCTTTCTTTTTATTAGTTATTGTAGGGTAAACATGGTACAGACCACGTTTCTTGTGTGCTGTAAATAGTTTTTGCCGGTCACGTGAAAATACCTCTACTTTGTTATTTCCCCCTCTAAATGTAATGCCCTCAGTGTCCAATGCAGGACCTTACAGGAGATTTCTCCTTAATTTAGAGGAATGGAGGACGTTTTTTAATGTTTTTAAAACTTTACCACCTTGAAATTTTAACTCGACTGTTCCCCTTCCCTCTATGGAACAATCAATGCCGTTTATGGCGACCGACATCGACCGACCTTTAATTGGTTCAAAGTTTTTAAAAAGTCTTTTATCCCGACAAAAATGAGCACTAGCCCCTGTATCAAAAATCCATGCAGAATCATTTAAATCCTCACTTGTGTGGGCTTCTATCATATGATTCTTGGGTTGTCGTTTGTTACTTTTACGATTACTGGGGGGAGGGATCCTACAGCTAGCAATTAAATGTCCGATTCTACCACACCTATAGCACTTTCTAGTGTCTTTCTTTACAGTATTCTTAGGTGGGACACGCTTCACTTGACTAGACATTGCGACGGTAGCTTGATCCCCTACACTTTGCTTTAGTCTGGCCTCCTCAGCCAAAAGTTCGGCTAAAACTAAATCGAACTTAAATGTTTCGTCAGGCCAGCGGTAAATTGTTTGAACAATTCCCTGATACTCCGAGGGTAAGTACCTTAGCAATTGAAATGACTGATACCAGTCAGCTGGGGGAGCGTTAGCGTCTTTTAATTGCTTAACTATCATCCTCAACCTGGCTGCAAATAAGCCTATTTCCTCCCCTTCGTTCAATCTACATGAAAAAAAGTCATCTGTGAGTCTCATAGCACGAGCTCTAGATTCAGGTTTAAAGTGTTTATTTAATTTTTCCCAAACTTCTTTGGGGTCATAAGTGCCAGAAATAAGAGGCTTGTAGTCATTTGAAATGTTCAAAAATATCGTGCTATAAGCACGCCCGTATCTAATCTTGTAATCCCTTAATTCCTTAGCGTCCGTTTCAGGGGGTCTTTTCTACACCACTGACTATTTCCCAACAATTCCTATCCATCAACAATACCCTTACGTCTTCCTGCCAAGACTCATAATTGTCGGCAGACAATTTTTCTATTTGGGTAATTGAAGCTTC
This sequence comes from Cheiracanthium punctorium, assembly GCA_038373885.1. Taxonomy (NCBI): domain Eukaryota; kingdom Metazoa; phylum Arthropoda; class Arachnida; order Araneae; family Cheiracanthiidae; genus Cheiracanthium; species Cheiracanthium punctorium. The sequence goes on from JAWZYV010010632.1 coordinate 14,237, forward strand.
CATTTTGGAAAGTTAGGATACAACACAATTTACAAGAAAAGATTAAAAACACTACAGGCCCGCCCTCTTATAATTTTAAGGCACTTAAAATCTGTTTGTATACGTTAAAAACACTTTAAAAACAAAACACATTATAAATACACTCGACATATTCAAAACACATTTAAACTTGGGCTTGAAGGCCCATAACCGTGAAAAGGGATTAACTAATTATATTGTATTATAAATTAAGCTATTCAACAAGCAAATTAAATTACAAATTGAAAGTCTTTGGCTGAAATTGAATAGTCACTGGATTTTATCTGTAAAATAAATTTTTGTAGATTCTAGGCAGAGTTGAAACTCATTTAACCTGAGTTGCACAGTAGAAATCTTTGGTTTTGAATATGCGTTTAAGTAAGAAAGACAAAGTAGGTACCTTTTCTGTAGTTTATTGAAACAAGATGACTATGGTAGGTTTACACAGTGCACATGGTGAAGACACAATACATTAAGCAACATCCGCTTAGTAGCACAAATAAAAAAAACAAGCTTTCTGGAAGACAAGTCGCCAGCGGCGATCTATTCAGATTCACAAAACACATCACATCACATTGAATCATCTGGGTACCGCAGCACGGATCCCTGATCCGACTCTATTTGAATCACATAGGTTGATTACACACACAACACAGCAGACCGAGAACTCTCACTGTCTGAAAGGTTAACTTGTGATGCCCTTTTTATACCTGCCAGTTAGTGCGGGACTACGATGGATATTTGCATAGGGAAAAAAAGAGTTCTTATTTTATGCAAATTAGGAACAGCGCCATCTATCGGCGAGAAATGTAAACTTTTTATTACGGTGTTAAAGACATGACGATGTTTACACCGCCATTTTCAAATGCTAACGAAGTTACGTTTTTCACTTAGAAAACTTTTAAAGGAGTTTACAAAAGTTTCGTTTTTTCACTTTAGCAAATTTAGAGATAAAATGTCATGGAAATAAAAGGTAAGTAAAGAAATAGCGTTTTTTTTTTTTTTTTTTTTTTTTTTTTTTTTTTTTTTTTTTTAACAATTCTGATGTTCCGTCATTGTCAAATCGTGAAAATGTCTAATCTAAGAGTACAAGAAAATTCCTTTAGTATCTCTTCAATAAAACTATATAATATATTTTTATTTTTAAATTTATGAGTTAAAATAATATTTTTGCTAAAATAATTTTTAAAATGTATCTAAGCAGGAATTTTAAAGTGTCAAAAAAATCGTAGGTGTAATTCAGAGAGGCAACGTTGTACAGGGGATCTTCCAAACTTTATTGCAAGGGATTGGGGACGTGATCTCACTCAACCGGTTTTATCGAAATAGTAGCTATATATTCTTATTATTTGGGATGTTTAGGTGAGAAAAAGAGGCTGGTGCTGTAGACTGGAATATTTAGAAAATAAACGAAAAAATGTCAATAAATTCAGAAAAGCCAATCATTTATTTTTATTCTGTTTAATTTAAGGGGGCTAATTTACCAAATCTCTCCCCCTCTTGCCATAAATGTTCTTGTTTTAGAACCTTTCACCTATTGACCAACTCAAAAGATATGTGACGGTTAAAATAATCCTCTCCCCGATCCTCCAAATACACATGAGCAGAAAATTGAAAAAATATGTGGAGTCATTTTGGGGAAAAAACGTTTGGCGAGAGAACTGTTTGGGTTTCATGTTAGGATTCAGGAAGCCATTTTCCATAAGAATCAGCAGGAATTGTATCAGTGATCGGAAGAAGTTTTTTTGCAGAGTAGTGTTACTTGAAAATGTTCAGACCTATGAAACTTCAGACCTATGTCTATGTACAACCGCAGTTTATACGCTTCTGCGGTTCTCAGGAGTTTCCCTTTTCTCTCGTTTTACATTTTGATATCAGTCACGTTCAGCTCATACTCGGATACCGCTTTCTCAGAAAAATTACAGTATAAATAATAATTTTTCGGAAAATTGTGCTTAGTTTTCCTTAATTGTTAATTAATTGTAACGAACTTCTAAAGGTTGTTGCATACATTATTTATTATTATGATATAATCATTTAAGTTCGCATATTAAATCACATAATAAAGGTGGTTAAAAGACTTAATCCTGCAAAATAATAAACACATAAATTTTTTTAAGTACATCTTTATTAAACACGCATTAAAATATGAAAATCAATATTTAATTATTTTTCATTGAGTTTGAAGGAATATGCTATTTTACTTTCATCATATCACTTCATTGACAAACTAAACTCTTTGAAGGAACATTCTTTTAATTTATTTTCTACACCACTGAAACATTTTCATGAGAAAACTTAGAATATCTAACCAGCGAAAGTTTAAATTGGTTTTTCTGAAACATTTTCGGGAATATTAACATTTTCTGGAAGAGAAAAAAAAGGCATTTTCGATATCTTCGGTTTATCATAATCGACTGTAACAGGAATACCTCAAATGATTTTATTATTGTAGTACTAACTGAATTTAGCGTAACTCAGGGAATAAACTTTAAAATGAAATCGCAACAAATTTTATGATTGTGTTTATAATTCAGAGAAAACATTTTATTTTGATAAGAAAATTAAATTGCGATGAAAACTATGCGAAGCCAGAAAAATTAACCCAAAACTTTGCAGCTGGTGGTCTTTTATAAATCGTATTTTCTTGGAGAAAATGTGTAATAAAACATAAGTGTAAAAATAGAATTAACCCGAGAAATGATAGAAACACTATACTTACGAAGTATTACAGATTATACTGAATCTATACTTACGAAGTGGTAAATTTAATTGTTGGTGGATTTGATGATAATTTTATTTGTAAAGGAATTTCTTAAAGAAAATCACTTGAGTTAATGAAATTAACAAAATGTAATAATATTTAAAAATAACTACGATTTTATAGACGTAATTTAAAATTCAATACGTAAGAGGAGTACTTACGATTGGCTTAGTAATTATGTAATGTGGTGTAATTGGAACAGTAAAATAGCAGACTTTACGTAGTACTACACCTGTTGCAAGAATCAAAAGGCCGTTATTAATAATAATATTATTATTATTATTTATAAAATCTCACAGTAGTTTACTTTCTGAAGTTGGTGACATTTGCCAACAATCAGAAGATTTAGATTGTGGGGAAAAAATAAAGAAATTCAGTCAAGGTGGCTCACTTAAGCTTTTGGTGGTAAGTGGTACAACCTGTTAATAGTTTTCCCATAAGCAAATGGTAGAATTTGGGGTGGGTAAATAGATAAAAAAAGAGATCGTTTTAATGCGTGGAAAAAATAATTGGTTGTAACAATTTTCTTAACAATTTCTTTTGTAGTACAAATCCAGTATCAATAAATACTTTTATTTTATACACTGCTTATTTTTTTTTTATCTGAGCACATTTACATTACTGTTTTATTTCACATCATAAAATATTTCAACATCAAATATAACATGTTTATAAATTTACAGTTGCAAGAAAAATTATGAATTGACGCCTCTGATAATCTAAACGTAGAACTAAATATTGGTTTTCGTAAGCAAGCTAATAAAAAACAGAATTGAAACTTATATTGGCCTAGTCTATTTGTGTAGGGTTGAAAAAAAGTAATTCAACTAGTATTAATTAGACATGTAGCCTATGTTAAAAAGAAATTCAAAATGCAATGTATCCTGAAATATCAGTTTGGAACATGAGCTTACAATGCTTGTTTAAAAATATTGGTTCACTTTTTTAATACAATATCTTCTAAAGGTAGATTATAAAGGTACAGTATAAGAGGACTATGACGAAGTTTTTTAGTTGCAGACTTAAATTTAAGATTAAAAGGCGTTGTGCGATAATGAATGTAGGTTCGATACACTTAGTTGCAATATAATAAAAAGACATTGAATACTTAAAACTATTTTATTTAAAAGAAACTATTGGAACACTAAGTTATTACAACGGCTAGTGGAGGCTCAGCGAATTAAAATCCTATATGGACAGTGAAATTAAGATGGAATGAATCAAAAATTACGCCAGCAAAGAATTACACATTGGCGAGAACAACAACTTGACTGAAATAACGCCAACCCCAGATCAACATTAAAACTTAATCCAATAAAAATAAAATGACAGAATTGCTATCAAATAATTTTAATGATGAGGCAAGGCAACAGAAAATAACTTTAGCAGGATGCCAAAGAGGGGAAGCAAAAAATGTTCGTTTCGATTGAAAACTGACGTAATGTAATCTATTTTTAGCACAACGACTCCACAAGGTCTGGTGAGACAAATAAACAATCAAGAATAATCCATACGGAGAACAGCGAATATACAGATTAAAAGCCGAAGTGACGGAATAAAACGAGAACAGAAATGATTTAGAATACATGATTTTTGATAGATTATACTAAAGAAAGGCAAATTACAAGACTATTAAAATTAGATATGTGATCTTCATCACAAGGACATTACATTGTTTTGGGACATGATTATCACATATAGTCTACTTTCAACACCACACTCGTGGACCACTTACCATATTCTGAGACAACTGGGCCACCCAATTAAAAAATTCATTAGAAGCACCTCGGAATTTTCAAAAATTAAGAAAGATCTTCCATTTACGCACTTTATAAATATGTAACTTGTTCTTTTATGTTACGTTTAGTTTTGACGGGGAAAAAATATAAGGAGAAATGGAATTACAAAAAGTTGAATTTTTACAAAATTACTTATAACTTTCAGATTATACAAATAAAACAATTTCCTAATGTTTTCAAAGTGTTATGGAATAGGTATATATAAACAATGTAGCAGATCATCTTTAGTGAAAAAGTTGGTGACTTCCCTTCCCTCACCTCAACCTAAATCTGAGATACCGGCAGTGTTGCAAAGTGTAACCACTTTCAAAAAGATTTTGAATGAACGTTTCTCTTCCATTTGGAACGTCACTGTTGTTATTACTCAACAAAGAGTAGTAGAAATGGATTCCCTAACAATAGTTGGATGATAAATTACTTCCGTAATAGTTAAAGTACAGCACACTTATTTGAAAATTCGAAAAGAGTCCTGTATTATGGCCCCACTGAAATGCGAATTTTCTCTATGCTTGTCTTATCCACTCGAGGTGATGCATACGGATATAGTCTAGATGCAAATTCAGATTTATCTTAGACTCTTTTTCTCCGATTGTTTGAGTTATCACTGATGAAGTATATCTTTTCAAAGAATACTTCATTTTTAAAAGGAAAGTACCTGGGAAGGAATAAGCACTCAAAATGCCCGGCTATCCAAATTCGTCCGCAGCTGATAGACAGGGGAGGCCAAGGGAATGGCCCCCACTCTCCAGAACAGGGAAATGACACCAACGAGAAAGCCGCTATAAGTGCTGTACTATAGCAAGCAACATGAGAAAATATCTCAATCTGAAGTATTCAAGATTCTATTCATAACAGTGTGTTTTGTAATAGAAGAAATTCCTGTCTTCAGCTGTTTCTTTCTTATTTCAGACTTATACATGAATCGAGATGTGTCTTTCTTTCTTATTTTATTATAGCCGTTATTACTGTGCGTAAGAATCCCAATAAAATTCTCTCACATTTATATGTAATAGTTTTTATGTGTAAGTACCTTCACTAGTCGTGGATTAGGATCGATCGTCTCATCTTCATACTGGTGTTATGCTGCCACCCCGGTTAACGGCGGCATCTTTTTTTTTTTTTTTTTTTTTTTTAGAAATAAATAAAAGTAAATAAATACTTAATTATACTACTGAATTAGTTTGGTAAAACCCGATGAGTATTTCATACCTCTTTATGCTATAACAAATTATTTGTGTAAAATAAAAGTTATCAAAAATATTTTTTATTCGTCTTTGAAGATACCCTTTGAGTAGCATTGTTTGGACCACTTAATTCCTTAACAAAATGTGTGGCAAATCATGGTAGAGCAAGAGCCAGCGGCCGCCAGACCTTCGTCATAGTATAAAAGCTGAAACTTTCTCGGCGCATACCCCCCAGCAGAGGTAGGAACAATCGGGGACCATGAAGTTTGGATGATCGTGGCTTGGCAGGTAACAGGTGGCAAAGGTGTATAAAATTGCAGAAAATGTTCGTCATTTCATAAAGCTTAATTTTTTTATATGTTCTTCTTCGCAGAATTAGAAATCACTTTATCCCTCGCCAGACACTTTTCCATCGAGGCAAGCCACCGCCAGACAATCTCAAAGTCAACGGGAGTCATGGAAAACTGTTGTGTTCGTAAACTCCCGCGACGAAGTACGTCAAGCTGTCACAACGTGCCAAGCACATTTTATACTGCTACTTCTGAACTTTCTTACGATGCTGCAGCGCGCTCGTAATAGAATTACGTTTTCCATGACTTTGAGATTGTCTGGCGGGGGTTTGCCACGATGGAAAAGTGCCTGGCATGGGATAAAGTGATTTCTAGTACTGCGAAGAAGAACATGTAAAAAAATTAAGCTTTATGAAATGACGAAAATTTTCTGCAATTTTATACACCTTTGCCACCTGTTACCTGCCAAAGCCTCGATCATCCAAACTTTATAGTTGCCGATTGTTCCTACCGCTTTTGGGGGGTATACGCAGAGAAAGTTTCAGCTTTTATACTATGACGAAGGTCTGGCGGTCACTGGCTCTTAGACTACGGGGTAAGACATGCAGAAGAAGAAACTTGTTGAGGAATTACCCCGGTATCGGGGTAAAACGTCACAGTAATTTTTCTCAAAACTCAATTTTAAACAAGTCAAAAACCTCAATCAAGTTTTTTTAAAAGTATTTACACCACGTGAAAACATCTGCACAAAAAAATTATTTAAAGTATTAAATTATTTTACAGTATAGAAAAAAAAAAAATTCTTTCCTTAGGGTGGCTTGATTTTCCTTAAGGTGGCTCCATTACTTCTTTTCTCATTTGGAAGTCAGCAGATCTTGTATTTGGCTTTCAAAGAGTTTCTCTCGCCCGGTTCTGTATGACGAATCTTTGTCACCTCTAGAAAAGGTCAACAGCTCTCGGATATAAAAGCTTTGTGTACTTCCAAGTAAAGCTGTAACTAAGTTATTCGTCGCTAACAGTGATTAAAATAGCTAGAAATATCTCCGCCTGCATTGCATCGAGTATAAATTAAAAACACCAGCTCAGAAAAGAAATACCAGCGCAAATTTTGATTTTCGGTCCACTAGGAAATTCCAAGAAAGTTCTGAAAATCCTCTGGTGCATTTAAAAGTTGCATTAACACCCCTTTTTTTCTATCCTTATTTCTCTGTATTGTTATTATCTAAGTTTTTGTTGCATTTCCGTTTCTATCAAATTAACATCATTTTCCAATCAATCAATAGTTGATGTGGAATATATTCTGAAAGTTTCTGTATGCATTGAAAAACTGCATATGTTTCATTCTTGCTCTTTTCTGTTCTTATTTTCTGCATTGTACTTATCTAATCTGTTGTTAGATTTCATTTTCTATCAAATTAAATTTTTTAATTAAATTCATTAAATTAATTGACTTTTGTAAATCTTTGTCCTAGAATCAAGTAATCGCAATTCGGCTAGCCTTGTCAAGTATGTCGATTTGTCATTGTATTTCCCTATTAATTAGAGAAGAAAACTTCTTAAGTTTCAACGCAAATAAGGAATTTGGCTTTCACTTGAAGAATGTTTCCCTTAAAGCAGAATGAAATTTGTACGTGCTTACATTTTATAGATTTGAAAGGACTGTAGCTATCAAATAATGATAAATTCAGTATCTGATATTTTTAAATTTAACAATTGATATTTTTTAAAATATTTGATTTATCGATTAATTAACTCTCTATTATTATACTATATATTGATTTGTATAATACTCCAATCGACCATTGAACTCCAACCGACGAATTGTAGCTACCAAATAAAGCGTATTAAGTATGGCATATCTTATGAGAAGTTATTTTGGCGATACCTGGAAGTGATTCACTTGGCAAGCAAAATGACACTTACTTATATTTGTACTGAAGGAGATAGTACTTACTTTCCCATAATATGTTAATATTTAAGGTTAAAAGCAAGCTTACAAAGTGTAATAAATATTATATGAGAAACATTTGGAAGATCAAAAGAAATTTTGATTTGAAATTTTATTAAAATCTCTTAACTAGATAATTTTACTTTCCTGAATAAAAGTTTATAAATATTTTTAATCAAAAATATTTCCACCTGTATCTTTACATAATGTATATTTTACAACATTTAAAAGGGTTTTTATTGTATTTATTTCATGCAATGCCAGTTTCAGTATTTTTATACTAATCAAAGTTTTGATAATTATTTTGTTAAACTCTGTAATTAATAGTAATAGTATAATATACTTCAAATGCATAAAAACAACATGAATAATGTTATTAACACAGTTCGTTACCTTTAATTTTCTTCTTGAATACATGATTATGGGTTGTGCTTTAAAATTACACGAAATGATTAATTCATTTTTCTAGAATGAAAGAAATTTGCTCCGATGAAATATTTTGCTTTAGTAAAAATTTATTAAGTTACAAAATCTAATTTATTCTATTTATGTAATATTTACAAAATATTCCTTAGACAATAAATTACACAAACTGCTGCTGTAAAATTTCAAAAAGCTCTTTTTAAGGACAATCCAATTTTATTTATTGTTTGCAAAAATCACAGGCGGTATAGGAGATAAAGTACGCAAAATGAATCATGAATATAATGAGCTAAAAATAAACGTGTATTTAATTTAAAAGAAAAATTTAAGCTAAATGGAACACTCGAAATCTTTTAAGAAATGCGACGTCAAAAAAACTTAAAAATTGCAATCTGGTTCCATTATAAGAGGCATTTTGGCATAAAAGATTTACAAGAAAGATTAAATCTGTTTTTTTTAAAGTATAAAATTTAAAATAAAAAGAACTTTGTTAGTTTTTTACGAAGTTTTAGAAAAACTGCATTGAAAATTGATCCTATACTTTGAAAGCAATTTTATGTGTACCTTGCTAATATTTTTTTTTTCAATGTTTCACTTATTCAGTGGAAATAAACATCTGTCGAATTTGTTCAACTTATGACAAGAGAATAGTTTTTCTGATACAAATATTGAGGGCTTTATAAAGCAACTGTAAGCATTAATCCAAAGGCTAAAACAGTATATATTTATAATTTTTTCTAGTACTAACTGTAAATTCATGTGTAATTTCTATCAGTGAGTTAACCCCAAATCCTTTGTTATAGAGCTCAGAACTATAAAAATATATTACAGGACAGAAAAACAACTAAGAGAAGTTTTAAAGTCTGTTTTAAAAACACAGTTGCTATTGTGAAATAAAGTAATCAGAAAAAAAGTAGAACATAGAGAGAGAAAGAGTATACCCCAATATGCTTGTATAAATAAAATATATGCGAATAAATCTGTTCCCTTGTCTCTACAAAATTTCTTTCTGTGATTTTAAAAGATTGCTTCCCGTTTATTTCAGCTTTAGGAATGCATAAAACTTGTGACAGAATAATTCACCCTGAATTTCAAATTCTTCTTCAAATCGGCGTTTCAAAAGACGATTTGTTGCTTTCAGGATTGTTCATCGAAAATTTCCGATGTTCAAAATTAATGATATTCGATTCTGAAGTTTGTTACATCTATTGAAAGAGTAAATTCCAAACTGTTTTCTAGTCAAAGAAGTGCTTTATTCGTTGTAAAAGTATAATGATTTAATAGCACACTGAAACACTCTACTAATTTATTGATATTTAAAAAGTTAGCGACTCGCAAAAATTTTTAAATTTAAGAACAGCAACGTAACCATTAAATGATAGTTATTGCTAATTTTGAAACATTTTCAGGGACTAAGTTATGCAACCCAAACGCAAACTCATAGTTATTTATTATTTCTTGTTTTTTACTCATTACTGGAACTAGCTATTGACTAAAACCAGAAGTTCCTATGTCGCTTTTGAAATCTCTATTAAACAGGCTACACAATCATGAACTTTTTACAGTCTTATTTTAATCTTTATAAACGTAGAAGAGGGAAAAGAGTAACACCAGCAGTAACGCTACATAATCTTTACGGTTAAAGAAAAAAAATTTCATACATTTACGACATCCTATTTAAGACGTCATATCATTTAGCTGGATCTTTTCGAACCTTAATTTTTAATTTGCAACAATAAAAAACATATTTTGTACTCATTTTACTCTCCGTGTGGTTATTTGTGTCTTTTTAAAATTAAAAATATAATTTCCAAAAACAGGAATTGAAAAGAGAACACGGAATTCTCAATAAAACTGTTTCCTCAAAAACTGATTACATAAGACCCTCGATTTTAGAGTTTTGTGTATAAAATAAAGTAATTTTAAACTTTTGTAACAAAAAATTTCAACGGATTAAATATATCTGCAACCTAAAATTATGTAAAAGCAATATGGGGCATCGAGAACTTTGAAACTTTGAGATTTGAATATTCGTCTGGAAATGCCTTTGTTATTCTAATGTGTTATTGTTTTATTTTTAAAAAGTCGAATCAAATAAGCAATGCTAATTATCTTATATTTGTTAATTTAGATGCATAATTTATTTTTAGGAAAGCAACAATAATACCAAGAAGTCTCTAGAGATAACTGCTGATGATTACAATTAATTTTTATTTTCCGAAATGTTAATATGATTAAAAGCTTCAGCGAATTGAAACAATTCGCCTGCACGCTACTTTGTCTGCCTAAATACCATGATAAATGATAATCACTTGATGTCTGTAGAGTAATTGTTGAGGGTGTGTGATGCTCAGTAATCAATTATCCCACTTAAACTGTTTGCTCATTAAAAGTGTACAAATTTAAACAGGCATGCGGATACACAAGAGTCATTTATAATTTTAATCTAAGGTCAAATATTCAAAGAGAAACCTATATGTATTGTCTAGAAAGCATGCTAAAATGTACCATTGTTTTAGAAAAATGCATAGAGCATTTTTATCCCTTTTTAATCTCACATGACAATCTACTTTTAAATCGAGGTGTGGGAACTCGAATTTTTCTACGCCTGCATTTCCTTATTCCGTAGTAACTATCAGATATTACAAGAATAATCTGGTTTTTATCATTAACTAGCTGAAGTACCCGTCCTCGACGGGTTAGTGAATGCAAATTTCAAAAAGCAAGAACTTTCGTCAGCATTGTAGGAGGACACAGAATGGATGTAGTATGTTGCCAGAGTAAAGAAAGCGAAGTTATGATTTTTATGTATTGTTAAAATATTACAGGTTAGAGAGTAACTAAGTAATATCATTTCATTCGCTTTAGTCGTAATTATGTGATGCGCGAACGAATATTTACGCATATTGAAATAATTTTCGCAAAATCTCAAAACTTAATCAACATTTTTGAAAAATTGGAAGCCTAGAATTTAAGTGAGTGACAACCTATCATGTCACCCAAATTCGTTTCATTCCCTGCAGTCTTTATTTCGTGATGCTGGAACAAATTTTCAGCATTTTAAAACGATTTTCGAAAAATCTCAATGTAAGCAAAATATTTTTAAAATTCAACGCCTATAAATTAAGATTAGCAACTACCTATCATATCACTCAATTTCGTATCATTCGTATTAGTCGTTATTACGTGATGTTTGAAGAAATATAAACGTATTTTGAGAGAATTTTCACAAAATCTCAAAATCTAATAAAAATGTTTAAAAAATTGGACTCCTATAGTTTATGTTGAGCAACCATCTATCCTGTGACCAAATTTCATAATATTCGCTTTAGTCGTTATTACGTAATACGGGAACAAAGATTCACTCGGTTTTAAACGATTTTCACAAAATCTCAAAATCTGATGGATTTTTTTTAATTAGATGCTTATAGTTTAAGGTGAGTGACCACCTATCATTTCACCAAATATCATTTTTTCACCTTTGCAATTATTACGTGATGTGCGAACACAAATTTACGCAGTTTGAAATGATTTTCGCAAAATCTCAAAATCTAATCAAGATTTTTTTTTAATTCGACGCCTATGTTTTAAGTTGAGTGACCACCTATCATGACACCCAATTTCATATCATTCGCTTCAGTCGTTTTTACGTGATGCTTGAACACATTTATGCAGTTTGAAAGGATTTTCGCAAAATCTCAAAATCCAATCAGGATTTTTTAAAAATTGGACGCCTATGTTTTAAGTTGAGTGACCACCTATCATGACACCCAATTTCATATCATTCGCTTCAGTCGTTTTTGCGTGATGCTTGAACACAAATTTACGCAGTTTGAAACGATTTTCGCAAAATCTGAAAATCTAATCAAGATTTTTTAAAAATTCGACGCCTATGTTTTAAGTTGAGTGACCACCTATCATGACACTAAATTTCATATCATTCGCTTCAGTCGTTTTTACGTGATGCTTAAACAAAAAAAGCGTCACGGACAGAATGTCAGAATGACAGACAGACAAACTTTTTTTTTGAGGGTCGCATCGGATTCCCGGGTGCTTGAAACGGATAGAAATCGCAAAATTTTTGAATTCCAAGAAATGTACAGACAAAAGTCTTATTTTATTTATATAGATAAATAATTTAAGTCGTTAAAAATCAGATTAGTTTCCAGTCTTTTACATTGTCAAATGAAAATGAAGACTTATTTTCAATATTAAAATCGCGCATTCACCCTGTTATATGAGTATACTATTTTAGACAAACAATAAATATATTATGCAATAACATAAAAGCTTTCTAGTAGTATAAATAACTACTTTATTTTTACTAAACTACTTTTTATAATGTCTATTCTGAAGTAATTAAAAAAATCCAAACAATCATGTTCTTTATTAGTATTTTGTTCTTCATAGTAAAATGAATTTATCACGCAATCAGAATTTTGCGCTCCATGTGATATATTTTGAACGTAAATCGTATCAAAGATGCCAATATGTTTAGCTATATAAATATCCAAATGTCGTTAGTACGTGAACTTTTAGGACACTTTTTGTAATTACTGTAGAATTGTTGTAATCATGCTGTTTATGACAGATTACATCGAAAGATGCCCGCATTCGAAAGAAATAATTAAAGTTATAAGTAACGACAAAAAAAAATTCTGTTGTCCATATTCAACTTTCATTATTATTAAATTCAGGCTTGGAATAAACATCATCAATGATTACTAAATTTATGTAAAGCAAATATATGTACTACAAGAATAACTAAATTTTCAATGGACTAATATAAAAAGTAAAAGAAATAGTATCAAATTGGGAAAACAAACTTGATAAATATTTTTCCCTCTTCCGAAATACACGTTTGATGCTGATTTTCAATTCATATCAAGAATTAAATTCAGGGCTGTATGTGCTGGAAACTTTGTAAACATAACAGAATGAATTCTTATTTACGCACCAAAATAACATTTTCTAGCTGTAAGCTTTGAAACGTGTTTTATTTTACCTTTTGTGAATTTGAACTTAAAAGTAGAAACCACAAATTCAATAAGATGTTCAGGTGCAAACAGTGAGCTTGAAAGCAAGAGGTCGTTTCAGAATCTTGAAGCTTCACAGCTTATTTTACTTTAATTTATGACTTTTACAGAAAAAAGGGAAGGTTATGAATTGTTTTGAAATTCACACGGAAAAAGTCTGCTAAAAAAAAAAAAAAACCTAACACTGCTTCATCTTTATAGCTGCATAAAATGATTTTATTTTAAGTAAAAAGGTCTTTAACATGGGCAATTTTTCGTTCTTTTTAAAAGGTAAACTTTACATAAATAAACTAAAACTAAACTTTTTAAAATACTTCATTTAAATTATACTATTGCATTTCAAATATTTTTCTTAGACTGTTATTTTACTAAGCGGTTTTTTATATGAACATAAAAAGGTTATTCTTAACCAATTTCAATAAAGCTTATGCAAATTTAGAGGGTTTAATATATATAATGTTCCGAAAACACTTTTGACACTTATTTTGATACTTTTGACACTTACTTTCAGTTTTTTTGTGATATGCTGATATCCAGAAGAAACTGTTCTTTCTTGTGAGAATGTAAACTTGGGGATTTTTGGAAAGGACTCAAAAAGCTTTAACAAAACATTTAGTCCCATGAGCTGTAATCTTATGGTAAAAAATATAAAGAAAACAATGAAATGCAAAAACCCAATCATACATTACTTTCGAGATAACAATAGACTAAATTATAAAAAATATATATAATTTGGAGCGAACATATGATAGTGGGTGTGCTACATTACCAACTCTTTCGACAATATTCCTGTAAAACTGCAAATTTTTATTTTCTCATGGATATTTTCGTGTGCACATGGCCAATTACTGAAATTATTCTAATGTGTGACTCTTAAAAAAAGTACATGACTAATTTCGCTTTTATCGATAAACATTTATAAAAATAAACAGTTTCAAAGCTATGCTCCCATGTGCCTCTCTTTATTTGTCTTGTGCATAAATGAAGAGCAATTTATTGATTTAAAACTTTGAAAAGAAATCTACACACTCAATTTTAGCGCTCCTCCATAACGGTCACTAGTCAGCTGTTAAGTTTTCCAACTGAATCGTGGAGAATAAACCCCATTGACTCGAAATTCAAGATATGAAAATTTGGAAGCAATCACAAAAATCTTTAAAAAACTCACCTGGCTAAAAATAAATTTATATTTTTTGCATTTATGTCTAAGAGAATAATCATATTTTATGTAACGGGCAAACATAAAAACTCTGTACAAATACATGAGTGTAGAGTTTTTTTTTTTTAATTCTATTGTTACTTCCCAAGTGATTTAGTACTATAAGCGTACGTTTTTCGTTAATTATATTCCTCTGACAATAGGAAGTAAAATTTGTCCAGGTTATAACTATTTTTCTGTGGCTGAAATACAAAATGTTGTAAATTATAGGAGCAGAATTATTCACTCTTTTATTTCCTCTAGTTACGTTTTTGAATTTCAATGACTGGCTGTGTACAAATGGGAATATCCACTGAAGAATAAAATATTAAAAAATTGCAACATTCCAAGTATATTGTTGAAAGAGTAAATGCAGCATAAATCACCTGTGTCCATTCCGAGTTACCTTAAGATACCCTAGTCTATTGTTATTCCCAAAGTAATGTATGCACCTGTCTTTGAATTTTCTATGCGTAACATAACAAAAACAGATTCCCTTTTTCGTGGAATACGCCGAGAGAAATGGAATTCAATACAATACATCTTGTGATTTATGTATTATTCATTGCAGCAGCAGTTTATCGTCGGGGACTATTGAATACTCGTTGGAATTATGGCTGCAAATATATTTTAGAAGGATTTATCGCGTTTTCAAAATTCAAAAGTTTGTTTCAGTAGAATATTATATGATGTATTAATAGCAATTTCTCTTGGTGAAAGATATTAGATTGTGAATAGATGAGAAGGATTTGCTGGAAGTTCTCTTAAAATATTTTTCATAATGGGTACCAGATTAATTAATGTAGTTTTAATTAGTTTGCTAGACGTTTTTCTTTGTAAATAACTATGAGAAGTTTAAAAAATGCATAGTAATGTCTAAATATGTTTTCTATTTCAGTACAAAATATGAGCAGCACAAATAAATTCCTTATATTATTATCTCTATACCAAAAAAGAAAAAATTATATAGGAAGACCTCCAAAACTAATAAAGTTCATATTTTTCAGGTAAAAAATTACAACAAAAATGTATTTACTTTGCACCTTTAAAGCACTTTTTCCTACCTATTCAAATTCAGCCATGCGAATTTAACAATCTTTTTCAAAAATATTTTTTACCAACCATACTCAAAGTGTTATTTAAATAGCTACACATTCTTTTTCAATTTGTTCGTTAGTATATTTCATTGATTTTGCATTGAAAACTTGTAAAGGAATTGCATTACTATATTAGCGATGTTGATGAACGAATGCGAATTTCAGGAAGATGCATTTTCTATATTGTATCTTTTTTTTTGCCATCTTAACAAACTTTTTTTTATAAATTAATACAGAACTTTGATAATAACATGCTTAAATATAAAAAAGTACAGCTAGCACTCGGGTGGTACAAAATGTCTTCACTTCTACAACACGTTCGTACAGTACTGTGTTTTTTTTATTAATATGTATATTTTAAAGTTCTTTATAAGCACTAGAGTGCTATTTCTTTCGGACTTGGTTTTCTGTCTACGTGAGTTGTGAACGCCATAAATCTAACAAGCGCGTTTGGATTAATTCGCATGTAAAGAGTTTGGTAATAAGGCCATATGTAGGTGATTTTAATGCAGATATCAATTTTGAAGAAGTATTTAGTGGAAAAAGAAAGACAAATACGGCACACTCATGGATTATGATACACTTTCCAACATAAATGAAACCAGGAAAACAAATACGGCACACTGATGGATTAGGATGCACTTTCTAACATAATAGAAAAAGAAAGACAATAGGTCCAACAGATAACATACAGATTATGATGCATTTTTCAACTTTACGATAAAAAAAGATCCGAAGACAGATTATGATACACTCTCTAACATATTATGGAGGAGGGAAAATAAATAGGGCTGACTACTTTCTAACGTAAAGAAGCAAGGAAGAAAATAATGCAAATGCATGGATTATGATGCACCTTCCAACAAATTGAAGGAAGAAAGACAAATAGTGCCGATGCATGAATTATAATACTTTTTAATAAGTAACACTTTAGTGCGTATTTAATATACAAAAGAGTTTAAGATTTTTTTAAAGAACTTTTAATTTTTCCTTTAAATCCCAGTCATTTGAGTGCTCTTATTACATTTATTTTGGTGTGCACTTTGGATATTAAACTTATACTCCCCGAAATTAGTCGAAATAAACAAAATTAGCTTAGTTCTGAGTGCTTTCCTAAACTTAATTTTTTACCGAATGGTCATTTTATGCGCAGGAGATCTAATAATATTGGAATTAGAAATTTAGACTAAATTCTAAAGTCAAAGACTACAATTTTTGTTCTGTTTATAACGAAATGAAAATGGATGCTAGAGAAGGAAACAAACAATATTTTAGCTTTAGAAAATGCAAATTTATTCTTGTTTTCTAATCTAGCTTAAGGTATCCGCTTACGTTCGTAACAATTTTTTTAAAAAAAAGCTGTAATTTAGATTTGTTTTATAATTTTCAGAAAAACTGTACGATAGAATAAAAAAATTAATTTTTTTTTATAATTCTGATCCATTTGGGGAAATTGAGGCTTTTTCAGTAACTTCCTCTAAAATGTATCAAAACTTCTAACACTGTACACAACGTTGTACTAAATGAGTCTTAATCTTTTTTTACAATGAGGTACATATGACAATGATGTTTGAAATGTGGAAAAAAGATAAATTGTAACTGAAAAATAAAGTATAGCCTATTACATGACTGAATATGCATATTTTTTCAAATTTATGGCCTGTTGCCAACAAAAATCCTTAAAATAGAAGCAAATAGTTATGTGAGAGCAAATATTTTAGGTCACTTCACAGCCAATAACATCTTAAACCTGTACTGAAAATTTCGTTAAAAAATCTTTATAGAAGTTATGATGTTAATGGTGAAAAGAAAACACGAAAGAGAAAACTCTGTGAAAAATGCGTTTAAAGTTCGTAGCTGATGTTAGTGCACAGCTAATGATGTGTTTCTAAATGGCTATAACTTCCCTTCCAAACGTCATAGGAGAAAAAGAAAAACGGTTTTATAAACATAACTATTTAAGGCACAAGATTTGCAAAAAATTTTATTTTTGATTTTTCAGCAGAAATTCGACGTTTTCAAGGTAGGCGGATACCTTAAATAAACATTAGCAGAAAAAAAATAATTACATATGCAGACCTATTCATTCTACATTCTTGTTGCTGCGTATAGAGGTTACTTCAAGAATATTTCACAAAATTGCAAAGGATGTAGAGGGAACGATGAAAATTGAATATTAAATAACAATTCAGGTTCCGTCATAATCACTGCAAATTCCCAGCACACATTGGGAACACATTTGGAACACATTTATTGGAAAAAAGTGTTCCAGTTACCTAAAAGTGTTCTGAAATGCGTTCCGAATGCGATTCTTTATAAAGGAAGTGTTCCGAAAGTGTTCTGAAAATGTTCTGAAAGTGTTATGCTTAGGATATTTGTTAATCTAAACTTAGGAACACATTTGAGAACAGATTGGGAACACCTTAAGAATAGATTGGGAACACATATTAGGAGCACATTTGAGTACAGATTGGGAACACTGGTGAAATCATTGCTTTCTTTGTTACAACGATATTGCTATGAGCGAGTAGCCTGAACGGTATAGCATTGGCATCGGGAGGTCCGGGGTTCGAATCCCGAATCCAAGTCCACAAATTAATTCTAAAATTCAATAACAAATGACAGCACTAAGTTATAGGAATTAACTAAAATTCAATAATTCATTAAAATCAGTTCCAAACTCTAAAAAATTCTAAGTTCAATTCCAAAACTAAAAAGTAGTTCCTAAACATAACACCAGATTGCAGCACTAAAAATGCAATAACAAATGGCAGCATTAAAATTAATTAATTAATAATTAAATAAAATAACTAAATGTCCCAATCGAAACATAGCAGACTCCAAATCCAGAAAAAATACAACTCAACCATCCAGGATGGAAACAACTTAACAAAAAGTGTTGGAAACAACTTAACTACGCCAATTACGGCCGCACCTGCCCTTACTTTTTAGAAAGTGTTCTCAAATCTAATCCTAAAAGCATTCCTTAAAGTGTGCTAAAAGGATGACAAAATAAGTGTCCTAAAAAGTATTCTGAAATGGGTTCCAAACAGTGTTCTCAAATGTGTTCCAAAAAGTGTTCTCAAAAAGGGGACAAAATAAGTGTTCCAAAAAGTGCTCTGAAATGTGTTCCAAAAAGTGTTCTACAATGTGTTCCCAAAAAGTGTTCTCAAAAAGGTGACAAATAAGTGTTCCGAAGTGTGTTCCAAAAAGTGTTCTGAAATGAGTTCCAAAAAGTGCTCTGAAATGTGCTTTTAAAAGTGTTCTCAAAAAGGGGACAAAATAAGTGTTCCAAAAAGTGTTTAAAATGTGTTCAAAGATTTGCAGTGATATCACTTCACCTCAGAAATTGGAACATAAATTAAATTTACTTATTAAAATGTATTACAAAGGATTTTATTATCTCAAAATTCCATTATTTGAAATGAAATGTAATTTACAATTATCGATTTTTGTAAAGTTTTTTTGAGGAAAAATATTAAAATTTTGGCAAAGCGTGTGTTGAAAATATCACCTACACTCCAAGAACTTTTAACTGATAATTATTAACAGATTTATGAAGACGATATTTTCGATCCTGTACTGGTCTGTAACTTTGAATTACATTCGTTTCCTTTACACACTTCAGTTTTTGTCCCATATTTTGAAGCCCTTGTATATGAAGATGAAATTCTGATAAATCCAACGCAATTTTTTATATGTTCATCAAGAATACTTACTTATAAGAGTTCTGATATACATTATAAGTCATTACTACAGTAAGTATAACTGAGAACTAAAAGGGAGTTTTGAACTGAATGCGTTTTTTGTGAATTGCTGCAACAATCAATTCCTGAAATATATTCTAATCATTTATGCTTCTGGTACTTTTCATTGATTCTGCAGGAATACACTTAAAGAGCAGTCGACAAATGTTTAATTGATATACAACGTGTCTCAGTACAACGCTTTAGAACTTCCAGGAGGGGTAGTGTGCATCCCGACGGCTAAGAATCTTACAGCAATGCAGGGTCTGAAATGCTTTTCTGACACTGTAGATGGCGTTCCGCGAAAGTTCCGAGCGTTCTACAAAGTCATAGGGTTAGTAGAATCCTTAGCTATACGAACCAATTGTGACGACATAGTGAAAATTTTCCTCGATGAACCTCGCATGTTCCATTTTCGTCTAACAGGCAGTCATTACTTGATTTCTATGCAGCAGGTTTTGACACAAATCGTTGATGACGAGCTGCCATCTCTATCAATACAACAGACAATTTCCAACAGGATGTTGACCCTGCCCTTTTAAGCCGTAACGTTTGTTACTACCTAGACATCGAATTTTGCCGACAGTGGATCCGAAGTGGCGTTCTTGTGCTTTGGCCTTCTCGATCACCGAGCCTGTCATGTCTTGATATACTTTTATGGGGACGTTTGGAAACACTGGTTTATGTTATGACACCAGCCGTTGAAAAGGCCGAAAAGCTAGATGTGTGAATTGCAGTATTTTCCAGAGGAATTCGAGATGTTCTTGGAATATTATAGAGTTTTTTAAAATTCCATACACCGTAGATGCGAAGGCTCTTTCGAAGTAGCTAGACGAAACTTACTCCATAGGAATTTAATAAATTCACTTACGTGGCGTTTTTCTTTGTGGCGTTTCTATGTAATCGTATGATAGAGCATCAGGAAAACATTTTTTATCATACAGGGATATATAATTCCGAGTTATCGGATTGCTTCCTACTCCTTTTTTAGAAGTTCACAAAAGTTGTACGCCTTGTATATGTGCAGGAATGCTGACTTTTGTTATCGCCAGTTTGGCGATAGCTTCAGTAGGGTTTATATCTTGTTTGTCGAGTTAATATCTTGGCGATATAAACTATACTATTTCACAATGGAAATAATTTTTCATTATAATCAGTCAATAATGGTGAAATAATTTGCTCACAATTCTTGGATATTTGTCACCTCAGGGGTTTCTACTTTTTTCAAGTAAAATCTGATTTCAAGTGATTGCGTATTTGTTCTTTAGGAGCGATAATTTAGGTTAAAATATGTCACAGTAATTCCTTTAACTAGTCACAGAAAGTAATTACGAGCATAATTACAAAATGGGAAATAAGGGATATTCACTTCATAAACAGGATTTTTATTTTCTTTTCTTTTTTATTTAAGTTTATTGCGAATTTTTATTTGTGAAGAAGTGATTGGACAATATAATAATAACCAAAATATACAAAAATAGACTAAATAAAAGAAGATACGTCGTCTTATGAGATTAAATAAAACAAGAATACCTGAATTCTTCATCTGAAACTTTTCCCATGCACTAAATTTAAAATTTCAAACACTTGCGGGTAATTAAGAAAAACGTAAAACAGTCTCTCAAAATTTTCGTTCTTTACTGCTCAAAACATTACGCCAGTATAAGACGCATTGCAGCTACAATTTATCATCCAAAATATTTATTACGTTGTCATGCATATGATAAAAGACTGATAAAATTGATGTTTATACTGCACAAACAAAATATTTTAAGGCATAGATGTTTTTATTGAAGATTATCGCGAGAAAATATTTATGGATGGTAAATATTTGAAGAGTGATTTACATTAAAGTAAGAAGGTTCTTTAGTAAAATTTATTCTATTTATAGGTACTTGTAAGTACCATTTATTCTTGTATGACTGTCTGAGAGCGGTGTTTTGTTCAGCTCTTATAAAGAAGTCTTTTCATTTAACTATATCCTTTTTTATAGGCCTAGATAACGAAATTGGGCCTAAATTGGTGACATTCAAACTAAGAAAACTACTGGTGAATTTTACTATTTTAGGATTTAGAGGATGATGCGGACAATTGGTATACTTTGGGTGTTTTTTTAAATTTCACTAAATGTTGAAATAGATTAAATTGATGAAACATTTCATAAATATCATTTTTCAAAAACTCTATATAATGGCACTCGCACACATGGCCAAAACAAATAACACATCTAGAGTGACTTTTTTAATTTCAAATTTCTAAAACAAACCGCATACAATCAGAAATACACAAAAAATAAGATGGTTTTAGAAACATAAAAATAAAATAAATCTATAGTAAATTGAACTGTATCGAACTATTGAAACATTTTCTGTGAAAATGTTCACCAAGAATGGTTTTTCTTTGCCATCTATTCATCCTTCTTTAAGACCATCTCAGTAAACCACTGTCACTCTCTTTGGTTTTGCTGAGCTTAAAAAGTGACAAAAAATTTATTTACATAATTTAGTTCGTGAAAATAATAATAATAACAGTAATATGTTTCTGACGTTAAATAATTCCTCGTGTTGTTTAAATTATTTTACGAGTACCTCTACTGTGATTATGTGTTTTGCATTTTCCTGTTTTCTTCACAATTTTGATTCACACTTCATCTCTTATTCTGTTATCCATCCACCATTATTTTCCCACTTTCTCTTCACTTGCTTTTATTTTTTTTAATTACTTTTCAAACATTACCATGCAAGGAAAGTATTGTAATCATGAAAAATTTCGAAATTGAGATTCTGATGTATTTATAGGTTTTGAGGTCTCCTTTCACGATAGCTTCTAAGCGATGCATCCGATTTATATCAAGACATTGCCCCCTAGTTCAAACCCAGGTCGCGTTCACCAACCTAGTCGTTCGGAATTTACCGAGGTTTTCTCAGAAACTTTGTGTAAATACGGGTTTTGAACCCTTAGAAAGAGCCTCACGGAGCCCCCCCCCCCTCATGCCTAGATCCCTCGAGTAGATAATCGGCCGTAATCCCTCAATTAATCAATCAATCGATTGATCTCAAATTTGGTATTCATACTATAGACCATCCTCGAATGATCGGTATCGATTTTGCTGTGCATAGGATAAGTAGTTTTTTACAGGGCTAAGTAAAAAAAAACTGTCAGCCAGGACGCCAGTTTATTTCCGTATATTTTATAGACGTCTTCCGTATTTTTTTCCGTATAAGGAAGATTTCTGTAAAATAAACTGAGAAGATGTAAAATTTATTGAAGAATTATGTAAAATATACGGAAATAAACTGGCGTCGTGGCTGACAGTTTTTTTTTCTGTAAATTTGACGGACTTTTTTTGCAGTGTGCGTAGAAGTGCAACGCTTGGTCTTTTCAAAAACCCAAATTAAGAAGGAACACTGGTTAAAGAAGGAGAGTCATTTCTGCTGCATATTTTCAGTGCGGATTCAAGATCAATGGGTTAAAGATCAATTATGGGTTCAAGATCAAAAATGAGCGGATAAGAAAAAAAAACCCGTCTCTGATAAAATGCCCATACACTTTTTATGGGCCAGATGTTACCTATCAAGCATTTTCTAAGTAGACTAAGTATTGATAATTTTATTAAGGGAGCATCCAGTAGGCGGCTAGTGTTACTCCCTATGAAGGGCCGGACAAATTAACAAGCCCAAGTAGGGTATGAAACCGGGTCCAAGGTGGATAACATGGTTAGTTCACTTGAAAAAATAATGCCTCTTAAACAGACAGAAAAATAACTGTCAGACAGGACGCCAGTTTATTTCCGTATATTTCACAGAAGTCTTCCGTATTTTTTTCCTTATACGGAAGATTTCTGTAAAATAAACTGAGAATCTGTAAAATTCATGGAAGGCTTCTGTAAAAAGACAGAAATAAATTGGCTTCCTCGCTGACAGTTTTTTTTTCTGTAAATTTAACAGACTTTTTTTGCAGTGTTGGCCTCTATATTAACTGAGCGGCCTTCGTTACTATATTCATCGCCTCTTTCTTGAAACTTTTCTGGATCCACTTCTATTATTGATGCTAAACATTTTATTGCAATGTTCTACTAAGTCTTTTCTACAAAATCCCACTGATTTATTAATACCCACTAAAAAGGATGGATGTTATCTATTAATACTGAATACCTCGGTAAGATTTGGAATATATCTCACTAAGCTGTACCGATATTTTCCAGAAATATCTCCAATACGTTGAATGCCTTTCTTAGAGAATTCATTGGAGAATCTCCATTCTTTTCACCCTCCGTCAGACTTAGAATTAGATTTGTAGAAATATAAATATTGCATGCATCTACCCTTTTGTTTCTGACAGCTTGAAGTGAAAAATTATTATAATCGAAATCTGTTTTTAAGCCAAGTCGGAGCACTCTTCACGAAGCGATTTGTCCCTGTTTTGTTCAGAACCCTTCTACATATTTATCAGGAAGGAGAACATGCCCTCACACTTTTATTTCCTTTCAAATGTATTTCCGATGACGGAACACTTTATCTTGCGTACTTTTGAAGAAGCTGGGATGCAGTATTTTCTTAAAGGAAAATGCAGTGAAGATTCAGTGCATATACCTCCGACACTTTTCACTTCCGCAGTTGAAAGCGTTAAGACTGGTAGAGACGATGTCTTAAATGAGCCTTTGCAATGATGAATGCTACATGTTGAATTGCAAAGCGTAATTTGGACTGCTTGAGGGATGTGTTATTATATGAATTCGGGAAAAAGTGCCGTCTTTAGCAAATAAATTGGAAGCAGTAGACATGTTGTTTTCAAACTTAAATTTGAGACGAAATTTAGTTACAAATATGGTTAAGCATAATAGCCACAAAAGGTTCACAAAATCATTTTTTCTGATGGAGAAATTTCTGATCCCTTCGTAAAAAACGCGTGTTGGACTTTAAAAGAGTGTTCTTAAAAATATTTTCCTCTGGAATGGAAAATTTGGCCTGTTAGTCTGTTCTTTAATTGCAGAAAGAGAAGGAAAGCGCTCAGTGGTTTGACAGATACGACGAAAAGCAACAACATTTAGGTCCTTCTCGCATCACCTTTGCTTATAAGCTTCTCATAAGTACCGATTGGTCATTCACTTACGTTAGTAGTATTTTCATTTCTTTTCTGAAATAAAGAGAACTGCATGAGAACCCAAGCTTCCAGACCCATAACTATCCCCTACCACTCAAAAAAAAAAAAAAAAAAAAAAAAAAAAAAGATTAAGCCCATCTTATATCACTGATTCGATAACGTTGCGATTCAATTCATCTCATACTTTTAATTAAATTGCATTTCAATTTTCTTATTCTAAATTCAGTTGTTTTAACCACACTTTAAACTTTCAATTTCGTCTGTTGAAGATATTTTCTTTCAGCTTAGTTCTCGCTTTTGCTATAATAAGGTTTATTTTTGAGATTTCTGCTTACTTCTACCTGCAGTAAAAATAGTTCTCAACAAAATTTTTTCGCGACTCAATCCTAAGGCAATCTAGTTGTAAACATTGCTATACATTTCCCCAGTTGGCAAATCTGAAATAAAAAATTATTTTTATTACTTTATTCCTATCAGTTCATGGCGCCACTTTCTGTTTTAGAGTTAAGGTAAGTAAGTATTGAAGGCTAACTTTGTGGTCTTCTCCAACTTGTCTTGAGGCAGTTTCCCATTTTTTTTTTTTAACACTTCATCTTTAATTCGCTTGCTTCCAAGTACGTAAATTTTGCTAAGCTATCAGCCATCGTAACATTTTTTTAATATCTATAATAAAACTTTATAAATATTAATTTGTCCGTTTAAGCTCCACTACCCAGGCTATGCAATTGTACTTTAATTTCTATGCAATGGTAAATTTTTGCCATGTTTAATTTTGATTTTATGCTTCCTCTTCAACTGCACCATAGAAGGGATCTGAAAGCTCGTCCACCGATAAAGCAAATGCCTGTTATTTTCATGTTAAATACACAGAAAAACAACCAAGTTTAGGGATGGACGCGAGACGCAATAAAGGCGTCTCGCGTCTCGCAAAACAGCCGGAAAGCTTTGTCTCGTCTCGCAAAATCTCTATATCATAATGTTAAAAATGTTTGTCTCGTCTCGCAGAAAAGCTGTAAATCTCTGTCTCGTCTGGCAAAAAGCCGTCTCGCGACTATCCCTAACCAAGTTTTTACCAAACTTTTGGTAACAAATTTATGTTTTTTTTTTTTTTTTTTCTGTTCTTTTTAAAATATTTTTTCTGTGATCCATTGTAGGCTAAAACGAAAACGACTCTTTTTTAGCACACGCAAGTATTTAACATCGAGCAAATATTTGCAGCACTTATTAAGAATACAGTATACTACTTCAATTAGTTGAAAACTGTTAGAATCTGATCTTTTCCCGTGACTCGAGATGTTTGGAGCTGTCAGCTACGGCACGTGGCGTAACCCCAAAAGAGGTCCCATCGTCTCGTGGACTGGCGAGCAACTTCGCATATATATGGCTACGAATTTGTAGGTTGTTCTGCCTTTGAAGCATTAAATGTAGTCTAAAATTCGTATTCTATGCGTCAAATAATTAAAATTTGCATTTTTTTGCATCAAAATCGGCTAACTAGAATTCGAGATTGGACGCTTTGGGTGTCCCCATTGTTTAACATAGGTTTTCTCAAATTCTCGAGAAATATAGGTTTTAGAGCTTAGCTGACTTCACTTTTAGGAACTTGTTTTTGGCGTCAAATTTGACGATATTTCGCCAAAAAGTTGCCAAGCGTGGCGACATTTCAAACACTAGGCATGATTTTACGCCTGTAATGTTTGTTTCACTGCATCAGTATTACGCTATAACTTAGTATTACTCAATTACATTTCTAATTCACGATCAAGGTTCACGTTTGTCCGAGATTTTTATGGTACAGAGTCTCGAGAGAATTTCGAAGAATTCTCTAGAAATTTCGGCTAGATTATTTAAGGAGCGGCACATTCCACCCAGGAATTTAGTTGCTGTAGTTTGCCAGCTTCTCGCGAGCAGAGAAACGTGAGCTCTGTTGGGAAGCTATGTTTCGTTATTTTGCGTGCTTTCTAGGCGATCTTTCGCTTGTTTTCTGAAGCTTGTTTTTTAAAGCTGTTTGTTAATTCTTCATTGTCTTAAACTGAGGAATATATATCATTTTTCCTTGAGAATTTCCAAAAAATGTTAGCCTGTGGAAGTACTTTATTATCTAAGAAATAGAACATCTGAGAAAGCTTCTGTGATAAGCGGACTGTTATAAAGCAAGTTATTGGCTTTTAATGCATGTGAACTGTGTATAGCAGATTGTTCGCCGAAGTTTCAGAAGCAATACAATTCGTGGCTTGTCCTGTCAACTGGAGTATTTACAAGAACTTTGAAGCCACACTAGCTTTTTAAGCGACAAACCCAAAAACTAAGCAGAGTTTTCAGGAACAATATGTACCCAAGAACTGCGCACTTTATAGTTGGTCTGAGACTTCTACGGAGGCAATGCATTTTGCACTGCCTCTGCCTCTCAAAAAATATGCATATATACCTGTAATTTTCATTGAGAGGTAACCGCTTGTGAAATATTAAACCTAGATTATTTACTTCAATAAGCCCAGCTCTTTCTCATTTGACACGGTGTCAAATAGGGTAATTCCGGGACTTACACCGCATTTTTTTTTAATTTGTGAAAAAAATCCCAGGGTGCACATACAATAAAATAAATCATGCTGTGCTATTTATAGTAAAATATAGAACATGTGTACTGCGACAAAAATATCTATAAAAAAATAATATTTTTAAACAATTTTTTCTAAAAATTGGTGTGAGACGCCGCTCTTCAGCAGGAGTTATGCCGTGCCTGTCATAAGAACAAAACGAAATAATAAATTAAAAAATATTTAAAAAAATATTCATATCTGGACTATAATTACCTATTTTATAACAAAAAGATGCTTAGTATAAAGAGACGTACTAGCAGGTTTAAATTAATATGAGTCTGCCTACTTAGTCCACTACTAAAATTATATTCTTATATTTTTTAATTGAATTGTAATTGCTGTTTCATAAATAGCATTAGACCAGTGTATTTGAAAAGGAAAAAAGAGTATAATAGTGCTTATTGTTTTATTTGTTTTAACATGGTTTCATTTTTTAAATATAGGCGTTTCTAACAAAATCTGTATACAAACTAAAAAAAAAAAATATTTGGTTTTTAAAAACAATATTTCATTTAAGCCAGAACATTAAAATGCAGAATTATTACAATTACAATTAACGACTAATAGCGACTAATAACTTAGTGAGCCTGTGCAAAATGAAAGAAAAAAAGTAAATAACACTTAATTAAATTCAGCAAATATACTCCAGTAACATAAATTTGGTAATATAAAAAATAAAACACAGAGGAATAAAAATTTTGGTCATTCCGGCGTCCCGATATAAAAGAAACTGTGGCATGTATATCGGAATGGCAGTGCGCCATCTGCCCCATTTTATACGGTACAGACGTAACACTTCACAGTTGCCTGTCCTCGTAATGGAAAAGGGCGTAACCATATACACAGTACTCTATACAGGTTCTACACTTAGTTTTGACTTAGAAATCATGCATAGATTCAGTAATTAGTGTAAAAAATATACTTACGCTTAAAAGTTTTAATAGTGAAATCATTCGCTTATCTCAAAATAAGGATTGCATATTTACATGTAAAACATTAAAAACGAATTCAAGCTGTACACTTGTGAAGGAAATCTCATTGCACGCTTATACTGTGCATTAGACTGTTATCTATCGACAATTACAAAAAGTAAAGGGGTTGTGGCATCTGTCCCGGGTGCGACGACTCTCCTGGAAGTACCCTAATCCAAAAATAAAATAAAACTTTTCTTTATATTCTTTTCCTTTAGAATGCTGCCGGTATACTGGTGTAATTATTAAGTATATCAGCATTAAGATTAAGTTGAACAGATACGGGATTTCATATAGTCTATTTTATATGAAAATTATAAAATTTATTGAATGAAAAATCTATCATATTCATATCAATATGAATTCATAATTAATGACCATTTTCCGAGAGAACATAGATCAATAAAATTTTCTAAGACAAACCACATCTAAAACACACTTACGAGAAACTAAATCGCTGTTCAAAGCATAAGGAAAATCTCCGCGTTTTAGTTTATTTACGATAGTCTCTGCAAAATGAATCGGACACCATTCGTCACTTTAAAATTAGGAAACATTCTTAACATTTTGGAACGACTGCATTGTTCATCGTTCTGAGACCGGAATTAGAAAGGCAATACCATGTTCCTATTAACGGAGAATAATAGCACGCGAGACTTATATGCTACTTAGAATGATTATGGCTTTAGTTTACAAGCGTTAAATTGATTCATGATGTCCCCTGGCGAGCGATAAATTGTGATTGAAATATTTTCTTAGTTGGAGACGTTTTATCGACGGAATCAAAGCATCCTTTCTAAGCCATAAGAATGAGTTATTATACGGCATGTAAGAATTGAAGAAAAAGGAATAACACTATTGGGGAGGGAAAATTGTAAATAATTGTAAAATTAACACAGAAGCGTAGCAAAAGTGTTTTATCTGAAGAAGATGCAGAAATAATTAAATTGAATTACAGTCTCTCAAGAAACTGTTTGAGCGAAAGGCAGTTTTCCTGTGTCGGTTAAATGAATGATTCAGAAGTTTTTCACCAAAGCACAAAGCTCAATAGAAATTTTATGTTCTCCTACTTTATATTTAAAAACACTTTTAGGCAGACCAAGCTGTTATTTCTAAGAAAAACTGTTGAAATTTTTTACAAGCTCTTATAGCTTTTCCTACGAAATCATTTAGGACGTTTCTAATTAGTTGATTTAGTACTTGTATTATGTCCTCTATTGGCATTTTTCAGGCACAGAATCCTCACCATGAGCGAAATCGAATTGTTTTGGCAAGATAAATCAGTTAAGTAATTCTAACACGGTCACTGAGCTATTATAAGGTAACTTTTGTTATCAGGTGACGTAGCGCTTATCTTATGTGAATTAACATTCATATTTATACACAGGGTGATTCGCTACCAGACTGACAAACTTGCAGGGGGCACAGAGACTGTTCAGAATCACATAGCAACGTGGGGTCGGAAACGTAGTCTTCGAGTACCTGTTAATAATCACTTTAGAAGAAGTATTCAAGTGATAGTAAACTTTCCGACCATGGTTTTTAAAAAACGAATCCCTCTTTCACCGATTGCACTTGATAAAACACTGATTGCACTTGCGATAAAATTTGTTATTTCAGAATTGTTCCTTTCATTACATTTATAAAATTGTCTGAGGAAGGTCCATTGTTTATGAAACTTGGTTAAGAAATTAAACGCACTTATTCCAAAGTGATTATTAACAGGTACATGAAGACGAAGTTTCCGACCCCGCATTGCTATGTGATTCTGAACCGTCCCCTACAACCCCGGCAAGTTTGTCTGGTAGAAGGTTTGTCTGGCGAATCACCCTGTATATACTAGAAAATGAAGCCCGTTATGGAGGCAATTGCAGCGTTCGCTAGAAAAAATATTTGGTAAAAGTATGTCGACACTCAATATACTTAATCTTCGTCAGCTTAAAATAAATAAATTCATATTCAATTTTTATTATACACCTAACTCGAATTTCCATGCTCTTTTGGAAACGTGCTGAAACTTTTCGCATTCGAATGATTTCGTTTTGTGTACACAGATCCTCTTATATCAATGCTTCGTGCAGAGGAAATCATTTTATTTGTGCAAAAAAAGAATTAAACTGAGTAATCTGGAAAAACTATTTTAAACGATTTGGAATCGTAATTTTCCCTTCGTAGCCTGATAACCGTGAACTCAATAGGACGTCAAATATCAATTGCGACACCTAATTTTGTCACTCAAACGATTAACTTGTTTTTGCTGTCGGAAATAAAATGGAGTTAAAATAGTGTAAAATTGCTTAAAAATTAGGCAACAGATGGATTTTCATATTTTTAAAGTAGCGTAAATTGCTTTTTTTCTATTTTTCTACATATTTATGAAAAATTTCAAGCCCATTGCATCCACAGTATGAATTTTGTTAAGTTTTTAGACAATAACTTTTTAATATGTTGTATAACTTCGAGTGGTTGAACCGGAATTGTTACATAGTGACGGAGTCTCTGAATCAGTGAGTGTGGGCTCAACATAACTACAAAGTAGGATGCAGATAGATAATAATGTTCAAATTAAACTAGTTAACATTAAATTATAATTTTCTTAATAATTTTGAAATAAATAATAGCTCTCCAATAAGGAGTATAAGACGCCAGAATTTTCGTTTCCCATATATCATGTGAATGGTATATGAAATGAATGAGTAATCTATCAAAGAAAAAACGTAACTGACAAAAATTTGAATGTTCTTAGTCTGCCACCTGCTGAATACTTCAGACACATGATTATATGATTCAATAAAATGTCAAATAGCATTCATTCAATACTATCTACAGAATATTATTCATAAACTGATTTTTAGAAGAGCGATTCATATCTTGAAATAGTTTTCAATTCTGAGTGTCGAGACAATTTCAAATTTAAATTCATTTTCTATTATTATTATTATTATTATTATTATTGTTTGTTAGTGTTGCCATTGAAATTTTATTGCTTTTTAAAAGTAGTAAACGATATAGTGGCATAAATTTTTCAATTATATTTCACAATAAACCCCTCCCCCCATTGTAACATTAAAAGGCAAAGTAAGGAAAGGGGTTGGAAAGTAATATTTATGTCAGTATTTCGCATAGCCAGAACTAATGAAGCTAATACAAAATTTGGCATGTATGTGAGTTTTTTTAACATAATTGTTGGCTTAGACAGCATTTTCCAAAACGGGTAATCTATGGAGGGAAAAGGGCCAAATTGTTCAGATGTACATATATCTATTGTTGTAAATGTACATATGTCTCTCAAAATAAAAAAAATCTGGAGTGACTCCACTCGACTTTCCGAACACTTACGATTAAGATCATTACCAGGCATTTAAATAAGTTTTAATCGATGAATAATTCAAATATATATACCAAATTTAAGCTCAATGGAATGTACCGTTTAAACGCTAGCGCACTTTCAAGAATTTCTCCCCATAGGCCATAATGTAAAAGAAATCTTTGTCGTAGCTCTGTAGAAAAACTATAAGTCCTATACACACCAAAATCAATACCGGTCTTGCGATGGTGGTTTATAACATATATACCCAATTTGAGCTCAATCGAATGTACCGTTTAAACGCTAGCGCACTTTCTAGAATTTCCCCCCATAGGCCATAATGTAAAAGAAATCTTTGTCATAGCCCTGTAGAAAAACTATAAGACCTATACACACCAAAATCAATACAGGTCTTGCGACGGTGGTTTATAACATATATACACTTTTTGAGCTCAATCGGAAGTACCGTTTAAACGCTAGCGCATTTTCAAGAATTTCTCCCTATAGGCCATAATGTAAAAGAAATCTTTGTCGTAGCCCTGTAGAAAAACTAGTCCTATACACACCAAAATCAATACCGGTCTTGCGACGGTGGTTTATAACATATATACCCAATTTGAGCTCAATCGCATGCCCCGTTCAGGAGCTATCGTGTTCACTCACATACACACACACACACACACACACACACACACACACACACACACACACACACATACATACATACATCTCGTAAAAATAGCATAAATGAATTCAGAAGACCCCAAAACGTGTAAATACACCAAAATCTCGAATTCGAATTTTTTCATGATTACAATACTTTCCTTACATGGTACATGTTCGGAAAGTAAAAAGAAGTATCCACGAAACTCTTGTTGTAAAATAGTGCACTCAAGTACGATAAAGATCTGGTTCAGTACATTTTAAAATTCATACTTCGAGTAATGTAGACGGTCGCTCTCCACTTTTTTTCACTTCTTTCCTGAGAGAAAAAAGAATTATAAACATTTTTTACTGAAAAATGTTACAAATTTGAGTTGTATGTTTAAGTTCAACTTGCTTGTAATTATAACTTGTTGAAAATTTATTTGCTTTAATTTAATGTAGAAAAACGACATTACTTTCCGGTATACATAATACATAAAAAGGTGTATTTAATATTATACATGTGTCAGAATAAATTCACACCAAAAATATCCAGGCTTATAAAGAAATCCATCTATATTCAAAATTCCATATTTTTATATCAAAAAGTATTTCACCGTATTTTACAGCAAACAGTTTTGCATGAAGAACTGATATTCGAATACCGTTCAATCTGCATCTTTAGACGACAGCGTCATAGCAACATGACGTCAATCCATCTGCCCTATCACAGAAAAACTAACAGTGGTGAAGTTTATTCGTAAAAAAATATTTTTAGGATGCAATCAGAATTTAGAACTATATTTTGCAAAACCAAGATGTATTTTTTCTGAGTTTTTATCATTCAAAAACATAATGTTGGTTCTGTAAGTCACTTTAATAGTCAGAACAATAGTTTTGGTATCTAAATTTTTATCAATTTATTTATAATTTATTACAGAGGCATTTTAAAATAGAAAATAATGATTAAAAGTATGTATTTTATCAACTCTTAAACTTCAGTAGGCGTTTCTGAAAAATGAAAGAAAGCAGAAAAATGCGTAACTTTGTTACATTGAAGAAGACCGAAAATGTTCTAGAAAAATCTATGAAGAGGTATTTTGAAATAAGTGTTTACTTTCATTTTCCCTTACAATTAAAAGATACCATTAAAGTGTAATAGGAAAATGCATTTTAAATAAAGCTTTATAAACTATAAGCTTGTACTTCGTTGAATTACTTCAAATATATTTTATTATCTAAGTTCTTAGACATTTTCTATATAGTCATTATGATATTTACGAATATGATTCTTTTCTAACATCTTCTTTTCGTCTACAGTTTTAAGTTCTTTAAACGAGGTGTTACACATAAGCAGAAAATCCACTTGAATATGGGAAAGTGTCGAACTTACCAAATTTCCTCTTTTACGCTATAATCTTTAGAACTCAAAATTTTAAGTGTCTATTTGTTTACTAATCTTGAAGTGCCTATTTCAGGGAGGAGAAGGGGAAGGGACATGTAATAAAATAAACATTTACGAAAGAAGTTTATAAAAAACACTAACAATAAATATTTTTATACCATTTAGCAAATTGATCTTGCCGAAGTTTAGTTTAACAAAGATAAAGCGTTCTTTATTAAAGATAAGTTCTATATTGTTTAGCCTCGTAATTCAAGAGGTTATCAGAACTACTCGATAGAATTAGTTGTAGCCAATAATTTGTACCTAAGAATTCATTTTAAAAGAAATTTAATATTTACTATATTATTTTCTAAAAAAACCAAGTAATTTAAATAATTATGCACAGTTCATAAAAAAGTGTTTTATCACCGTTTGGCTATACGTATTCTGGGTAATATTTTGAGAAATTTGATAGGCTTGTTCTATGTATAATAATAAAAAACTCAGTTACATCATGCAAAGCAAGCCTACTGGTTATTTTGCCTACCAAAAGGCACTGGGGCGTCACTCGAAACAAAATTATAATCATGATCGTCACATCCCATATGCTTTGGCACCTGGCTAATACATTTTTATTTTAGACATTGATGAATTCTTGATTATATGCTGTTACTCTCTGCATTTCTCGAAATATAAAATGAAAGAATAATATCTCTTTCTAATTTCTGATATACAAGATACGAGATTTTTAAATTGTTAAAATTGTTTTAAATGACATTAGCGCAGGAGTCTTTGTGTGACTAACGATAATGTGTTGGTTGCTAAGAATTCACGCCCACGGGATATCTTTATCCCATTAGGTATAACATATTAATAATATGACTGTAAAAATTATTTCCAGAAATAGAAGAATAAACGTAGACATGTATGTAATAGATAAATGAAGTTGCAAGGTAACTCTTATATTATAGGACAAAAATAATTCCTTTGTGATCTCCACTGAAATATCTCTGTTACTCATTCTTTTGCTTGGACAGCAATTATTTTCCTGAAACCTTTAACGAAAGAATGTTTTCTTACAACGGAATAGTGTCATGATCTTTTTCGTTTATTGTTAGAAAAACATCAGATGGATCGCCTGATTCTTATAGTGTCTACAGAATACTATTTTAGGTTAGTCCTAACTGGAATTTTGTTTAATTATGACGCACCTTCATTCATTTATACATATTTTATGTTTATAATATTTAATTATTTTTAATGGAAGGAATAATGTTCAAGAGAACAACATTTTAGAAAATAAAATTCTTAGTAAATTTGCGATAAATCGTTTGAGTGAAAAATTAAAACTTCGAAAAGTTAAGAAATATTCGATGAATTTCATGAAATGTACAAAAAATATCTTACAAGATATTTCTAAAATGTTTGGTAAATAATCTGTTACCTAAATAAGAAGACTCGAGCTGGAAAGTTGTGTCACCATATGCTTATTGAGACCATGTAAAAAGTAGTGTCCTTGTGTCAAAATCATTATGATAAAACCAAGTTACTTGCTGCATCCAGCTGAAAATAGTGAGATTGAGAACTCATGTATATCACAACTGAATGAAAACAAATCATACAGTTTTGCTATAAACTAGGAACAAGTGTGAAAAAGGTACATGCAATTTTCGTTTTATACACTAGGGGCCAAGGCCCCTAGACTCGCTGCGCTCGCTTTTCGTATGAGGCATTCGGCTCCTAATGAGGCTTATTCGTAAAGAAAAGGCATAACTTCAACAAGCAAATCCCAAAGGTTGGATCCGATAGAATGTTACCGAACTACACATTGCTTGGTTCTTGCATGTTCCATGAAACATAAAAATTTAAAAACTTCGCAATATTTTTAATTATGTGAAACCCATGGAACACCTAGCGTATTAGCCAATTATGGCGATTTTTCATAATTTGGTGACTTGCGTATATGTATAGTTAATAATTAGCTCTAAGAAAACAGTACTCCATATATTTTCTTTGATAAAAACTACGGAACACCTAGGATAGCTTGCCACCCATGGCGGCGTTTCATTATTTGGTGATTTACACATGCTCACAACCTATAATTACTGCTCATGTAAGGTTCCCGGAAAATCCTTATCCATATTTTCGTATACATAATCCTTTGCAGATTGGCGTATTTAGCACCACGAATTATATCATCTCGCTGCGCTGGCAGATATCCAAAGTGTACAATAACTGCTATAATGGCATAGTTAACACCATCAAATATTTCTACTGGTAGCAAATACTCCAGCTGGACCGAACCGGCTTTAAAATAATCTGCATTTCAATTTTTTTTTCATTTTCAAGATACTGGGTTCTAACATTTCGGAACTCGCGGTTTTAGATTCACCCTGCATGGAAAGATACCATTTTGACAGATCGTACCTAATGCCAAGATGGCGCTTTTAAAATCAACTACAATTACTTATTCTGTTTTGGAAAAACGAATAATCGCTCATTCTAAAATCCTGTTGTCTAAGCGAACTTACTATTTGAAATTGTCAACTAATACTAGATTATTAAATTAGTAATCTGGGTTTTCATAAAAAAAATTAAAAACTACCTATTTAATTTTACGGAAAATCCGTGCTCTAACAAAAACCATTTACGTGTATACAGTTTTCTTCAACTTGGATAGAAAAATCATCTTAAAGTAAAAGATAAGTAATTATATTTAAATAAAAATAACTACTCTTATTTTACTGAGGAAATAATATGACTTAAAAACTTCATTTTAGATGTTACAGGATTCATATTAAATTGAATATTCCAATATTTATATGCCAATATTTTTAATATGGAAATAAATTATAAATATAAAATTAACTGCAAGCAGGATTCAAATATTTTAAGGACGCCGATAAAAAAAATTTACATGCAAAAGAAGCCATATAGTTTAAAGTTATAACATGGCAAATTCAAATTTTAGTTAATATATTACTCATAAATTCTAGTTTTACTGTATGACTAATATATAATTGTAATTTCTTATTAGAACAAATTATAAAATGTTTTTGTGCATGAATAAATTTAGTAGAGAAAATATTTAACAAGCTACCTGTATCTGACTCACATTAAAGAGTGAAATTTCTTATTAGAATATTTTTTCGCTCTCTTATTAATTAACGAGAAGAAAAATATTTTTTAAGGTCTGTATCTAATATATGTTAATCGGCAAAAAATTAGAAGAACATGTAATGGTTAAAAAGAGAGTCACGTTCACTATCGTTTACCAAACATTCCTGTAAATACTATATAACTAAAATTGCAGAATTTATCAAATATTCATGTGTTATATACTGAAACGATCAGATTAAAATTAAGTCGATGCCAGTACAATTGTGGACGGAAACTATTGTTTTAAGAGAACTAAAATAGCTGCTACGACTTTTTTTAATTGGCTGGATGTGTAGCAATTATCCTAACAGCACAACTAGTTCAAAATACATTCAAAAACCATTCAAAAGATGTCTTTTGAAAGTCTTTTGAACGTACTTTGAACTAGTTGTGTTACAAGGAAATTTTAAATTTGATGCTATTTCAAAATATACAAACCATTTCGTATAAGATATATAATTTTTAACATTTTTTCTGATATGGCAGTCTATCTTTCTTTTTCAGGAGTTGTGAAAAAATTCAGACTATGCGTGACGTTTATATAAATCCTTTTAGCTTCAAGCCAACGCAATTTTAAAATATTAACCTAGTAGCATAACTAATTCAAAAGACATTCAGCCTGCATTCTCATAATGCAATCTGGACGTGTTTTGAACTGGCTGTGCACTGGGTTAACTGCATATAAAAAAACCATAAACATTGTTTTATATTTTAGCAAATTAGTTCTAGCTGAAAAACAAACGCATGTTTTAAAAAAATGTAATAAATAATAAAGAGAAATTGTATCTCCTCCACACGTTACATGAAATGCCCCCCCCCCCCAGAATAGTCAAACAAGTCATTTATAGATGTGTAATGAATTTTAAAGCTCTTTTCGCTCTGATAGAATGTGTTTCAATTAAAAGAAGAGATTATAAAGATTCAAAAATTCATAGAATACTTGTAGTTTTTTATTCCATATCAATTTATACACCAATCTTAAATTATGAGACTAAAATACGATTATTTACCTTTAAATATTTTTCTTTACAATGTGAGTGCTTTATTGGAAGTAATTGATGGTAGTTTCTATTGAATAAATATCTTTTGTGGAATTTTATTACCCTATTATCTTATTTTCTAAGATATTCCAAATGCGCTCATAAAAACAGACTAATATTAATCTTTAATTTTGTGCATAAAATAATAAATAGAGTTCCAAACATTAATTATTAGCAGTAATGGGTATCAGATATATACGTTTTATGCAAGAATTTATTTTGTAAAATATTTAAATATAAAATTAAGTTCATGCATTATTTATAGAACCAATTTTCAATTTCAATTACTTTAAAAACCTAATAAAGAGGTACATATACATATAAAGAGGTACATATACATAAGTCTTTATTTGTGTTTATCTTTGCATTATTGAAATATCTAAAATTTACGATACTTTAATGAATGCAATATATCTTTCTACAGAATTTAGCTTCTCTCACTGTGTAGTGAGAATAACATTTTAAACGCATTTCTAGAATGAATAAATTATTCAGAAAGAACATATTACAAAGTTTTAGAGAAAATTATAAACCGATACATTTATCTCCAGGCATACATGCACTCATCTACTTCACATTAAAATCATGGCTCTCTTCTCTTAATAAGCTATGCATGTTGAGTATTCAAAATTTTGTATTTGCATAAAAGCAGTCTTTGTCACTAATTGTTAAATGTTTATTTCTAACATAAAATTTTAATTTTTTGAATAGTTAAAAGTAGAATTAATATTAAGTCTCAGATTTTTATGGTATTTTCAAACCATGCAACATTTTTCATAAATTTTATGAATAAATAATGGTTCGTTAATTAACGAAACCACAACGAATATTCAATTTTTTAACTTCTGAATGCTTTCTACTTTTTTATCGATTAATTAAAAACAAAAAAATAATGAAGATAAAAATACCAATAATTATAGGTAAGCAATAGTTCAGTACATTTGATTATTGTATACAAAAATACATATAATTACTTATTCTAGTTTCTAATGCATCTGTAATCTGCTCTTGACGGAGAAAGTTTCCCAAAAATGTAAAATTATTATGTAAGAGAAAAAAGAATGTATTACCACACGATTATGAAAACCAGATCACATTTACAGTAACAAAAGGCTGTAATAACTTTCAGAAACTAATCAATCCCTGGAAAGCAAAAACAGTGCTCGAATCCTGATTACTCTAAGGGCAAACAGAGCATGTATACTCAGAGATCTCGTTTTTGAATATCTCCTTGAAACTTTAAACTTAACAAAGTTTAACTTGCTTGACGTTATCCTTTCAAAGATACGAGATGGAGATTTTTGCTGAACCTCAAAGGTTATTACCAATACTAAAAAGTAATTGCTAGCAAAGAATTGTTAATCTTTGATGTTTTGTCTTTTCAAGGTAAATCTGAATTAAAGTAAGGGTTCAACTCCCCAATCCCCTGGCATGCGCCCCTGAATATGGGCTCGAATCAAACTGCCATCCTGGGCGTCAGTTTCACATAACTGACATCGTGCCGAAAGGATGACATTCCGTTTCATTTCCATTCCCAGGTCTTTGACTGGACATGGGAAAGAAAAAGGTTTTAGATTTTACTGAAGTATACCAAAAGCTCATGCTTGACCTCCGTGGATTAAATACTAAAAGTCATTTTGGGAGGAAAATTTAAAGCGAATTGGAGTGACCCCACTTTCGGAATACTTGATCGTTAACAAGCGTGACTCATGAATCATTCAGAGGGAAACAAAACTGAAAATTATGAAATGATGTTTCACTATTTCAAATTTTTGTTATCCCTGCAAAAAAACTGTACGTCATGTGACTCATGAAAGTCTAACCTGTTTGTGAGACGGTGATTTACAATTAGCCTATCAAATTTCAACTCAATCGAATGCAATAGTCAGACGACAGTAAGCTTCAAATACTATGAATCTGTAGGCCGCAATATATAATAATACATTTTAGTAGGCCTGTAAAACACTGTAAATAATATACACACCAAAATTTATGCAGACTGCGTGAGTGACGTATGATAAACGTATCCAATTTGAGACTATTCAAATGCATCACTTAGACACTAACACGCTTTAAATAGTTTGCGTTCATAAGCTTAATGTATAAGATTTCTTTTTTACAATTTTGTAAACAAACTGTCAGTTCTGCATACACCAATATCTATAAAAGTCATGTGACCGCGACTTAAATTATAATTCCGATTTTGTGCTCAACCCTCTAATAAAACTTGCAGCCAGTGCACACCAAATCAATACAAATTTGAGCTTAATCGAATTCACCATTTAGGAGCTAATACACACACACATACATATATATACATCACCGCATAAATAGTATACACGAATTCAGAGTACCTCAAAACGTGTAAATAAATCAAATCTCATAGTCGAAATTTTCATGATTGCAACACTTTCCTTACATGTTATATATTAGGAACGTAATTGAAGTTGATAGTACTTATAAAATAATCACACAAAGGTTCTTTCTTTTTTAAAAACAATGGTGTAGCGGAAGAAGAAAGACCCCTCACTCAGAAAAAAAAAAGAATTAATATTGCATACTGAATACTTTATTCTTATCTTCGTAACCTTAGTGAATATCGCACATCTTGAATTTTGCTCACGTCGCCCAGCTTATATATTTAGCAAAACCTAGTAAACCCCAAATATTTGAAGCTGTGGCCAATAATTACTTGCTGCTGGAGTTTTTTTATACCTCGCATCATTAAATTTCTTGTCGTAAACTCGCTTTATTTAAATTTATAAATTTAAGATTTCTGAAGATTTCTTTAATTCTTTTTCTGCCGTATATTTTTCAAGAATAATAAGAAAATATGTACTATTAAACACATTAAATGTTAAATTTTCAAAAAAATAAATAATATAACCAAAATATTGTGATTAATGTTTGTCTGTATGTCCTGCAGCTGACAGGTCGATTAAACTGGGTTCCCATTAGAATACCGAAAGTAAAGTAGCATAGGCTTGGCCGCTGGTAGGGATGGACTGCGAGACAGAAATTTGCGAGACGAGACAGAGATGTGCAGTTATTTTGCGAGACGAGACAGGCGCATTTTACATTGTGATATAAG
This sequence comes from Cheiracanthium punctorium, assembly GCA_038373885.1. Lineage (NCBI taxonomy): Eukaryota > Metazoa > Arthropoda > Arachnida > Araneae > Cheiracanthiidae > Cheiracanthium > Cheiracanthium punctorium. Next base: position 55,040 of record JAWZYV010010632.1, read on the forward strand.
GATTTTTGCGAGACGAGACAAAGCTTTCCAACGATTTTGCGAGACGAGACAACCTATTTTTCATCTCGCGTCCATCCCTAGCCGCTGGTTGGGAGGATAAATTCCTCTCTCGCCGGAGTCAGCTGTGGACCGTTTACGCTTAAGGGAACTCATGCACGTAAAATCTGTTGGGGTTCCACTGTCCGTCATCTTCAAACAATACCTCTGGGGGTGCCAATCCAGGTACTAGGTCTCTCATCCGGAATTGGTTCCAAACTGCGAGACACATGGGGGCAATGTTGCTTTTCCTACTAGGCGCCCCCATAATGCAATGAGCAATATCTCCGGCCCTCGTAGCGCATAAGCTTAACAGTGGCCCGCTGAAACGGCCATTCGAAAGAAAAAAAAAATGATTGTCTGTGTTATCCGGTATTTCAGTTGTGCGAGGTTTTCTCGGCCCCGACAACCTCTGATAATCAGGGTTCTACAATTAAAAAAGGGTTTTATATTATTAGAGTTATATTTCTGTTAAATTTTTTAAAGAGCACATCGTTACAAAATAACTAATATTTTCAGTAAAAAAAAGTGCTGTGCTTTTCAAGCACTTTCCTCTATTGAAAATAAAAGCACACATTTTTATCTAAGTTCTTTTTAAACGTTACATTAAATGCTTTAATAAAGAAAACCTTTACAGTACAACGTTTCCATGTAATATTTTAGGATATTCTTTTTCCAATTTGTGTGCAAATAACTTCATAGCAAGTGTTTAATTTTATTATTTGTCCGTAAAATAGTCTAAAATCTTATAAATCATCTCCAGGGTTACCTTATTGGATTACTTGGCAAGATAGCAACTAACAGCAAACAAGTGACGAATTTGCTTTTAACGGAGAACTTATTTTTGATGACTTGTACTTTTAAGAAACCTATAAAATGATCTTCGTGTTTTAAAATGGAACGAAGGATTTTTTCCCTTGTACTTGCTATCTCATATTAAACCAGTTTAAGATATAGGTTGTTAGATGAAATGTGTTTTCTGTGCAATCACTGACAATTGCAATTAATTATTTAAAGATTATTTATATTTGGTGTGCCAGAATGAAAAGTAGTATATTTTGTTTAGCAACAAATTCAGACAAATAATTTTTTATGAAGTTTTAATGACAAAACTATCGTATCTAAACATTGGATTCATGTTTGCGACATTTTAAAACAAGAATTTTATAGTTAACTGTTTTTTTTTTCTTTTAAGAAAAAATGGGTAAATAAAAGGAGGCTAGACGATCAATTTTGAAATTTCCTGAAATTGATTTTTAGGTATTCGTGTGGGTGAAATTTAAAAGAAAGAATTTCATGGATGTCTCATTTTTTACCCTGAAGTAAGTAAGGATATATGAAAAAGCCATTTTGTTCTCCTATTCCCTCCCTTTCCAGAGGCGGCCAGAGGGGCGTGCGGGGCCCCAGGCGAAGCGCAAGAGCGGGGCCTCTTCTCTATCTTGTCTTATGCGATAGCAATAAAATGGCCCAGGAGCGGGGCCTCTATAAGCGCGGGGCCTTAGGCGATCGCCTACATTCGCACCCCCCCTTGGGCCGGCCCTGCCCTTTCATAGGTTACGAAACTCGGAAAATCTCTCATTGTTCACCTACTTTGCAAATCTCACATAAAAGCCAAATTCCTATTTCTAGCTTTAGTAACTTCAGGTAGGTGAAACACTGACTGAAAAAACTGAAAAAAACATTACTTTCCGTTTCCTTTCAATTTTTACTATAAAAAAATATTTTTATAAATTCGATGAGTGTTTCTTTCTTTTTTTTTAAATTCTATACAATGAGTTCAATTTTATCATCTGAATGGTTTTCTGAATGGAACAGTCTCTATTCAGAAATACCGAAAACTGAATAAATTCGAAAATAGTCATTCATTCTGACAGCTTCAATATTTAAAAGACTGCAAACATAAGCTTATCTTCAGCCTCACTAATGATCTATAATGAATTCTGATATTTTAGTTTACAAATAACTTTACCCGAACGTTTGTTTTTATTAATTCGCAACTTTCTATTAGTACTTTTTTTTAGTGGGTTGTGGCCACAGTATCTAAGCAAATTTAGAAACAGTTTCTATAAAACTATTAAATGTGCCGCTATTGCATGAAATTGAGTCATTAATGTAAGTTTGGAAAACTAATTAAAGATCAAATATAGAAAAAGAATTTAATTAAATTTAATTTAAAAAATAAAATTTAATTAAAGATCAAATATAGAAAATGTCAGTCAACTTACCTTTAGTATACTGAAATGTTTTAAAGAAGATAAGATTAAGAGAGATAACTGCAGGAAGATTCAACAGTAACGTTCAGGGAGTACTTGAAATTGTTCAGTAGATGCATAAAATTAAGCAGAACTCAATATAACGTAAAATAGGGTAAACCAAGATTTGAAATGAAATTATGAAGCTATTTTATTACTTTCACAAATATTTGAAGTTTCAGAAAAAGTATGCATTTCTTTTCAATTTTTAATATTTATTTAATCCAGAGCTAAGGTGAAAAAGAAGGCAAATATGCTCTTTATTCGGTTGTTTATCGTACTGCAAAGTCATATACACCATCCGTTTAAAATAATGTATACCTTAATTTACTATTTGTAAAATATTCATAAGGGTCTGTCTTTAAATTTAACATACATTTAACTACATTTTTTTCTAAATAACAACAATCTATTTTGACTAAGGAAAATCTTCAAATCGCCATAAATGCAAATTTTCTCAAAATGAAACGATAATTTCAGGAGACATTGCGTGTTCTTTTTTTTGGGTGGGGGGGGGGAGGACTTTATGGGGTTATCTTCAAATTGAGAACGGTAATGAAAGCTCTGAATTTTTCGGCTGAACACATTTCTCACAAGGAAAATAAATTACATATTACCTACAAGGAACATAATGTTTTAGTCTCAAAAATTTTTGGTACTGAGAATGTAAAAAGATAATGTCATTTATCATTTAGTCTAGTTTCAAATTGACAATTCAATATTTGAATTTTTAATGCTTTATGCTATATTTTAAACTAAAGAAATTTCCTTTTACTTATAAATTTTTGAGAAAAAATTAATTTTTTACATATTTAATATTTAAACTAACGATTTTGATCATTTACAATAGTTGTTAATCTCGCTATGAACCAAAATATTAATTTGAAATTACAATTTCAATTTAATTGAAGTAACAGAGAACGGTAGATTTATTTACAATTAAATAGCTTTTCTTTTTTATATTTTACGTTGCGATGTTTTAAGAAATTAGCCTAAAGGCTTGCCGTATCATAATATTAGTATTAAAAGGGATACCATAATATTACAAAATGCAATATTGTTACTATACTCTTCTAATAAAACATTGAATATTTTTAAATTATATCCCCATACAAAAAAAAAAAAAACGGGTTAAAAGTTTGTGGCGCAGCATTTTACTTTATAGCTGTGACTTTTAAATATGGGCTTTGTTGACGCCTAGCAACGATCAATTATGACGTTATAATTGTTAATTCATAATGCCGTTGTGGCAACACTGGTTTCAAGAATAAAAGATTTAATTTCGGCACAATTCGGTGTAATTAACCAACGTCTCATGTCGGAGCGTAATATTGTTAAAATGTCGTTAATAAATTTCGTAGATGTTTTAATAGTTTTTGTAATTTTAAATACAGTCCACAAATCGGCCAAAACATTGTTTTACCAGAGCCGGAGAAAGAAATCGGCTTGCATGTAGAATTCTATTAGTTGACTGTTGCTATTCGCTGTTGTGTTTTGAAAATGGCGAATTCGGAAGGAAAAAGTTTATCCGAAAAATTAAAAACGTTAAACTATCGGAAAGGAAATTATAAATCGCGAATAACGAAGCTTCAAACCTTTTTAAAGGAAAAGTCGTCTGGTGCAGATAAATTTATTCTGCAAAGCAAAATTGACTGTGTTTCAGACATAAGTTGTAAATTAGAAGAATTGAAACTGGATTATTATGAAATTATTGATACGAACGATTTACCAGAGATGGAATCAGAATTTGAAAAATTAGAAGACATTCTCGAGGAAGTAAAGGTAAGCTTATAAAAGTTATTACACTCTATTTCAAATGTAAATGTCACATCTAGTAAATTAGAAAACTGTTCTAATTCTAACGTTAAATTACCCGATGTATGCTTACCAGAATTCTATGGTAATATTGAGCAATGGAATAGTTTTAAAGCTCAATTTGATAGTTTAATCACAAACCACCCATCGCTAACAGATACTCAAAAGTTATTTTATTTACGTTCCTGTTTAAAAGGTGATGTTAGAAGCATAGAAACGCCTGAGGATACATTTTCTTTGATAATGCAAGTTTTGATAAGCAGATTTGAAAACAAAAGATTAATTGTTAACACTCATATTCTAAACATTTTTAAGATAGAAAAATTGAACCTTGAATCTGCTAAGGGTCTTAGAAATTTGGTTGAAGTTATAAATAAAGGTTTAAGAGGATTAAAGTTAATGAAGTTGGAAGCAAATGATCTGGTCTACCAGTTATTAATAAATGTTATAATCCAGAAGTTAGACAAGGAATCTCGTAAACAATTTGAAATGAGTTTAACTTCAACTGAATTGCCTGAATGGAATAAATTTTTAGAATTCCTTGAAAATCGTTCACAGATATTAGAAAATTTGCAGGGCGTACAATATCATTCCATGAAAGTTAAATTTTCTAATCAAAATAAGGCGAATGCTTTTATGTTGAAGCCGAAAATAATTTGTGTGTTTTATGTATAAATTCTCACAAGTTATACCAGTGCCCTACTTTTCTCAAAATGGCTCCTTTACATCGATTTAATGTCGCCAAAAAGAATAATCTTTGCATTAATTGCTTAAGTCATTCACACAAACTTTCTTCATGTCCGTCCAAATACTGTTGTCGTTCCTGCCAAGGAAGGCACAATTACCTTTTATGTCGTTCTGAAAATAATCCTTCGCCAACTCAACATAACTTCCCTAAAAAATATAACGCGCCAAGCGTGGAACCAGCTGAAAGTTCATCTCGGAATGCTTCAAATTTGCAACCAACTGACGATGTTTCTCGTACACAAATTCCGTCACTTTCGGATGAAATAAAAAATAGCTGCGAAAAGGAAATTGTGCGTTCGTTTTCTTCGATTTTAGAAGCATCCAGTAAATCTGTTTAGCTTTCAACAGCACTTGTTTGGGTTTGGTCTCCTTTTCAAAATAGATATATATGTGTTGTAGAGCTGTCCTTGATAATGGATCAATGTTGCATTTTATAACTACAGAAATGGCTATGGAACTGGGATTGATTAAGCAAAAAGTAAATGTAGCTGTTAGTGGTTTAGGTGAAAACGCTACAAATATCAAATGGAAGACGAGTGCACTCATTAGTCATAAAGATTCTTCTTTTACTTCAGAAATCGATTTGCTCATTGTAAGCAAAATTACAGAATTTGGACCGTCGTCTATGCTTGAAATGAAAAATATAAATATTCCGTTAAGCTACACATTAGTGGATCCTCATTTTTTCAAACCAAACAAGATTGATATGATCATTGGTGCTGAATTATTCTTCCAAATAATAAAGGATGAACAACAACATATTTCTAATAATTTAGTGCTTAGAAATTCTGTGTTTGGTTTTATTGCTACTGGATCAATTTTAACAAAGTCCGCTAAAAAATATTGTGGGCTAATTTCGCAATCTGAAAATATCGACGATTGTATCCGTAAATTTTGGGAGGTTGAAGAAGTTTCATCGGATCGACCGCTAAGCAAAGAAGAAGAATTTTGTGAAGCTCATTTTAAGACTACACATAGACGAGACAAAACAGGACGATACATCGTCCAGATGCTAATCAAAGAAGAAGAATTAAATAAGTTGGGTAATTCTCGAATCTTAGCAGAAAAACGACTACAAAAACACTTAGAAGATTGAGTAGAAACCCCGATATGCATCAGCTTTATTGCGATTTTATTAATGAATACGAAGCACTTAACCACATGGAAAAATTAGACTATCCAACCTCGATTTCTGCTGAGTACTACTTACCACATCATGGAGTTTACAGGCCAGAAAGATCCTCTACTAAACTTAGAATAGTTTTTAATGGTTCCGCACCTACAACGTCTGGAAAAAGTTTGAATGATGTTTTACTTTCTGGTGAAGTCAAAGAAGATATATTCGACATTATGATACGATTTCGGAAACATAGAGTAGTTTTAACTGCTGATATTGAAAAAATGTTCAGACAGATTCTAATAGAACCTAGCCAAAAGGACTTATTGATAATCTTGTGGAAAAATGAAGAAAATCAAAATGTTGTTGTGTATCGACTAAACACTGTTACCTATGGAACAAAAAGTGCCCCATTTCTTGCCACTCGAGTCATAAAACAGTTGGCCATGGATGAATTATTCTCTTTCCCACTGGCCTCAGAAGTTGTTCAATCAGATGTATACATGGATGACATAGAAACCGGCTGCTCTGATATCACAACTTCAAAAATTCTTAAAGACCAGCTAATTAAAATGTTTTAATCATGTGGTATGACCCTCCAAAAATGGGAATCCAATTGCAATCAAATACTTGGTCTTGAGCAAGTATCCAACGAACATTCTTTCCATGAAAATCGAAAACCTGCTACTAAAACATTGGGTATGATTTGGAACTCAAAGGAAGATCAATTTTATTTTAAGGTCTCAGTGAAATATCAAACCGCTTACACTAAACGAGAAGTTTTGTCTACGATTGCAAAAATATACGATCCATTCGGTTTACTTGGACCTATCATTTGTCGAGCAAAAATATTCCTTCAACATCTTTGGTTAGAGAAAGTTGATTGGGGTGAATCACTTCGAAAACCCCTCGCTGATAAATGGCATCATTTCGTAACCACACTGAAAGAAATTGAAACTATAAAAATCAATAGATACGTCTTGGGATCAGCAGAAACAAAAATTACGCTACGTGGATTTTGTGATTCCTCTAGTGTTGCATTCGGTGCTGTGGTTTACCTGCAGTTCTATATTCAATCAGGATCCTGTCACTCCAAGCTGCTTGCTAGCAAATCTAGAGTAGCCCCATTAAAATCAATATCGATTCCTTGTCTAGAACTGTGTTCCTGCTTATTACTGTCACAGCTAGTAAACAAAGTTATCGCATCTTTGAAGTTGGACATTAAAAGTGTAGAGCTATTCTCTGATTCTTCTATTGCATTAGCTTGGATTAATTCACAGCCTCATCATCTTAAAACATTTATAGGAAATAGAGTTTCAAAAATCCAAACTCTGACAGAAAACTATAAATGGAAACACGTTTCATCTGGAAACAACTCAGCTGACATTTTGTCCCGTGGTGCAGATCCTCATGAACTGAAAGCCTTTGATTTGTGGTGGACTGGACCACAACTTGCATTGAATGATGAAATAAACAGTTCTGAGTGGACAGATAAGAACCTTGACAAAGCCGATAAAGAACTTTATTTGACTGAACTAAAAAAGGACTCCAACACTAACCTTGTTCTTACATCAAATACAGGTTTTATTGACCAAATACTTAGGCTAAGTAACAATTATATCAAACTAATTCGAATTCTTAGTTTTATTTTCAGGTTAGTGTCCAAATGTAAAACTAAGGAGAAAACAACTGGTCCTCTAACTAAGAATGAATTTGAAAATGCCAAAAATTATTTGATAAAAACTGTACAGGTAACTTCATTTCCAAAAGAACTAAATGCTTTAATCAAAAATAAGAACTTAAAGGACAGTCGTGTAAGTAACTTAAATATATTTCTTGATAGTAAGGGTCTAATTCGCGTAGGAGGACGTCTTAACAATTCAGACTTATCAATTGATCAAAAACACCCCATTTTACTGCCAAGAGATCATAAATTAACCAATATAATTATGGAATATTTTCACTTAAAGATTTTCAATGTTGGTTCTCAAGCATTGCTACACTTAGTAAGGCAAGAATTTTGGCCGTTAAATGGAAGAAACAACGCTAGGAAAATCGTTCATAACTGTATCACTTGCTTTAAAAATAAACCAAAGGTAGAAGAGCAAATAATGGCTTCACTACCTAAAGAAAGAGTAACGGTTGCCCCTCCCTTTGTTAATACAGGTATAGACTTATGCGGCCCATTCTATATTAAATATAAAAATCAACGTAAGGGAAATCTAAATAAAATTTATGTTGCAATATTTGTTTGCCTTTCAACTCGCGCAGTTCATTTCGAAATTTTAACTGATTTAACTTCCGATGCTTTAATATCGACATTAAAGAGGTTTTTTGCAAGACGCGGAGTTTGCTCCACCATCTTCTCAGATAACTCTACAAACTTCGTTGGAGCTAATTCGGAACTGAAAAAACTTTATAACCTTGCTAAAAATCCTCCTGATGATCTTGGTCTTTTTCTTACAAATATAGTTAGTATGTATAAATGTGTGTATAAATTCTGTCCATTGTCCATTGTTTATTGCAACTATATTTAATTATTTCGATGTACATTGTGTAATATTTATGTATAACCTATTAGAAATTTGTTATGTTTATAAAACCTTTTGAAATCATTTGGGATTTGAAAGGCGGGCGGAATGTTGACGCCTAGCAACGATCAATTATGACGTTATAATTGTTAATTCATAATGCCGTTGTGGCAACACTGGTTTCAAGAATAAAATATTTAATTTCGGCACAATTCGGTGTAATTAACAACGTCTCATGTCGGAGCGTAAAATTGTTAAAATGTCGTTAATAAATTACGTAGATGTTTTAACAGTTTTTGTAATTTTAAATACAGTCCACAAATCGTCCAAAAAACAGGCTTTAAAAATGATATCAAATTTTGAGTGACGCCCTGGTGTGACTATATAAGACTTGTTTTTAAATTTCATTACAGTTACTCTTCTTTTATTTTCTGAAGAAGATTTAGAAATTCAAGCTATGCTTTTAATTATCAAACACACTGAAAAACATATCACACTTTCACTGAGCCTATATTATGCATTCAAATGAATTTATTTCAATAACTTAATTTATCTTTTTTGTCACGCTATCCAAAAGGGCAAGCAAAATTTGCATAAATGTTTTCTTTGTAACACACTATACATTTGAATACATTTCACTTAGTTTGGATACTATGACACAAAGTAAACATTTATGTATATTCTACTTGCCCTTTTGGATGGCTTGGCGCAAAAGATAAGTTAAATTATTGAAATAACACATAATAAACTTTTCATATAGGCTCAGTGAAAGTTTGATATATATGACAGTATATTTGACAATTAAAAGCATAGCTTGAATGTGTAAATCTCTTTAGAAAATAAAGCAAGAGTAATTGTAAAAATTTTTCAAACAAATCTTATAAAGTCACACCAGGGCGTCACTCAAAATTTGATATCATTATTTTTGAGACCCATATTTAAATTTTATAGAACTATAAAGTAAAGTGCTGCTTCAGAAACTTTTAACCCGCTAAGGGTTTTTGTTTTGGGATATATCATTACTTTTTAGGGGTATGATCAGAAGACAATAAAAAATAAATAAAATTCAAATAAATCAAACTTTTCATTTGCAGCTAATTATGGAATGAAAGCAAATAAAATCGTAGCATGGAAAAATTTAAGTTTTTTTCATGATAAAACACCTTAACATTTTTCATGATAAACACCTGAGCATTAGGTTGGTAATGTGGGTACCCGGGAGATAAATAAAAATTTATAATTTTTACAGCCCTGTAATATATAAGAATGATAGTTTATAGTTTAGCGTGATTGTTTCGAGATCTATATGACCACATATAACCCCTCCCCCCCAAACAAAAAGCTTAAAACAATTATAGTTACTTCTAGTGATATAATTATCTTTTTTAAAAATATATGGCTCTAAAATCATTTTTGAAACGAAATGACGTATAATGGGAACTCTGAGAATCTTAGTTTTTAATCTTTAAATAAATATTTTAAGCATAAAATTGTATACATTTCTTACTTTACCATTTGATAATTCTAATTTTTAATTCCACCAGTTTCAAGTTTATTAATGTTTATTGCATAAAATTATAAACTGGCTACCTACTAACGTAGATAAGAGTATTGTTCGGCTTTGCAGTTTCTCCCACATCTGCAATTCAATAACTGGTGGGAGAAACAATGGTAGCTATGTCACATGCGTAGTGTAAAAATTAAATGAAACTAACCAGGAAAAAAACGGTTGCTTGAATTTCAATGTATGCTCAAGATTACAAATTAAAAAAAAGATACAGTAGATATCTTTAAAAGGAGAAAGCAAGTAAATAACAAGGGCATTATGCCCATTAACAAAGGTTCTCGTTCTCGTTTCTGAGGAAACTTCCTGGGGAGTGATTAGCATGGATGAGAACGAGAAGGGTGGTGACAGCCGATAGAATTAGCAGCCAGAGGGGGAGGGGAGTGCATGTGTAACATAGAGGGAAATGGAAAACCGAACTCGCGTTTCGCATGGAGATATTCTTATAAACAAGGGTATTCACTCTTCGAATTAGAGGAATGCTATCAGGAATAGAAGCGCATTTTGTACGTATTCTTCCGCCCAAACAGATTGGCCACGTGTCTGCTAATCACGACTCAGTTGAGCATGTTTCAGTATTAATACGTGGGAGTTAAATAGTCCATTCTTTAAACTATTATCGTTAAAGTTTAAAATTTTTAGAGCAGATTTCGAGAAAAAAATGGGACACCAAAAAACAGAAAAACGCCCTGTATAAGTGTGTCACAGTTTGTTGACGGTTGGTTGGTTGGTGTAGGCTGCATCAGTCGTAGAACAGTCGTTCTCCATGATGCATTTTTCTGGAAAATAAGTATAAAAAGCATTTTTAATGATTTTTTTTGCGTGACAAAATATTTTCTTCATAAAGTTCGAATCATGCACTTCCAAAATATTGCATGGCAACTATGAGCGGTTTTATGTGTTTCATTTTGTCTGTGCAAACATTGTATTGTGAGGTTAAAAAAAATATTCAACTTGTGTTCAACAAAATTCAATCTTTAAAATATCTACATACTATAGAATTTTCGTTTTCAAAAAAAAAAAAAAAAAAAAAAAAAGTAGGAATTTTTTATGAGAATTCCACTTTGATGCTCATTACAAAGTGGAACTAAAATGGCCACCATTTTTAGACGCTAAAAATGACTGTCAGTTGAAATAAAATGCATGACTGTAATTTAACGTGTAACTGGCGATATGTGAAAAAACTACTACTCCATTTACGAACCTCATAATGTAAATCATTTTTCTTTCAAGTTAAGAAATCTAAATAAACAAAGAATAAAAGCATATTTTATTTCTTATAAATTGCCTATAATTTCAAAATAAAATATACACCAAACATGTTTAAGAAGCGTGCAATTAACAATCCTTGTATAATACACACACTATAGATTTTTTTTTTATTATTATTTCACCGTAATAGAGGTGTAATTTATCAAGCTAAAAATGAATACGGTGAATTATACTTTAAACATAAGATATAACTCCGTAAGCCGTATTTATTTATTTATTTGATTATATACAGTCCAACTTACATATATCGAACCTCCCTATATAGAAATTTTCTATGTATAGAAGTCTTAGCAAATCTCATTGTTCATTACATAGGAAAACTGTTTCTGTATATCGAAAAAATCTCTATATGTCGAACTTTTTGTCACGCCATATTGGGAAATTTTATTGCACTTTAGAACAGCTTGGCTTACGAAAAATAAAGGTCATGAGAAAAGAAAGGTCATTGAATGTCACTAAGAACCCTAGAAGTCAGCTGGTGTTGAGGGGTGATTAAAAGTTTATTGTTCGTTGCTGGAATTTCTAAACTCCCTCAACTCGTTTTCGAATTTCGTTTGCGACGAGTTCTGTTTATGTTGAGGCTCTCTTGGCAGTGCGGCAAGTTAAAGCACAACAGTTCTAAAACCAGTTTCCTAGCTATCCCTTCTCCTTTTGTGAGATGATTGTTCCTCACTCCTATATCTGCTTAGTTTCAGTGAAAATTTTTAATGTTTCTTAAATTCGTTTTTAATTTTTACATTTTCTCTCGATTACAATGTAAGAAGAAAATTACTTTTTAATTATTAACATTCATTTAGTGTGATGGGCATATAAATTAGAAATTGAGTTTCGTATACGAAACTCAGCAATATTTGCTACTTTGATATATGGAGATTCGACTGTATGTTATTTACAATTTTACAAATAAGTTGTAATACATTATTAAAAGTTATATATAATGCATACGCGAATATAGATTACAAAATCTTTTTTTTTTTTTTTTATCTTATGACTGTTAAAGATACGATACTGCCCCCGCCCCCACCTCTCACTGTTTAGCCGTCACCACCTAGATATACAATTCCTGAGAACAGAAACTTTTACGTCATCCCTAGGTCCACTAAAATGACGTCATCACACACTCATTTTCACAAAGTAATACTATTCAAAGTTTGTCGTGAATTTACACCTGCATTAAGCATTTTAATAATTTAAGATAGAAAATTTAATTTTACGACATATAGTTAATTTTAACTTTCATTAATTATATAATATGATATTGAAATAGATCATAATAAACAATTTTTTGATCAGAAAGGTATTTTAATTTTTATCTTTAACTTAAGATATTTTCAAAAATTTGTATCATTCACCAGAAATTTTAAATAGTTTTACTTTGTGAAAATAAAACTGTGATGGCGTCATCTTAGAAGATTTAGTGATGATGTAAAAGCTTCTGTTCTCATGCCTTCTATATCTAGGAGGTGTTGGTTTAGCACGTCCAGCTACGAAGAACGATTTCAAACGCAGAAGTAGAGGCAGACCTTGTGTACGTGGCGCCCCCTACAAATGTAGAAAAGGCATCGTCTTTTATGCTCGAATTATAAATAATTGGATATAATACAATAAAAGTTTTTGTCAGTTTTTTGAGTTCGAAATGGCGGCTTCTCGAAGATAGCGCCCCGATGCGATGCTTATGTTGCTTTCCTACTAGCGATTTTGCTCGGGCCGTCATCGGCTGGCTGCGTGGCCTGTGGTATCCCGAGCAAAATTGCTAGTAGGGATCACGTCTTCCCGCCCCGGCGTAGAAAGAATGATAGAAAGATGATCAGAGCTAATCGCTGATCTGGGCTACGAACTAAAGTAAAGAAATGCAATTTTTAATTTTTAACCATCATTAATTTCTTTTTATTGAACACAAAATTGCTCGTTTGTGGATATCGTTTTCCTTTCATTCCTAAACCGTCACCGTCCACATCTTGAAAACGCTCCCTCTGATTTGTATCCTCATCCCTGTTTTGCCACTGGACTCGTTCATTTAGCGAGCGCATCGTGTTTGCGTCCATGGGCACATTTAGGTTGGGGGAAAAGTAATAATGTGATATGTGATTTCATTAAAAATAACTTTCCTAGAAGAGGCTTTTATTTTCAGAGTAATTTCGGCCATTTAGTTTAACAATCTTTACTATTAGTATTCGAAAAAATAATAAAATAATATACGGTCATTGCTGTGAGAAAAGTTCTCTTAAAAAACTAGATTTTGCATTAACTTTCAAATGAACTAAATTTAAATGAAATGAATGAAAAATGTGCATAATTTAATAGGCGTGCAAGAAAATTATAAGGTGTGCACGTCAGATTCGCACATCAGTTCGTTCAAAATAGACGAAAGTCTATAAATTACATTTTACCCAATGACAGGCCACTTGCCTTCAAGTATTGCATTTCTTTTGTGTGGTCGTGTAAAAGAAATGTAAGTGGTATAGACAACGATTTCACAGTAGGGTACAAGCTATGGTATAGAGCAACATTTCGTATCAATCAATGATGTGATGTAGTTCATCACATATTTATAATTGCTTTTGATTTTCCTTTACTTATTCTAAATTTATTACGCTTCACCATTTTTAAAATACCCATCTCGTTCCGTAACGCTATGTAACTGTTTCTTGATTAAGCAAATAAAAAACTTTGTAAAAAACAACAAATATAACAAGATGTTATAGGTAAAAAGATACGTACGTTACGGCCAAAAATTGTTTTGGCCTTCCTCAGTCCAAGCCATTCGTCACAAGGAACACAGGGAACTGAAAAGAGATAAACAAGCAAGCATGTTGCCACAAGGGGCAAAGAAAAGTCGAACAAAACCACAGAGAGCGGAAAATAAAGGAAAGGAAAGAAGCACAAAAATACAAAAAGAAAAAAAAAATTAATAAATTAAAAGAAAAAAAAAGGAACACACGAATACAAACACATACACAAAAAAGAGAACAAACAAAATAACAAAAAACAAATATAACATAAATAACACTTTTTTTTAACAACGAACAGGACAGCACAATAAACATATATGATTTTTTTTAAATACATAAAAACGGAAAGGAAAGACAGTAACACACGTACACACACATAAAAAAATAAATAAAAATTAAAGGGGGGAGGCAAACAAAATAAAAGAATAGAGGGAGAAAGGGAACGAAAGAAAAAGAAAAAAGGGGAAGGGGGGGGAGTAGAGGAAGAAAGTGAATAGAACCTTACAACAGCAGCTTCCAAGCAGAATGAACGAAAGGAACGGAAGAACCCTTGTTCACAAGACGATCTAAGTGCTGGGTAATAGAAAAACCTTCCAAAAAATCAAGATGGGACAAAGACTGAGGAGTGCACAAAATCTTAGCCTTAGAAAATTGAAAACGATGATTGGAATTCCAACAATGTGAGGCAATAGAAGATTTGGAAAGTTCGTGCTTAGAAACATATATCTCATGCTCTTTGAGCCTAAATTTGAGAGCTCTTCTGGTCTGACCAATATAGCCCAACAAAGAATATAATAAACACCCCAACGGTTCTCAGTAGGAATAGGATCTTTAAGGGAAGAAAATAAGTTTATTAACATGTTTAAAAATGACTTTGAAACCGAAATTTTTGAGAAGTTCAGAAATTTTGTAGCAAAAAGGTGAAAAGAAAGGTAGTACAATTAATTCGTTGTGAAAATTAATAGTATTAGTAGCAGTATTAGGCTTATTAAATTTAGAAACAGCTTTATCAATAATAGAGGGGCTAAAACCACGAGAAACAGCTAAGTAATTTTTAACAGATTTTAAGTAATTAATCTCATTATTAAGAGATGAAGAGTGAGAGCAAATTTTGATAGCACGAAACACATAAGTGTAAAAAGCAGAAAGTTTTTGCTGGTAAGGATGATTAGATAGGGCATGAGGAAGTATAGATATAGAAAGGGGTTTGCGGAAAACAGAAGTAGAGAAACCGTCAGGATTCCTAGAAACATGAACATCCAAAAAAGATCAGAGGTCTGAGAATTAATTTATTTTGAGTCTCGTACTCACGGGGTTTTAATAATACTGCTGCGGTTACAAAGTCGCCTTGCCTTTCACCTCTTGGTGAAACACATTTAAATTTTGGTAGGTTTATTAAATTTAGAATTGGTAAAGGAAAACCAAAATTAATTGTAAGCATGTGATGAACTACATTAGAAATTCTTGTTTACAACAGGCAAGGCAAGGACGAACCGAAAAAGAACCCAAAACCTTTAAACTTTTACAAAGTATTTATAAAAATCACCACTTTGCGCATTCACTGCAAAATTCAGTTCCTCTAAAAACTTGTTCAGAGAAAAGCGGGTGAAGAGCAGATCAATTATGTGCCCGGTTGCAACGTCCGCCGCAAAATAAAAACACTTAATATTCAAGAAATACTTTACCTGGCGACAAAGGTTACGACCAAAATAATGAATTTCCTTCCACAAGACTTCAATTATTGAGCAGAAAAAGAAGGACGGAGAATACGTTACGTAATCTCCCACAATCCCTCGCTCCTTCATCAGGGAGAATCATTATCATTAGGTAAGGGCTTTATTTAAACAACGCGCCGTGAAAGGGAGGCTACGGTAAAATATGAAATTGGAATCGGGGAGACTTTATTCATTAGAGGCCAAAGTGGACGGTTATTTTGGTTTTCATTAAGAGAATTTGCATGGAGATGCGAGATCATTAATATTGAAAAAAGTACAATTACTTTGTGATAGTCAGCCGGTAATGACGCTGGTAAAGTGTAGTGAGAGCATTTGTTAAAGGTAAAGTAAAGAACAGAAAAGAATGCGTTTTCTCCTTCTTGACCGTTGAAGATAGTTAAAATATTTGAGGGATCGGTTATATAATACACATGAAATAAATAATGCATAATAGCATAATGAATGGAAAAATTTATCTTGTTCTTGCTCTTAATAAGCAAAAGAAATCATTACAGAACAGAACAGTGAAAGGAGAAAGAAAAAAAAATGAACATGCCTTTCTTTGTAATTGCTATGTTGTAATAATTAATACAGCATTTATTTTAATATTTTTAAATTTAGTATAATTATTTGCAAGCCCTGCTTATTGAATTCTTTCATTTGATTCTTGTATTAAGCTATCATAATACAACATCAACAACAATACATAAATAAATAAATAAATAAAGTAATTAAACCTGAAACACTTTCAGATTTTTAATACGCACTAAAGTGCTATATATTAAAAGCGTATCATAAGTTATGCGTCGTCCCTATTTTTCTTTCTTATTCCATTAAGTTGAAAGTGTATTATTATTCATGAGTGTTCCGTATTTTTCTGCCTCCTCTTTTAAAATAAAAACGAAAAAATTATGTAAATTAGATGATTTTTTACGAATTTTAATGCAGCCTAATGTTTAGAATTTAATAGCATCAACACGATATTACGCCATTCATTACATTGCGATCGCGGCACGAGAACTTATGTTCGGTTGTTGCCACAGAAAGGATTACAAAAAAGGGTTTTTTCAACCAATCGAGCTTTGAAATGGGATATCAGAATTTCAATTCGCAAGTGAGGATCTATGACGTCAAATGCTTTAAGATACGTAAAAATGACGCCATAATTTTAACTCATTTATTCCAGCTCTATTTTCAACACAGGGAGACGATATTTTGATTAAAATTTACTGTAGAAATAAACTAATAAATTCACGATTATTATTATTAGAAGTGGTATTTTAATCCGGTGCTTATTTAAAAATTGAAATGTCTTCACGGTGCTGAAAATGTTCATTTTAAAAGTTACAAAGTTCGTTTCAAAGCGCGATATATTAAAATTTTTCTATTTACTATTTTTATTTTTCGCATTTAATTATGGCGCAGGCGTTGCCTAGCGTATGCATGCAGGTTGCGAGTATAGTTTTATTTTAACGTTGTATTACGTTCCTCCATAAAGGAGAGCTTACGGGATTACATTAATTGATCATGGCACGTGATAATTTAATTGCGTTGCCACAAAAAGAATTAGAAAAAAATGTTCTTTTTCCAACCAATCGATTTTTTAAATGGGATATCGGAATTTCAATGCGCAAGTGAGGATCTATGACGTCAAATGCTTTAAAATACGTAAAAATTACGCCACAATTTTAACTCATTTATCCCTGCTCTTTTTTTAACACAAGGGGGCGATATTTTGATTAAAACTTACTTTAGAAATAAACTGAGAAATTCATGATGCCAACCGGGGTATCTTTTACGGTAGTTAAACAGTGACGTCATAAATTTTTAAAAATGCGTGAAATTTGTAAACTCTGCAACTCTAACGTCCTGTCACAGTTATAGGGATTTCTTTAATAAAACCCACATCTTTGAAATTGAAATCTATCTTAAAATTGCCTACTAAAACTATTTTACGAACGCCAAGTATATTCCAACTATACTTCACGGCTTTGTTTCGAATGTGCATCATAATCCCTGTGTGTGCCATGTTTGTCTTTCTTGGGTTGATTCCTACTTTAACACCCCGACTCTCGCCAAGATGGCGATAATTAAACATACGCATACGATATTTTGTATTTATGTGGCAACTGTAATTTAGATTAAAAAACGGGATTTGGAACATCATGTAAGTACAGTATTCCGTTACATTTTTATTTATTTTGGGTTATACCAATTAATATAGTTTTAATAATTGTCTTCAAAAGCCTAAACCGGTGCGTTTATCGCTAAAATGTTCACATCCGTTTTCCTTAGTTTCTTTGGGAACGTTGAAAACTGTGCATAAGTTCTAGAGACCGATGACTGCAAATCTCTACAAAGTGCGGCAATTTTTTGGGTTGGCGAGAGTGGAGGGGCGTTAAAATAGGAATCAACTCTTTCTTGTTTCATAAAACCCACATCTCTGGAATCGAAATCTATCTTAAAATCGCCTACTGAAACTGTTTTACAATCTTTGCCAGGCATATTCCAACTATGCTTCACCCTTTTAAATACTGTTTGGAATGGGCATCCTAATTCATGAGTGTACCGTGTTTTCCTTCCTTGTCCCATAAAACACTTCTTCGGAATAGAAATCTATATTAAAATTGCCTACCAAAACAGTTTAAAATTATTCGCCAGTCATAGTCAAACTATACAACACCTTTATAAATACCATTTGGAAAGTGTATCATAATCTATGAGTGTACCGTATTTGTCTTTTCTGTTCCATAAAACACCTCTTCGGTATTAAAATCTATATTAAAATCGCCTACCAAAACTGTTTTACAATCTTCGACAGGCGTGTTTTAACTATACTCGTAATATATTTATAATAAATTGTCGGGTTTTGGTACCAAATTTGGCGATCCATTATCAAAAATTTCAAACCTTATGCGACTTTCAACAATTTATTAACGCCTTCCCCCCTCCACGTTATCTGGCAAGCACATTTGAAAAGATCTTCACCGTGACAATTCATATCTACGAAACTTGTCGACAAGATGGCGTAGACAAAATAGAACCCTAGTGCTTTAAAAAAAACTATTTTTTTGTGCGACAAATACAGTCGCGTGCCAAAGTTTAAGACCAGTAGTCGTTTTCCTGTAATTTAACAGATTGTATCATTTTTGCTCGTGATTGCGTCTTGTCATGCGTTGATTACATCAAACGCTTTCTACTGCTATAAATAAACATGCCTGTCTCATATATCAATAGTTCGTATTGGATGTTGCGCACCCAGTATTGTTGTACAATTGTTGTAATGGGCAAAAAAACCCCTTCACTTACTGTTGAAAAACGATCAAAAATAGTGGCCCTGCATGAAGTTATTTTTTCTGAAAGTGAATTAAGTTTGAAGTTAAATGTCAGCAAGACAGGTGCGCATCAATGTATGAGAAAATTCAAAACCAAGAAAAAACTATTGCACGTGATGATTATGTGATAAGAAGGATGGTCACTGGATCTCCAACAACCTCCTGCAATAAAATTAGAGCTTCTCTGGTTGCAAAGGGTACAAACGTTAGTTCGAGTACTATTTCAAGACGTTTGACTAAAGATTTTGGTTTATTATTCAATTAACCTGAAAGGAAACCTCGAAAGTATGAAAAGAAACGACAGACTTTCGCCAGACAATATCAGAATTGGACCGAACAACAGTGGAGTGCAGTGTTCTTTTCCGATGAGTCAAGTGTGCAGCAATTTTCTGCACGTGCTAAATGTATTCGCTGCCCATATGGAAAAGGATAGGATGACAGGTATACGATTCCAACAGTGAAACACACTCCAAGCCAAATGATATGGGGTGCAATGTCTACTTCTGGTAGTGCTGGTCTGTATTTCCTGTCATCTAAAACCAGGATGAATGGCAGTAGGTACCTTAATTTATTACGTGACAATTTGAAACTTCACATGGATGTTCACAGATTTTCAATTTTCATGCATGATGAAGTTTCGTGTCACAGGGCAAGGATTGTTAAGGACTATTTGACGGCTACCTAAATCCAAGTGCTTGATTTCCCAGGTAACAACCGATATTTGAATTCCATCGAGAATCTGTGGTGTATTGTGAAAAATAGGGTCGCAGAGAAGCTGCCATAGTGCTCTTGTTGAAGCAATAAAGCATGTGTGGTTTACGGAGATTTCTCAAGCTTACTGCCAGTCTCTTGTACATAGCATGGCTAAAAGGATTGCAGCAGTGATAAAAAATAAAGGAGGTCCGACAAAATACCGACTATATTTCAATAACCTTGTAAGTCTATTTTATTCATTTGTAACAGATGTTCTTGTTGCGGAATTCCATTAAAGCTGATTTTTCTATGTGTGGTCTTAATGTTTTGCACACACACACACACACACACACACACACACACACACACACACACACACACACACACACACACACACACACACACACACACACACACACACACACACACACACAACTGAATTCAACCTTAAACTTTACGCAGAATTCAAACTTTTTTAAATTACCGTTTTAACCGCTGGCTTGAGGCACCACTCTCTTCGGAGGCGTGGGTTCGAATCCCACCGCTGCCACCATGTGTGTGGGCATATATATGTGTATGTATCCACCATATATATGTGTTGTTACCCGTATTTTATTAACCTAAAAATCTGGAATGAGTTAAATAAAGAGCACTAGAAACAATTTTAGACAAACGGACACATTTAATACGTAACAACTTAACTACACATACAAGTAACATTGAATCTCTTCATAAGCAGTAATATCCCGCTCGTGAAGCCGTTCTAAAAAACCGCTAGCTAAAGTTATAGTTGAGACTACAAATAACGTTGGCTCGTGTTATTTGCAGATTATGTCACATCTCCCCCTTTTAGAGATTGAGTCGATCTGGAGGTTTTACAACTCTTCCATACCGAGTGACAACAGGCTGATTATTTTTCTTAGTCGAGCCCGAAGTTTTTGGTGTTTCAGTTTCACCTTTTTTCTGTGAAACTTCTGGAGTGAGAGCATCTGCGTCATCATCATCTACTGCACGTGGCTGCAGTTTCGCACTAGGAATTAGATGTTTTCTGTTTCGTCGCAGAAGCTGTTGACCTTCTTTAACGAAATACGATCTTGGTGTATCAGCATTCTTTTCCACAGTGCCAACAGCCTTCCTATCTGTTATACTTCCTACCTGTCCATACTTTTCCCCCTGGATTTATCGGTCTGAGTTCGTGAGAGTTATGTCTGCGATTATAGTATTTTTCTTGGGTTTTTATTCGATTTTCCTCGATTTCTTCTAACTTCTCTTTTTGAACAAGTCTAGGTTGAAGTGCTGATAACGGAACAGGCAATGTTGTTTGTAATCTCCGACCCATCAGTAACTCAGCTGGGCTGTATCCATTTTTTAAAGATGAAGCTCTGTAACTGAGAAGTGTTATATATGGATCTTTCGATTTCTTCAGTCTGAGCTTGATGATTTTAACAGCAGCTTCCACAAAACCATTGCTTTGAGGATATTTTGGACTCGAAGTAACATGTTTGAAACCATATGTTTTTGCAAATTGTTGAAATTCAGCGGTTCTAGTTACTTCAAACTGTCGTCCATTATCAGACCTAACTACATCAGGCATTCCATGCCTGGCGAATATTGACTTGCAATGTAAAATCACTTCGCTGGATGTATGTCTGTCCAATTTTGCGATTTCTGGGTACCGTGAATAGTAATCAGTCACTAGCAAATACCAATCAGAATGAAACTTGAACAAATCCATAGCTACTATTTCCCAAGGTCTTTGAGGAAAACTTGTTGGTTTCAATGGCTCAGAAGGGTTTCTAGCTTCCTGTATATACGATGTACATTCTCGAACTAGTTTCTCTATCTGTTTGCTGATACCAGGCCAATAGACCGCGGAGTTAGCTAAAGCTCTAGATTTATTTATTCCCATATGACCTTCATGTATTTTCTCTAAAATTTCTTGTCGTAGTTTGTCTGGAAAAACTATTCGAGCTCCTCTCAGAAGTAATCCATTCTGTAAGGATATTTCGTATCACAAAGGCCAGTATGGTAGACATGATGGTTCTACTTTATTTTTCTCAGGCCATCCTTGTAAAGCATAGACCGTTAACATTTTGCATGTTGAATCGTGCTCTTGTTCTAATTTTAACTGAGAAAGTCTTTGTGGAGCTACAAGGACAGAGCCTGTTACCAAATTAACGAAAGATTCAACTTCCTTTTCTAATTCAAGGTCGGGAATCTCTTCTTGGTGAGGTGCTCTTGATAATGCGTCCGCAGCAGATAAATTCTTACCTGGGGTGTGAAAAACGTCAAAAGAGTATCTCATTAATCTCATTTTGAATCTTTGAAGACGGGGAGTTAAATCATCCAGAGATTTTCTCATTAAGATAGGGACAAGAGGTTTGTGATCTGTTTCTAGAAAAAACCTGGTGCCTATCAAGTAGTTACAAAACTTTTCACATGCCCATGTCAGCGCAAGAGCTTCTTTCTCTATTTGGGCGTAAAGCTTTTCAGTTGGCGTTAATGTACGCGATCCATAAGCGATTACTTTAACTGTAGAGTCTTTCTGTTTTTGGCGCAATATTGCTCCTAGACCATAGGAAGAAGCATCAGCCGTTACGATAGATTGCCTGTTAGGGCCAAAAAGTGCGAGTACTGGCTCTGATGACAAAATCTCTTTAAGTTTCATCAGTGCATTTTCTTGAGGTATATCCCAAACAAATTCTTTTTTTGTTGATAACAGGGAAATCAAAGGTGCTAACGTCTCTGAATATTTCGGTATGAATCGTGCCAAGTAATTAGCCATCCCAAGGAGTTGTTTCAGCTCAGTCTTATTTGTAGGACGTTTAAATTTTCTTATGGCTTCTATCTTGTCTTTGTCTGGATCTATTCCTGATTCACCAATAACATGTCCAAGGAATTTTATTGACTTCACAGAAAAACAACATTTTTGTTTGTTTAGGGTTATCCCGGTTTCCTTGATACGATTCAAAGTCATCTTTAAACGTTCATCGTGTTCTTCTTGAGTGGATTCCCAAATAAGGATGTCATCCATATGGCATATGATACCTCGAAGACCTTCTAAAACCTGCGACATTCTGCGCTGAAAATGCTCTGGAGCAAATGAAATTCCGAATGGCAAACGCAAAAAACGGAATCTTCCAAAGGGTGTTATGAAAGTAGTAAGATAAGACGATTCTTCGTCAAGTGGTATTTGCCAGAAACCAGAGTTGACGTCTAATTTTGAAAACATCTTGGCTCCCGCCAAAAGAGATAAATTATATTCTGTAGTTGGTAACGGGTGCCATTCCCTTCGTATACTTCTATTAAGTACCGTCAAATCTACACAAATACTAACATTTCCATCTTTTTTTCTTACAAAAACGGCTGGGGAACACCAGTCAGTTGGTTTTTCTACAGGTTTATTTACATTTAATTCCTGCATTCTTTTTATTTATTCTCTTGTTTTCTCTAACAACGGTATAGGTATCCGTCGTGGAGAGGTGAGAGCATAAGGTTTGACATCATTGCTGAGTTCAATGTGGTAGTTACCTTTTAGTAAACCAAGGCCTTGAAACAGAGTAGGGAATTCCTGGATAGGATCAAAACTACTAATGCTACGCACACAATGGCCTAGAATATTAGGATCTAACCCAAACATTTTTATGGCTGGTTTTCCTAATAAACATCGCTGAAGATCATCTATGATGTAGATTTCTTCCAAACAATTTTTACCATTATATTCTATGTTCTCAACTATCTTTCCCATAAGTTTCAGAATCGATCTATCAGGACCAAAAATTAACTTGTTTGTGCGTTTAACTTCAGCTTTTTTCAACACTGTTTTTGCTACATGAGAAGGAATTACAGTGTGATCCGCACCACTATCAATCTTAAACTTGACTGATTTCCCTAATATTTTTATTGGTATAACCCAATCATCTACATCTAGTACATTTCCTACTAAGCCTATAAAACCCGTTTCAAAATTAACTTCGTTAATTCGCTTAGTGGAAGAGAAACAAACCTTCTCCCAGTGTCCTTTTTTCTTACATTTTCTGCAGAAAGAGTCCTTGGCTGGGCAATGCTTTTTATCGTGTGGCGATTTTCCGCACCATTTACATTTTGAAGTGTTTACATTAACCTTATTACCCCGAGAAGTCCTTTTATTTGAATTTTCCACAAGTTTCCTTTTGTGAACTAAAGCATTAATTGATGAATTGCTTACTAATACTGACTGTTGCCTTTTGATCGATTCCGATAAGCGAACTTTATCAATGGCTGTTTGCAAAGTAAGCTGAGGATCAAGCTGTAGTTTTTCACTTCAAGCTTGGTCGCTAATACCAACAACTATACGATTCCTTAACAATTCATCGTGAAGTGCACCATAATTACACTTATCCGCAAGTGCATATAATTCGGTAATACATTCATTAACTGACTCCCCTTCTCTCTGTACCCGTCTGTTAAATTGCGCTCTTTCAAAAATAACATTTCTTTTAACGACAAAATACTCATTAAACTTTTTTAATACAACTTGGAAGTTTTTCTTCTCGTCTTCTGTTATGGCAAACGAGAGAAAAATATCTTCGGCCTTTTCACCCATGAAGTAGATAAGAGCATCAACTTGTTTCTCTTCTGACTTCGTATTCAGACCTGAAGCAGTTCGGAATCGTAGAAATCTCTGTTTCCACTTGGGCCACTCGGTTGGAGTTGAAAACTGGAATAATTCCGGTGGTGTTACTTGATAAGCAGTCATTGCCGTTTTTTTTTCTGAATTCAACCTTAAACTTTACGCAGAATTCAAACTTTTTTAAATTACCGTTTTAACCGCTGGCTTGAGGCACCACTCTCTTCGGAGGCGTGGGTTCGAATCCCACCGCTGCCACCATGTGTGTGGGCATATATATGTGTATGTGTATATATGTGTATGTATCCACCATATATATGTGTTGTTACCCGTATTTTATTAACCTAAAAATCTGGAATGAGTTAAATAAAGAGCACTAGAAACAATTTTAGACAAACGGACACATTTAATACGTAACAACTTAACTACACATACAAGTAACATTAAATCTCTTCATAAGCAGTAATATCCCGCTCGTGAAGCCGTTCTAAAAAACCGCTAGCTATAGTTGAGACTACAAATAACGTTGGCTCGTGTTATTTGCCGATTATGTCAGAATATATATATGTGTATGTATATATATATATATATATATATATATATATATATATATATATATATATATATGTATGTATGTATATATAATAAGCGTCAGAAGGTATACTTACATAATGCAAGTATGCAGGTAATGCAAGTATACCTTCTCACATGTATTTGAAATGTAAATTAACAATTGTAAACGTAAAAGTCCAAACACATTCTATTGTTCATATCTTTCTAAAAGAACAACGATTCGTTATACTATACTCTCGTGGCTTAACTTTTTTCGTCATATCAACCAAGAAAGATTAAAAACAAGAAAATGGCGTCCAAAACAACTTTATATAAGGTGTTCGAACATTGGAGCTATTAAATATAAGAGGCAATATTAATCATAATAAATAAAATAAAATGCATGAGACACTTTTATGGTTTGGTTAAAATATTTTTCCGCAAGCTAAACATTCTTGCAGACCCGGGTAATTTTATGCATTCATTCACTTTTAAAATAAATCGTACTAGTGAGAAAATGTGTCAAAAGAAAACAGAAAGAAAGAAAAAAAAAACAAGTATTGTACTTAGTACAGAGGGAACCCTCGTGTATATTGGACTAAAAGTTACTTTAGAAACAAAAGATAGGACAAAAAATGGCTTACCTTCTTGAATGAGTCAAAATAATTTTCTTTTTTTTTAAACCGCAATGGTGTTCTCTACGAACACACCGTTATCTTCGAGCACACATTCAATTCCTTTTTTATTAAAAAGAAACATTATTTTTAGCGTCCGAGAGCTCTAAAATTGACAAATCATGCAAAGAAAAAATGAAATTGACAGATGAAGTTCAATATTATACTTTGAGTTAATCTTATCCGAATTATTTCATCTGCTTTCTTTAGATCCACCCTAATCATTATGGATCTTTTTCTCAGCTTTGTAACTACTAACATCTATCACAAAACCTCGTTTTATTTGATTATTTCCGCGGAAATACGCTTCCTTTACTAGAAGTTCAATAAAATAAGGCAGGAAAGAAAATTCTACGTGTCAAAATAGAGCTCCAGCTTTTATCGCATTTAACACGACATTCTTTTATTTATTACACGATTTTGTTCTTTCTCTCTGGAGGAAAATTAACATTCCCCACAGAAACAACAACAACAAAAAAAAATAAATAAAGGTAATTACAGAAACTAACTAATCTGATAATAGTTTTTTCTTATTATCATTATTATTTATTTGTGATAAAGTCTGCATT
Source organism: Cheiracanthium punctorium (assembly GCA_038373885.1). Taxonomy (NCBI): domain Eukaryota; kingdom Metazoa; phylum Arthropoda; class Arachnida; order Araneae; family Cheiracanthiidae; genus Cheiracanthium; species Cheiracanthium punctorium. Next base: position 81,253 of record JAWZYV010010632.1, read on the forward strand.
TTCTAATCACTTTCTGAGAAAACGCGACAATTCATTGAATGGGGGTATTTTATTTAATTACTGCGTTGGGATTAGGGACTTTTAGTTGTTCAGTATGTTACGAATTCTACGTTATCGAGTCTGCAAATATTTATTGTTAATAAATATCTCACTAACATAAAATTTGTAATTCCGAAAATCAGAACAAGACAAAACGCTGAGGTATTCTGTTCTGATGAAACAACTTCAGGATTATTAATGTAAATTATTTTCCATTTCTTGCTTCTTTTATTTATTATTATTATTAAAAAATTCCTTCATAAGAAGAGAAGGATGAGTATTGACCTTATGGAGAATAGGTCGATGGTAACAAAAATATTTTTAAAAATGATAAATATAATAAATACTATCCATATTATGGCAACAAATCTTCTCATAAACCGTTACTATTTTTATAATTCATAATCTAAGTTTGTAATTACATTTAAAAAAACATTAAAAATCCTGCTCATGCCGAAAAATGCAGAATCTGAAATGCTTTAATTATATATTTAAATAATCCATTGTTCAGCAGAAGAAAATAGTTTATTTGTATTAATCTCGTGAGAAATGTCAAAGTGTTTCATCTTGAAGAACGTTTTAGACGCGCACAAATTGAGAATTTATTTTTATATGTCATAATTTGAGACAGAGATTTTCAATCTCAAGCCTTTTTTTTTATGATGTTACTTTTCTGACTGCCGTAAAAGAAATTCAAATTAGTTCACTTTTCTTCTCTAATGGAGTAATATTATAATTTCAACGACGTTAAATTTTTTTTTTTTCGTTGGATAGTACCCTCATGGAGGAAAGTAATCTCTCTATTCTAAAAAAAAGTAAAGGCTGCTGTCGCCGCCGCTGGCGCTGTCAAAGCTTGTCAGCTTATCTCCTCCTAAACCGTGGGGATTTGAGTTTCGACTAAGGTGTCCACAGATTCGAAAAATTCCGAGGAACCTGCTAAGCTGAGTTAAATTTCGAAATTCGAATTATTTTAGAAGATATTAATAAAAAACTGAAAAAATAAACAGAATGGTTGCCAGATTTGGCATAAAATCATTCATTCCTTTGCAACAAAGCGTTTCATCTAGAATCGCGTGAAATTTACAAACATGAGTTAGAATTACGCCCATTTTACGCTAAAATAAAAACTATCTTTCTTCTATATTAATAAAACAATGTGTAAACTGTTAGTTAGTTTGTTTGAATGTGTCTCGCGGTGATCGTAGACCTACCAAATTTTGTACGGAAATTTTCCATGACAGTTCCCGACACACCTAGAAGCGATTTTTTCAAAATTCGAATTATTTTAAGAGATATCGATAAAAAACGTATCGCAAAAGGCTAATTTTTGCTTTCCGCCATTTCGTAATTGTAACCCCACAGTGAAAAAAAAGCAACATTTAAGCTTTTCTAGGTTGCCACATTCGGCAAGTTTATTAAATGATTCAGACTCTTGAAGTAAAAATAAAAGAATAACGATTTTTTTGTGTCTAAATTATTTGCAAGGCTGTTTTTAAATTAAAATATCGTGTGCATTCGAAATCAGAGCAGGAATGAAATGTTTTATACTCAAAAGAAACATATTTAGAAATTTTCTGAGACAAAAATGTGCAACTTTTTAATGTAGCTAAAAATTAAACGGTTTTGTGCGATTTTGAGGAGATGATTCTAATGCTTGGTGCAATTTATCGTAATTTATCGTCTGCTGAATACACCTGAGAATAAGGTTTTGAAATTTTCATTCAGTTGGAATTGTGCATTTTTCTGTGCAGATTTTCTCCATCTATTAATGACTGTGTCATTTTATCTCTCACCCCCTTTATTGAAAATTGTATGAAAAACGTATCCCAAAAATGCGACATAAAAGTATGCCACATAATTTTACATATATTTAAATACCATTAGTTCACAACAGCTTTAATCTATTATTACAATATTTCGTAAGCTACAGAATATGCTTCACATGTATTTTTTACATATATTAAATACTATTAGTTCACAACAGCTTTAATCTATTGTTACAATATTTCGTAAGCTGTAGAATAGGCATCACCTGTTTTTTTTCTATAAATAGGTTACAATAATATGAAATAAGTAACTCAAAATATGTTACACAAAGTTGACAATTTTCAAATAGTAAGTTCGCTTAGACAACAGGAGTTTAGAATTAGCGATTATTCGTTTTTCCAAAACAGAATAACTAATATCTTGAAAATGAAAAATAATTAAAATGCAGAGGATTTTAAAGCCGGTTCGGTCCAGCTGGATTATTTGCTACCAGTAGAAATATTTGGCGGCGTTAACTATGCCATTATAGCAGTTATAGTACACTTTGGATATTTGCTAGCGCAACGAGATGGTATAATTCGTGGTGCTAAGTACGCCAATCTGCAAACGATTATATAAATGAAAATATGAATAACGGTTTTCCGGTAACCTTAAATGAAGAGTAATTATAGGTTGTGAGCATGTGTAAATCGCCAAATAATGAAAAGTCGCCATTGGTGACAAGCTATCCTATCTGTTCCGTAGCTTTTATTAACTTTACATGTACGCAAGTCACCAAATAATGAAAAATCGCCATGGGTGGCAAATTTGCAAGGTGTCCAATAGGTTTTACATTATTAAAAATACAGCTGAAACAGATTTTCTGATTTTATTATGCTTTAGCTCCTAATTAATATAACTTTTGAATGGCAATACTAAATATCATTGTGTTTCTGAGGAGTGTAAATAATTTTTCCAGTGATTATAAGCGGAGTCCGCACTCCAGGTGGAGTATAGCTCAGGACCCGTACAACACGGATTCCCATAACAAAATATATTCCGTGTTATGAGGGGGAGGGGGTCTACTGTAGTGTGAAGTTTAAATTTTTATGTATCAATGAACATGCAAGAACCATGAAATGTGTAGCTCAGTAACATTCCATCTGATCCAATCTTCGGGGTTTGTCTGTTGAAATTATGTCTTTTTTACGAATAAGCCTTATTAGGGGCCGAATGCCACATACGAAAAGCGAGCGTAGCGAGTCTGGGGGCCTTGGCCCCTAGTCTTATAAAAGAAAGCTTTTTCAGAAGTGTATTAACATTGCATGCAAGCATTCACATCGATATGAGAGTTCAGTTTTGTGGAAAGTCGATGCATGTTAATCATTTTTATAATTTTAAAAGATAGAAAAAGCGTTATTTTAAACTAAATTTATGTGTATGGCATGAAACTGTCACACTAGTAATCGTCGAACGAGGTTCAATTTCTGTAACCATTTCGAAAACGATTCTTCAAAGTAAATTATCATGTTTTTTAATCCTTGGCTAGTGAGTGGGCCTTTTCGTAATCGCTACGACCGCCGACGTTTACATAAAGTACCAGTAGCAAGGTACGTTTTACATAAAACTGTAGCACAGCCAAAGTCATATTCCTTGACTTAGAAATAACTATGGCATCTGTCTTCTTGTGGCCTCTACTCGTATATCATGTATCTTGTTGAGCAAGCATAGGAGGTCTATTCTCCCCAAACTGCAAGCTGCCAGTTGGTGGTTTCGTTACAGCTGGTCTTACTCACTTTATCACTGCCTTAACTATTTATTTTATCGATTTTACTCAATTTAGCCAGTAAGCCAGTCATAAGAATCCCTAACACTTCCCTTTGTCCATCTACTCCATCATTGGGTGGCTTTTAGAATTTACTTTTCTTGATAAAATGTCCTTCAATTTAAGTGTGCTATCACCCAGTTTTCATGGTCTGCTGTATAGTTATTGCTACAGTATATTGATAAATGTCAAATTAAACTGTGAACATCTTGTTCTGTGATAAAAGTTTCAAACAGTTCAAACCCGAACTAAAAAATCAAAATTAAAAAAAAAGGTTTTATAACTAAACAAATATGTTCCCAATAGCTCATTGATACCATGACTGAAACCCTTTTAACTTCAAACTGTTAAAAAAGATAACAAAATTCCTTACTTTTCCAAGTATTCTGTGTCGAAAGATTTAGCGACAATATGAAATATTAAGCATAGTTCATACGTTTGAAACCACTCTAATTTATTCCACGGATGTAATTTAACAAATCACACAATGTCGGTCTCTCGCTGTCCTCAATATCACACCGCGCACCTCGAAGAGCATCCGTAAAGCATTAAACCGTTCTCTGCCAACGCAACGAAGACCAACTCCCATGTTTTTAACGACATACAGCACATTATATCATCTTCTGGAAGAGAGAAATCATTTCATTGTGTTGAGAGAGAAATTAAGCCCTTAATTACTGTTTTCAACGAGACCCGCTGCTCCGCAGGTGTACTGCAAATAATAATTAACGTCTCCCTATCAAAGTCCGGTTTCGAATAACTATACCGACCGTTTCAAAGCCATTCTTCATGCGAGCTGTCATACGCAGCCTGGGGACGTTAGGTAGGTACCCTCTAACAAGCCAGCTCCCGAGTTGGGAAAGACAAAATCGCGCATTTAAATTAACTGTGTGTGTGTGAGCCGCAATCTAAGGTTATTTACGTCGATAGAAGTTTCTACCGGGAAGAATACGACACCATTTGAATGGAAAGAAAAATGCTATTCCGACATCATTATGGAGAATTAAGGGTGACATGCGTTTTTCATTAGATGTCCAATAATACAAAATTGTTTCTGATTATGAAATATAGTGAAGAATATTGATGTCCGCAGATGCATTTATCAAGTGAAGCGAGAATGTTTGCGGCTGGTGCATGCGTGCTACTCAAGATAACAAAAGACAGCGAAGAATTTTTATTTTTCGAAAGTTTGAATTAAACTGAGGTCAAGAATTGAAAATCGATTATTAAACATTTTGCTTGAAGTTATTTTCGCAGAAATCCTGGCTTAAATATTGATTATGAAATTACATAAATGAAATAACTGGGAAAATTCTGAAACTCTCGGCATTTTATAAACATTTTTTATTTACAATGTTTTTTACAGGAAAAAACAAAAAAATAGTCATTGTTTTAAGAGATAAATATTTTTATTGGTGTATGTGATGATTTAGAAAGTAAATTAAAAAATGTAGGGAATGTAAGAATGCTCCAATATGACTCAGAATAACATAGCAATGTGGTATGATGCATCCTGTCTTCATACATTTGTTGGTTTAAGTCCACAGACACACAGCCATTCATCGACAAAAATATTGAAGTATCAGTCAAGTTCCCAGTTCATTGTTCGTTTTCAAAAAAAGATGATTACATTCTAAAAAGGTGTGATATGCTAAGTTGGGCACTTTCTGAAGTACTATTTTACGTTCACTGTCTTTTGCAAAGCTCTCCATTTCCGATTTCATTCTGTTTTGATTTTTCTCTTTTAAGAAAAAAGTTTTGGCTTGACAGAAGCATTTTTGAAAAACTGACTATTCTTTCACAAGGAGTAGAAGAAAAATAGAGAGAGAGAGAGAGAGAGAGAAGCTGAACCTCCTCTTACAATTTGATTGCCGAAGAATTAGTATTTGGAAACGTTTTAACTACAGTTTGGTTTGGTAGTTAAAGAAAGCCAATTCTGAAAATATTATAGCTGGTTGATTTCTTTTATTGAATAAATAGTATATATATTTCACATTTTTACATATTTTTCAAGCTGTTACATTGATTAATGCTACCTTCCTTTCCTATACGTTTTTGTTGTTATAAATCAGACAGTATTAGTGTACGATAATGAACTGTTAGAGAGGAATTAAAATTTCATTAAATTTAATTTCGTGAAGATTCATTAGAGAGTGAAATACTTACATAAAAACATGAATATCACCATAAACGCAACAAATTATTACTGTTCAGTCACTATAAGTAGAAATTTTTCCGACATTCTCAGTCACTGAATCAAACAATTTGCTACGAATTGACAAATGTCAAATGTTTAAATTGATACATTGAACCTAGGTAACTCAACGAAATATAGTTAATATCTATTCATATTACTATACTTTATTTGTATATACTTAGTTTACTGGGTGCAAATATTTAAAAATCTCTGGTAACATACACTAACTTAATGAAATTTGTTTGGTGCGAGGCGCGTAAAATCTTCAATGAGTTCGATCTTCCAAGTATCATTTCTCAGATCACTATAGAGGCAGCACAACAATTTTTTCTCACATCTATTGACGTTCAGAAAACTCTTATATGCTGCCTGGGTACAACAAGAAATGTCTTTAAAATTATTTCGCTTAAATGTAACATCCGGACAAAAGCTGATCATTTCTCTGGCCTGTAAATGAAATAAATAATAATGTGAATGCCTAAAAACAATACGCAACATTAGCTCTAATTACACCAGAGAAAGAAACTGACTACGCTGTCTGCACATAAAAGGATGCTCAAAATGTATGGTGCATATATACGTATGTACAGCTACGAAAAAAAAAGACCCAGTTGCTCTTTATTCGGCCGACGTTCATCGTACAGCTAATTAATAGATACCAATGTAAAGTGTACGCAAACAAAGTGTAGCAAATTAAAGTGTACGTTATTCGTAAACATTGGTATATATAACTTTGCTATACGGCGAACGCTGGATGAATAAACAGCAAGCGGGTCCTTTTATTTCCGGTAGTTGTTACATTCAGGCTCAGGCACCACGCAAAATCTTGGCTGAATGGATTCAGGGATACATAAAATGGATATTTCGGTCAAAATGTGAATTTATTGTGTTGCTGTTTCTTTCAAGTTCGTATTTTTTGTGCTCATGCAATATTCGCGAATACCGTGCGAAAGGAAATAGAAAGTGCCCGAACTTAAAAATAGGATCAATGCTCCAACCGGAGATCAAGTCACCAGAGGCAAACCTTAATTTTGGCGCCTATATCTTTCCATTTTGATATACCCCCATTAGAATAACTCCTGGGCCCCTTCACCTCAATCTTAGTTGCGGATCTATGTACTCCGCTCAACTGCTGTCTAAGATTTGAGTGAAATCAATTCCCATTGATGAAATCCATATAAAGCATCGATTTTTCGCCGAAAGAAATGAGAGTGCGTTATGAAAAGTATATACCATAATTGTGCTGAACGAACATTCCCACACTCGGTACATGTAACAAAGAAACAACTGCGCCGGCCTTTATAAACATACTGAACGAGCCTTTGACCACTGAACATTAGTGGATGGCTGAAATGTGCAAATCAAAGATTCTCGACTTGGGAGGTTTTCCCCAGATGTATTGTGAATACTTGTTAAAGCCCCTCATTTTTCATTTATATCTTTTTGAGATTCGATAATAGTAAGTCTCCTTTTTTGACAACTTTAGCTGATCAATACGATTTTTAATAATTTTCATAACAGGCTTTCTACAACCCGGAAATTTCTCTAATACGGAAGCGGTAAAGTCATAGTGACTCCGGATTTAAGAAGTCCTTGTACTGACAAAGCAACCCCTACGGAGCTCACTCACGTAATGTAATGAATTTAATTCAGACATAAATGCTCACTTCAAGAAACGTAACGTGTGAAAATTAGCAGCTGTCTTGAATTTGATAAATTAAATGCTAAAAAGTAGTTAATATCGCGCCATTTATAAACCTTTGGTTAAGTATTTTTAGGCAGTCGAAAAAGTTAAAAATGCTCACGCGAGTTTGTACTCGAAATATTTTTATACGGTGTTTTCTTTAACATGTTAGATTTTAACGCATTGGATGTTGAAATAGTTGCAACGTCCTTGTTTCTAATGGTTGAACTTAGGTTTTATATATTTTTTGAACTTTATTTCTGAAAGCTACAGCAGAAAATCATTTAATATGTATAATCATTGCAAAGTGAAAATTCAGTTTATGCATAAGAGAAGCATTTATTTTTATCTCAAAAATTCTCTTCTATTTATCCGCGTAAGGCTACGGTGGGGCGAACGATAAATATATATATATATATATATATATGTATGTCGTTTTCATTTTCCGAGGAATTTTCTTCGAAAAGCATGACATTGTCTCCACAGGCAGATGAAATAAAATGTCTCGAAAATCGAACTTTTGAAGTTTTGCAAAAGTACAGGGAAGTAATTTCAACATATTTTGTAGCAAATAGAGAATTTTCATTTATTTCTGATGCATCCAGTAATATAGACAGATATATTTTTGCCAAAACTGAGATCACAGATATACAGATAGTACGATAGAATCATACAAGGGAATCACAAAGATAAAAAGTAAAAACAGGTGAAAGTTATAACGTCAAAACAAGATCTAGTCTGCAGCCCATTTAATAGGTCTCTAGCTTCCCAGTATCTGGAATAGACGCTGGTCTGGGAGAGAACTGAGTAAACGAAGGGATGCTCAGCATTCATCACCGCACCATTGCAACTATTTTGAATCTATGAAGGTGGGCATATAATCAGTCATGCATCGTAACTAGCCGAAAGGCAGCTACAGCGTTGCTTCTGGGATGTCTGGGATATTATGGGTGTTACCTTCCCAGCATTATCTCTTGTTCTTTATTCTATTTCTGGCAGCTGCTTAGCTTTAAATGTCACATTGATTTTTGACAAAACAGACTTATAACCAACCTGGCCATTTCGAGATTGAACTGTAGGACATCCCCTTTTGGCCAGCTCATCTGCCTTTTCGTTACAGGGGATACCGCAATGGGAACCAATCCACTGCAATACAACCATTTTATCTTTATCATGCAACTCTCGTAGTAAGAATCTACAGTGCTTTACAGAGGATGAAATAGGAGCATGGCAGCCATTGGCAATAGCCATGATTGCTGCCTGAGCGTTAGAGAAGACGGCAAACTGATAAGAAAGGGAAGGACGATCATTTACTCAGTAAGTCCTACTGCATTCCACTGCAAAATGTGCAGCGAATCCTGCCTAAGCCTCATAATTAAAAAAACTGCAGATGTACAGGAAAGAACAGAGTGATCTCGGCTGCAAAGTTGTTACCCATTTAGCACCACCCAGCGCAGTAGCGTAGCCAGGATTTTATTTCAGAGGGTGGGGGGCATCAAATTGTAAGCTAAATCTGAAATTATAAGCTAAGTAAAGGGTGACATGTCGAGGGGGTTGCAGCCCCCCCTTCTGGATACACCGCTGACCCAGGGAGCACGTGTAGCTTAAGAAATGCTAAGGACGGTACACCCAAAATATAAGTTCTAATAATTTCAAAAATAGTGTGTAATAAGAAAATGCTTATTTCAAACATATTTTCAAAACGTATGAAAGAAATTTTAAAAACTGCCAAATGTCGGTAAGGTCTCTTTTCTGTCAGACTCATTTTTTATTAATTATTTTTTAGGTTAACCTGAGGAAATAACTGCTAATTTTTGCACATTAGGTTTTTTTAGTGTGTATTTTCTTTTAGTGCGTTACGACTGAATTAAATTAATTACATTTTGTGAGTGAGCTTCGTGAGTGAGATTCCCTACCGAGTAAGGTCAGGGTAATTCACCATGACTTTATTGAAGGTATGGCTTCATACTACAAGGGATTTTTTTCTTTTTTTGCTTGTCACGATGTAAAGAATTTGAAGGAAAAAATATATCATTTTTTTTTTCGAAAAATCTCTAGAAATTAAAAAATTAAGCTAGAGAATCGTTTATTTCATCTTTTATAGAACTGAAAGAGATTTCCGATGATGCAAATAGCGATACCTGCGTATAACGATATTGTAGTGACCCAAATAAAATATCGTTAGGGACAGTTTATAGCTGTAGACAGTTTGACCTTTTGCACACTGAGCATTAAAGGTATTCTCTAATTATGAGAGTAAGAATAAAACGTATTTCTCGAGTATAAAAAAAAAGCAGTCACCAATGTCTACAACTTGTTAAATGACTTTAAAGAATTTCGGGTGATGACTCAATTGTACAGAAATGAAGCTCGACGAATTTATGTAACGTATTAAATATATTGATTTAGAATTTACTATACTGCGCTTTCTTTTACGATTCAATACGGTGTGGATTTAAGATACACTTTTACTCACAGTATATATGAAAATATGCATAAAAAGTGCAAGAATTTATTTATTTATAGCATTACAAAAAAACTAACTTTTCTACAAACGCTAGTGTTTCCACGGGGAACTAGTCACTTTATGAATGAAAAGGTTTACTTTTTCCGAACCCATACCACAATTTTTTATTATCATATATTCTGGAGCATAGTTCAGTAGTGTCTTCCCAAAAAAAGTTATTGTATGGGTTATACATATTTATAAAACATTTTGTTAAGAATTAAATATTAGCGTTATAGACAGGTGCTTGTAAAAACTGAATATCACAGTTGACAGGTTCAAAATACATTAAGTAAATAGGAATTTTGTGGGCACCAAAGAAGTTACCGTTATGATACAAGAAGAAATTTACGTTAATAATTACCGCAGGCAGGGGCGGATCCAGAGAAATCATCTAGGGGGGCTCCGTTTTTCATTAGGATGATAAATTGATTTCCCAATACTTTTTCGCCCAATGTGTAATTAGACATGGTATATCACAACTAAATAAGTATGTTGTCTGCTACAAGAAACGTCAAAGAAAACTCGGCAAGGGGAGGGGGGGGGCAGAGCTATCTTGCGCCCTATACCGATCAAGTTACGGCCGATGCTCATAAGCTACGTGTTTTATGCGTTTCAATGGACGACGGGACTGATACGGGAAAAAATGTTCCGTTGCTCTCTCCATTGTGTTGGGGGACAGTGTTTTAAGTTTAACACATTAATCTTTTGTTGATAGATCCCGACTGGCCATTAAAAGTCGTAAATTTCGCCAGAAAAGTGTCGCCTTAACTCCTGTAGTGACGACAAGACGTGGCTAATCAGCAACGGCAATTATTCATTTTGTTGTTCGCGGGCCCTACCCATTAACGTTTTAGTGTGTACAAAGTACAACTGTTGAATGCAATATTGAATCCATTTCACAGCCACCGTGCAATATACAGGGTTCACAGCATACATTTTCGCATTTTAGGATGGCATTAAGTTTTCCAGTTTAAGTAATTCCCATCCTTTTCAGTGAGGACTGTAGTAAACAAACCTGAATTGCTATTTACAACTATTATCACTATTACCTGCTATTTACAATTTGAGCTTTCTTTTTTAAAACCAGACCAGCTATGCAGTGCCAGGTACTTGCTTTGTCTGATATCTTAGAATATGTTTTACTTTTATAATGAGGATTTGTACCCATAAGTCTGGGTGGTGTGGAAAAAACTTATGAGAGCAGTTGAAAGAATGAAAGCTGTACAAATTGCGGAGAGTTGGATTGTTCGTCTATGCTTCAGCATCATTTAAGGCCGATGCTGATTGCTGCGGCGTCTAACGTGACTGCAGTGGGTAAGAGGGCATTCTCGTCGCGAATTTTGCGACTTTTTAATAGCAATTCGGGGTTTACCGATAAAAGATTTCCGCACTAAACCGCAAACTCCGTCCCCTATAAAATGGAGAGAGCAACGGAAGATTTTTTTTTCCCATAGCAGTGTGCCGTCCTCCATTCAAATATGGTGGAACCTGCTAAAATGACCACTTTGGTAAAGCGATCGTCTGTCTATAGTGACAACTTTAATGCAATTTCGCTTTACTACCATCACACTTTACCACCTTTGTAGGGTGACCAGTTTTGTTCTTCCCAAGGGTAGTCCCATTACACAGGTTCCACTGTACAAATAAAACTGGGAACACTGCTCCAGCCACTGTGGCGATAGCGAGTCAAAAAAATGTGCCTCTCCTTCTGTTTAAAAATAAAAGTTCTATATCATTTTTGTAAACAGAGAAATTAGGTTTAGTCCACAAGCATTCAATAAGTATTGGTGTAAATATTCTTGGTATATGTATATATATTAGGATGGTGCGAAAAACAATTTTTTTTTAAATTCGAAACGTCACCATGTGCAATAGTTGCGATTTTGATAGTAACTTTAAACCTTGAAATTTGGATGAAATTGTTTAATATCTTAGGCCTCCTCAAGATCCACGAATTTTGGAAATTTTAGGAAAAAATGCTTTAAAATCAACTGCTCTTTTCATTAAAGAAAAAAAAAGTGAAACGCCACCAAGTTATTTATTTGCACTTTTGAGTATATAAACATTTGTAAAAAGCTAGCAGATGTAAAATTAATTCTAAGGTTCCCCAAATCCCTTAAAGTTAGCCATTTTTATTCCAAAAATAGCCCGATAAATTAGATAAACAAACTCGTCTACCTCCACTTCATTACCAGCCAGAGCTTGATATTAACAAATCTCACCCTCGCACATACTTTTCTTAAACATCATCCTGATTTTCAGCTTGCATTCTTCTTTAAATTATTAATTATTAAAGGGTGACGGAAGGGGCTACCGCCCCCCCCTTTTCCGAGAAAAAAGAAATTAATGTAAAAGATCCTATTTTACTTCCATAAAATGGATGTATATGTGAATCTTCTAACTAACTGTCCCCCACCGACAAACTAACCGCCCCCCCCGATAAACTTGCATTAATCCGCCACTGTCTGGTCACAAGATCATAGCTTTCTTTCTTGAAGGAAGAAGGGATGAAACTCTTACAATTACGAAAATGGATTATAGCAAGTGGCATAAGAGAAAAGTGTGGGAGGAGCATATTACACTAGTTAAAGAGCCCGGTTCTGTCTATTTGGGACATTTTGCACCGAAGAGCAAGAGTTCAAAGGACATATTATATGGTATCTTCAGCTTATCAAATGAGAAAGCTTTTGATTTATCAGAATTAGCCTTTATTTGAACAAATATGTCAATTTTATTTTAGCAAACTGCCTTCATGCCACCTTATGGAAGCAGTCGTCAAGAAAACATGAAGACCAAGCGCATTGAGTGGATTGATTGGTAAGTCCCTGAAGACGTGCACTAACCTTCCTATCATTAAGTTCCAGGAAATTGAATTTTCGTTTGAGTCCGATGACTTTGGAGATCTAGCAATGATCAACGCTATTTGTGAGAAATTTGTAAAGCTGTTTCCTCTGATTATTGCCCATAAGATCTAGCAAATAGAGACCCTGGAAAACTGTCCCATTCTCGATGGCTATCGTTCGCAAATCGCATTCTGCGTTTGTATTTTGGAACATCTTATCTAACACCATAACTTATTGTATTAGCCACATTCGTAATGAAAGTGTATGCGCCAACATAGTTGAGAATCAATTGTAACAGTGCCTTTCAGGATGGCCAAAAGAATTTGCAATACTTTGTATATCCATTTCAGTATCTCCCAGATAATTTAAAGGGTATAATAAAAAACGTTGTTCAAAACAACGCGTATTTTGCTCATGCAGAAAATGTACTCGCTGCAATGTGATTCGACGACAGAATATCTGTCCATCAGCTTGCCATTCAGCGTATCATAAAGGCCAGAAATTCTTCGGAACAAACAACGAACATTAGAAGGTTTCAGATTCCAAAGGTGAATTTTGAAAGCAATGACTGCATTGATCTTATCCATTGGCAAGAATGTATTGTGACTGAGCCTCTCATCACAAAGAAATGGACAAATAGTGTGTTACAGGAATTACTGAAGTCGGATAAACATCCAAGCTCTTGCGATAAATTTCTAAAAATACCTTGCCATTCCCAAGCAGTTAAGAGGATGATTAGGATTGTGACAGAATCTGCTCTTCATGTGTGTGGCCTCCATGCAAGAGATGGATTCATCCAAGCAAAAACATTCGATAGGAAGCTAATGCCATGTTTGAAAAAAAGTCTGATTTCCGAGTGAAATAACCTACTCCTTACATGAGAAGGCAAGACTAGTATCTTCTCTATTTACATATCTTTGCGTACCATTTTCAGTGAAAAACGCTCAACTTCAAGGAATTTGGGGAGGTCAAAGAATTAATTTTACATCGGCTAGCATTTTACAAATGTTTATCTACTCAAAAGTGCAAATAAATAACATGGTGACATTTCATATTTTCTTATTTTTTTAATGAAAAGAGCAGTTGATTTTAAAGCATTTTTTCGTATAATTTCCAAAATTCGTCGATCTTAAGGAGGCCTAAGATATTAAACAATTTCACCCAAATTTTAGGGTTTAATTTTACTATCAAAATCGCAACTATTGCATATGGTGACGTTTCAAATTTAAAAAAAAATTGTTTTTCGCACCACCCTAATATATATATATATATACATATATATATATATATAACATTACAAATCAGAAGCCCGCTAAAATCTCACATTTCTAGAACTGCGCAGTTTTAATTCAGTTGAAACAAAGGAATCTGCTTTCAAAAGCTGGAATTACTACACGGTCCCAGTTAATAGAAGGGGCTGATGCAGCCCAGCAGCGATTTTTTTCGCATGACAGCAACTGCCAAGGAAAGATGTATCGAATCCCCCAATAAAATAATGTAACCGCAGTTCGACCGATTCTTCTACTGACAGTCATAGCGGCCCAAGGATTTTCACAGCTCGCTCCAGGGCTTTGCCGGCCAGCGAAGACCGGCCAGGATCCCACAATAACGGCCCTAAGCCAGAGTCCCGAGCCGCCTCGCCTAATGACCAACCCCGAGAATGGGTTTCAAACAGCCTCGCGTCCTCCGGCATAAGACTACACCTTTCCCTAGCCGTTTAATGCTACACACAAGAATAACATTTCCCTTTACACTTTGGAAGGTACCTGGTTCAAAACCAGTTCGCGTCCGCCGACCTAACTGCTCGGAATTTTCCGTGCTTTCCTCCGAAACATAGAGTAAATAGGGTTAGGCCCCTTAGAAAGACCCCCACGGAGTGCACCCCACCCATCGGCTTAGATTCCATGTGCAGATAATTGGCCGTAATCCTACAGCATGAAAACCAACCCTTTATACGTTACATTCTTAGGACTGTGAATATATTTCTTGATATATTGGTGTGTTTAAAAAATGTTAGTTCTATTATCATTATATTATTTTATTATCCACAAAAAATATTTTAAGTTACCTTAAAAAAAGCTAGTAAAAGCAAGCAATACAATAAAATTAGGTTTCATGAAAATCAAAATGAGTCAGTTGTTTCATTTTTCGCCTTCCTGTTATTCTTTCTGCCAGATTTTGTCAAATGTGAAATGCGTCAGCTTCCATTTTATGAATTTTTCTAGCTAACCAGCCGAAGCCTGAAAATTTTGCATTCCAAATTTTTTTGCCAGAATAACAGCACTGCAGTAATTGCTTGATTTTATTTTATTTTGGTAATACGAACAATTATCTACATGAGGGATCTAGGCCGAGTATGGGGTGCCCTACGTGGGGGGGGGGGGTTCTAAGGGTGTCTTAATCCGTATTTATGAGAAGTTTCGGAGAAAACTGCATAAGACTCCGAACAGCTAGATTGACGGACGCGCCCTGAGTTTGAACCAGGCACTTTTCTTCTCCCAGTTGCGAGCGCTATGCGCTCAGCCACTCGTCGGGCCTCCAGAAATTGAAGTTATGTGATATGTGATGTTATGTGGCAAGCCTATACTAGAGGCATCTGCATTCTGGGGCGGTTGCCTTTGTCGGAGGATTTTTTCAGAGGTTCTGACGCGTATTCACGTTAAATCTGGAGAAAACCATCTGGAAAAACTCCAGATAGTTAGATCGAGAGCCGCGCGGTAGGCCCAAACGCGGGACCTTCACACTTCAACCATCTATCATGTCCAGTGTCTTATCAACTCGGCCATGGTGGGGCCCAGAAATTAGAATGTTGGATGCTCTTGCTTCATGCAACCATTTGCATGCAGAAGTGCCTTAGTAAACTCTTCCAATCGGCCACATTGCTTTTCGGCCGTTTGGATTTGGATCCCGAACTAAATTTTTGCGCTGCTTCAATAATTTTATCTTTGCTTCTAAAATACCTTTGAGAATACACTCAGGTAGTTGAGATTGTCTTGCGAATTGCACTTTTGACATTCCCCGACACTTTTTTCCCCACTCTTAAAAAAATTTTCCCTTGTTCCTGTAGCGTAAGATGAAAAAAAAAAAAAATCGTTGTTAAACAGAAACGGCCTGGTCTTTGAATAGAAATTTTTTACGTTGGAGTTGATGGGATTTTGAAATATCGTCTTTAGAAAGAAATCGTCGTTAAACAGAGAGTCAACTGTATATACAGTGCTACATTTTTAAATTTCAGTTCATGTGAAAATTTACAATTTTTTTAAAAACTTCCTTAATCCATAGTGTATTTCTAGCTCTGGGGGGGGCTCAAGCCCCCAGAGCCCCCGTGGATCTGCCACTGTATACAGTGCTACTTTTTTAAATTTCAGTTCATGTGAAAATTTACAATTTTTTTAAAACTTCTTTAATCCATAGTGTATTTCTAGCTCTGGGGGGGGGCTCGATCCCCCCACCCCCACCACCACCACCACTCGAGCCACTGAGGTCACGGCTTGTAATAATAAAATTAAAATAATTAATTACATCCAAGGTAAATGACTAGTTTATCGTAATGCACGACTCTTGGTTTAAATTTAAATGACTTAGAATCCGCAAGACGGTTCGGTTCAATTTGTTTAGGACTATGTAAGGACCATCACATGAATAATATCTGCTAGGGATATTATCCTTTCCGTTGGGTAGCACTCCGTAGGCTTTCCTCCGTAGGCGTGAATCCGCCACTGTGAGCAGGTTTATCGTTATAGAGAGTATCGTTATACATAGGTTTCGTTATGTATATATATATATATATATAATGTACAATCAATAATTAGGAAGATACGAGTGGATATGTGTGAAAAAACACGATTTAAAAATAAAAATAAATTAAACATTAGTTGGAACAAATGTTTAATTTATTTTTATTTTTAAATTTTAAAAAGTGACAAAAAATTAAAAACAGCAGTAATCAGTGTCATTGTAGTTACACGTGTATGCGAAGTTGCAGCTCGATTGGACAATAGGAAGTGGTTTAGAATTCGTATACAAATTTTGAACAGGAAGGTCAAATATTGATCATAAAAACCTTGGAAAAAAACATCGCCCAGCCCATAATGGCAAAAAAAAAAAATGTTATTTCTCATTACAGTTTACGGAATAACTTAAGGACTCTTTTTCTACTGGAAGATAATAATGAAGTATTAAAGGTATTTTCTTTCATCTGAGTACCTTCTTCTTGAGGAAAGAAAATAACTCTGAGCCTCAAACTCCCTTAAATGGAAGTCTCCCATTTCCCCCCCTCTTGGCTGACTTGAATAAAAATGTCCCCAGCAAAGAACTTCTAAACCGTGGGAACTCTGCAGGTAAGGAGGACTCAGGGTTTTTTCCTCTGTTTATTTGGATTCCTTTTTCATGAATGAGTGTGACACCGGACTTCTTATCGGTGATTTATTGAACGAAATGTTTTTATGTATTGAATGCAAGAATAAAAGTGAAACTGGCTCTGCTTGTATTATATAGTGTATAATGCGTTGCACGCTTAACTTGGAGAAGACGCAGAAGATATTAAATACAAATTAGGGTCTGAAATATAGATTAAGTATGAGTTGCACGTTTTATAATGTGGGATAGTCTTTCGTTTAATTATTTCATTCATTTTGTGTGTTGGGTAATAGAAGTTTGATTTAAATCAGTGATGGAGGACGCGGGGAATGGGGTTGATGATAGGCTTTGAATATTGGAAGAAATTAGTTATAAAGTCTTGACTTACTCAAGGGATGCGTTTTAAGACCCTGGCGGTGAAAAATACCCGTTGTGAAGCATATATATATATATATATATATATATATATATGAGACGTCAGATATTTCAAGTAAAGTTTCAGAGTTAAGGCAGGTAATATGGTTTATTGAACATTACATTTAAGTTACAATTTAGAATGAGAAGAGGGGAGGGGAGACGGGTTCAAGAATCAGCGTGGACTCATTAAGCAGTTCCAGTGGCAGAAGTCTCTCGATTTTCGATGTGCGGTATTTACGCTTACCACACCACGTGGTTTGCGAAAACATAATTCCGCCTCTCTCTTATCTCTGATCGAACCACACACATTTACCAACATGACCCGCATCCGGGGCTACAAGGGCGTGGGGACACGTGTACACTAAAAAGAACACAAATTCAAGGATCTTGTATCTGGCAACTAACTAAAGAAAGAAAACATAGCTCCAGAGCGCGCGTGGCAAGTTTGACAGGAAAGCAAAACTTACAGTGAAAGTACCGCTTGAACAATACCCAAAATAGTTAAACCCAAATTACCTTTTTATACATTACATATATATAGTAGGATAGAGCCTAAAACGTGTGGATTGTATATCTCTTTTGATATGCCACACAACCGAAATCCTACTATTTCGTTTGTCTTTAATTATAATCTACTGGTTCTCGCTCCTAACCAGTGGTTATAATTTCCGTTACATTCTATTATCACTTATTGTTTAATTGTACTTTATTTGGCTCAGCTTTTTTTTTTCTCCCACTTGTTGTTTGTAATTCTTGCTTCTGCTGTTATATATTGTTTCATGCGAGGTATGTCATATTTGCAGCATATTTTGTGTTTTACTTATTAGTTATATAAATATATACATATATATATTCGCGTTTTGAAACACACACACAGCTATTTTAGACACTTTCAAACACTTTTAAACCATTCCCTAACTATATATTACCATTTCCTACATAAAGTAATAAATAAAACCAGGTTTTAAATGGGGACAGTTTGAGCGCTTCCGCTTTCAGTGATACTACGAGGGATGGAATACCGTTCGCTGATTGGCTCTCTTCTCCCAGTACCAAATCATGGAAACGATACTTACCCGTCACACCCCATAGTTATATTTGCGCTTCTTACTGGTGAAAAATCTAGTGCTGCGGGAGATGAGTCCTCGTTAGCTCTGAGATATCATTACTCGTGTAAAACTGGCGTAATATCCCGTTCACCTGAGATAGATCGCGTTATAGTGAGTCTACTGTACTATCTTTTTTATAAGAGTATCTTCTAAAGCGAAAAATGATTGTTTTTTTTTGCGTCAAAATCTTTATTTTTATCAATATTTTTGCAGTTCAAACGTAAGTTTTGATTAGTTGAAACGTTTGGAGCCGTTCACTCTGGCCTTTAGTTTTTACTCAATAAAACTTAACTTCTAAAAACTTCTAGCACTATGCTTTGGTGAAATGTTAAGAAAAGAGCTTGAATTGAAATGAAAAAGAGCTTAATTACTCATCAGAGTGTGCTTGGTGTTAATATAACTGTCTAGTTGAAATTCTTTAGTGAAAATCATATTATATTAAAAAAAGAGGGGGGGAGCACCATAGCTTATCTTTTTTACACGAAATCCGAAAATGAAATGTTTTCCCGTTTTTTAACGGAACAAATTATCAATTAATGGGGAAAAACGCACATTTTTCCTTGAAAAACAAAACTGGAAAATCTTGTATTTTCAGATTATTTTTAACTGTTTGCATCTCAGGCCTTCGGAGGGTTAAACCGAACAGAACGGTTTCAAACCTTGTCCAATCATTTTTTCCCGGCGACCCTGAATGGCGATCCGGTCTTTTGGGGTGCAAAGAACACGGTCATATGAGGTCACCGACTGGTACACTGACTCCCAATCGTTATAAGGTCACTCACACACACACACACACACACACATGGTGTCACGAAAAAACGTCCAGCGAAAGTGAAAAGCCAGTGTTTTTTTTTGTTTTGTTTATTTTGTTGTCTTGTCCCGAGCGTGACACGTGAGGTATACACGCTCAAGGATTGCGACACACAGACAAACGCACACTCACATACGCTGTGTGACACTGTTATGAAATCGAGTGCATTGCCTCTCTCGACCTTCACTCATCAATTGGAAAGCCACGCAAGTTCACGGCGTTCAACGTGAAGAAAACGTGCAGTTCCTCAGGAAATACAGTGTTTGATTAAAGTGGGAAAAAATTATATACATATATAAAAGGAATGAGAGTAATAATAATAAAAAAGATGTGCCAATGATAATTTAACCCTTTAACGCGCAGTGTTCCCGCTCTGGGAACACCAAACTCTGACGTTTTGACTGTTGCCAGTCACGAAGAATAGATTTGATTTCTATAAAAATAGTTGCGGGTGACATAGCTCCAACGAGAATCCTTTACTTTTTAGCACGTCATTTCCGGTCAAAAAATGGTCACGATTATTTTTAACAGCACTGGCATCTGCTGAAAAATGGAAGAATGCGAGAACAGCCCGATAGATTGCCCAATGCTGAAAAAAGGGCAGCCGTTGCCATCGCTCGACTTAACTACCAGCAAAATGGCGGACGATCGAAACGTTCATCGCGTGCCACAGATCTAGAGACCCTTTTTGACGCAGCTGGCTGTGCGGGCACAGCCTCTATACTAATGTGTTCTGTGTCTCTGGTTATTTTTAAAATCATTATTATCTATCATTGATTCGAAGTTTTATTCCAGTGTTCCTCTTTGATCTCTTTAATATTTTGATAGACATTGTCATACAAATCTCCATACAGTATCTGAGACGAAGGTGGTGTTAACTCATAATTGATCATGGTGCATATAATTGAGCATTGAGAAATAACTTGAAAAACATAGACAGTGTCTGCGCATGATAGTTTAATTCCAAAGCTCAACCCTATGTACATAAAATGTAAATGTTTTATCCTAACCACTAGACCAATGGGATCTAGCAGCGACTTCAATACTTCTAACTTCTATGGAGTGGAGGCGCCTTGTTTCTAAGCGTGGCACAATGACGGGAAAAACAAAATGAAATTTCGTAAAAAGCTTCTAAAAAATAAACAAAATTAAAATTTTATTTATTTTTGTTAAATTGAAATGAATGATTTTAGCATCCTAATATATTCCGTTTTGTTTTGTCAGATTTTATAAACAATTGATCATCTTGATGCAAATTAAATTTATATTTCTGACTTTTGCTCAAACAATTGTGAGATTTGAAATTGTATCTTTAAAGGTTTGTTTGTGCATATAATCACAGAATTATAAACGTACTGCTATCCCTACTAGCAATTTTGCTCGGACTACCACCGGCCACGCAGCCAGCCGATGACGGCCCGAGCAAAATTGCTAGTAGGGATTACACTACATATCATAAGTCATTTCTAAAATTATTGAAACCGTTTCTTATTTAATGAGTCACACATATTTCAAAGAAGATTGCATGAAGACACACAACATTAGTTTAATACAATATTGAATGCAAAATCTTAGACTAATACCTAACATTTGTTTATATTTTCTACGTTTCAAAGATAAAATAATTTGTAGGAAATTACCGAATTTATTTTCACTTTTTTCGTGTATTTATTTTCAAGTAAGGTATCTCCATCTTTCTTTTTTCTTTTTTAGGAAAATGTGGTCACTCTCATATCTCTAGTGTAATGAAATTTTTAACATACCCTTTTAACGAAAATGAAACATTACTTGGAGCACATATAAAGAAAAAACATTTTCACACACAAATTGCCAAAACACGTGTTTTCCTGACTGCTATTTCCCCCTTTTTTTCCCCATGTTGAACCCCACTCTTTTTCTTCATTTGGTGTATTTTAACATTCTTTTTTCTTAAGAGTTTTAAAAGTTTTATTTAACAGGAAGGAAAACACCCCTTTAGAATACATTTTTAGAAAAGATAACTCAGAGGTTGGATATTTTCTTGCAGCACACGCTGTTTTTATAGATCAAAATTAAAATGCATTTTTTCATTCAAAATATTTGGACACTTTAAAAAATTAGATTGAAATTTATTATTAATTTTCAAATAACATTTTTTATCGCTCATTGTTGTTTTGTTTTAGTCTTTCTGTTTGTTAAAATTAATAAACAACTTTCTAAGTAACAAACTTGAATAAAACATTTTCCTGTGCTTGCATTGTTTATTTGTGGTGAGTGTGTTCTGTTCGATGCGTTTGTATGACAATAAATACCATTATTGAACTGCTAAAAGAAAGTTCGTTTCAGAATAAAACTACAATTTTAAATATCTCAACAACTTCAAATATATCAAAAATTATTTTTCTGTCTTTTGATTTAAACCCACCAAGTGTGAAAAACATTTGTATCATAGTTTGAATTCTTTATACTGAGAACCATTACTTACATTCAATACTGCGAATCTTTGTTTGAAAAGACTGAATTATGTGCCATCTGATAATAAATATGTTGCCAAAACAAGGAATTTGTAGAATCATAGGCCAAAGGAGAAGTAAAATCCGAATTACTATCGAAATATTATTTCTAATTTCCGGATAATACTCTTTCATTTTTTTTTCATAAACAAGTAAATTATTTCACGTATTTCAAGATTCAGTTATATGACATATAGAAAATGAACTCCACAAATTATAAATTTATAGAATCATGATCCAGAGAAATAAAAATCTAGTTAGCTAATGAAATACAATTTAAGATTTGCTAGTTCAAAACTCACATCGCGTTTGCTCATAAACGCGTATTGATATGTTTCCCATCAAACATATTTAAATTTTTTTTGTGTGTGATGATGCTCCAGTACGTGATATCATCCGCTTTCTCTCCAAGTGCTCAATTAACCGCAGTGTGAATATTAAACAACAACATTACTCAACACACCTCTAGCAATGGGGAAAAGGTGCATTTAAGCAGCTCCGTTCACCCGAAAGGCAAAGTGTATAGTTAGTTTAAAGTTACTTTATTGATTCGCTTCTATTTTAAGACGTGATCAAAAATTCAGGTACGTCTCTGTTATCTACGCTCATCTGTTGCTGACTCTGGATATTTCCAAGACGTATCCTGATTTGGGGATATTTTTAAGGTCGCAATGGGTCTTTTTTTTATCCATTGGATTCTTTCTTTAAATCTGCAGTCTGAACATCCGTAAAAATAGACTAAAGAGCGCTAGAGTTAACAATAATTGTTTTATTTGCGCATTCAGTGAAAATTTTAGCCTGTTGAGAAATAACAAAATTGAAGCGACATATTCGGAAAAAAAAAAAAAAAAACATTCTTAAGAAACACTGGAAACAGTGAAGTTTATCGACATTCTATTTGCTTAAAATATAAAACATTTAAAAATTTCGTTTGCTGAGCCGTCTTTTTTATTGCATTATATATGAATATTTTGTCAATTAAAACTTTCGCATATGAATAATAAATTGTTTTTCTACTTCAAAGGTCTAAACCATACTTGGTACTTACATTTTTTATTTATTGTCACTTTATGAAAAGCTATTATTTTTTCTCAGATTGAAAAATCTTACCTCGGCTTTGCTAGTTTTCGAGATACTGTTGTTAATTTGACTTCATATTCTGAAACTAAGTATCAAAAATATGTTTTTAGTTTGGGTTTGAATTTTTCTGATGTTATTAACGTTTCGTTTTCGAAACTTATTGCTGGGAGCAATTAGTTTCGATTTTTCTAAGAGAATTTAATATTTTTCAAGCATTTTAGAAATACTAACTTCTTTTCTAATCAGATACTTTACGCAATCTTATTTCTGCTATTATCACTTTAAACAATATGCACACTAAATCTATCTCCTTCTTGAGGAGCTGTTTTCAAAGATTGACACTTATAGAGTCGATAAAAATGGTCATATTGTCTTATTTAAAAAATCTTCTTGTTCTATTAATTTTAATAACATGCTAAGCATTGGAATTTACACTAAATTGAGCACTCATCCTACTAATAGTCATCTTTCTGCTAATAAACGTACTTTTAATTCCTCTGTAATCTTAACCCTTTAACGCGCAATGTTCTCGCTCTGGGAACACCAAACTCTGACGTTTTAACTGTTGCCAGTCACGAAGAATAGATTTGATATCTATAAAAATAGTTGCGGGTGACATAGCTCCAACGAGAATCCTTTACTTTTTAGCACGTCATTTCCGGTCAAAAAATGGTCACGATTATTTTTAACAGCACTGGAATCTGCTGAAAAATGGAAGAATGCGAGAACATCCCGATAGATTGCCCAATGCTGAAAAAAGGGCAGCCGTTGCCATCTCTCGACTTAACTACCAGCAAGATGGCGGACGATCGAAACGTTCATCGCGTGCCACAGATCTAGAGACCCTTTTTTGACGGCAGCTGGCTGTGCCCTTTTTTTCATCATTGGGAAAGGGTTGCGCCACAAAGGGTTAAATGATCAAACTAAAAGCAATGTTATTCCTTCTTCTGCTAATTGTGTTCATTTCTCTATGCCCATTCTTAAAATTCATAATCTTCCTTCTCTTGTCTTTCACCCCATTGTTTCTAAATATTGGTCTGATTCTTAAAACATCTGACGTTTCCTATGGCATATACCCTTTCTGGTAATGTTCACACTGTTTAAAGATCTTATGAATTTAACAATGTTAAACTTCTTTCTCCGACTAATTATACATTTCTCTTTGTTTACGTCAAATCTCTGTTTACTAATGTCAATAGCCGGAAGGCCAATTGATTCTTTGGAAAAGCATTTACGAGAATTTCATCATTTTTCGGTTAAGGAGTTTATTTCTTCTGTAAGCGTTTGTATTAAACAAACGCCTGTCATTGCTTGTTGCATGAAAGCAACATTTCATTTTTGCGTATCAAGAAGTAAAATCCAGATTTTCTATCAGGTAAAATTGTTTTCTTTTCAGTTTAAAATAAAACCATAAACCACATACAAAATAACCTTTTCTTTCGGAAGACGTTATATACCATGAAACTTTCGTCACACCATTGCGAACACATTAATACTTGAAAATACCGTCAAAACTTCCAAATCTCAGTTTAAAAGAGAATTTTTGGCAATCTGGTGAGACAAGAAATTACTCTATCGAAAAGATGTCAAGTGGGCTTTTTATGAAAGAAAATATTTTTTTATGTAGTATTTAACACAGCAAGGCTTATTTTCAAATGTTACTATACAAGTCGGCATTCCATGCTTTGTAAGAATATTTTACTGCTCTCTATAACACATAGTATTACTTTAATGATTTTATGTAAAAAATATATTGCAACACATAAATGCATAGCATACTACAATTTAATTAAATCCATTAATATTTGTTAATGACCCATCCTAATTCATGGCTATATCATTAAATAATAGCAAAATACTGTTTAAGTGTAAAGCAATTATTTGACACAAAATACCAATGGAATATCTGTGTGCTAGGCGTGAAATGTTTGACGTCCTTAATGATCTGATTTTGAAATAATGAAAGACTATTACATTACTGAATGTACTGAAGCTGGCTTTAAAATTCTGTACGTTGTCTGAAAAGTTTTGCATAAACAATCATATATATACACACATAATTCCTGCTAATGCCTGCATTGTTTGTGTTAGTTATAACAGTAAGTTGCATTCACATTCCGAATAATGATATTTTATTTGTTGTATTTGATATGTCTGTTAAAATTGTGCAAACTCGGCGTAGTTTAATATTCTAATCCCCTAAGCTCATTCTACGGCGTTGAACTAGGTTGTATTTTACGTTCTTTTTTTCTGAAAAATGAAACATTTCGGAGGATAAAAATGATAATGTTCTCAAATGAATCTGTAATCTGAACCAGAACAGAATTTCAGTTTTTGAGCGTTATATCCACATACAATCCGGGATTCTGAAAGCCATCTGATGATGGCTAATAGTTTCTGAGAGTTTCTAATATCCATAACCCTATGCACACCTCTTCTCATGAAGATCTGAATTGTAACTGTGCAAGAAGCTTTACATTGCATTATGCAACACGATAATTTAATAATGACATTTAACTTGTAAATTTATGTGCCCTCATATTTATAATTTTTTAAGATAGATCTCAGTTAGAGAGGGAGAATTAGTTAATCTACTTTTATGGAATTAGTTAATGTTCTTATTTGAGGAAGAATTACTTAACCTCTGATAAAAAGTTCTCAGGTAAAAGAAAACTCTTTTCGGAACATTGCAAATGGATAGTAGAATGAAGGAAAATGCTGAAGTCGTTTAATAAAATAAAAATGCTATGTTTTTTAATTTGGTCTTTGGTAGCTGTAAATAAAATAAATAAATAAATAAATCATGTGCTTAAATGATTGAAAACGATTTAGAAAAATGAAATAAATGAAATGAAAGAAAGTTGTCACATTTTTTAAAAATTCGGTATAGCAAAACTTCACAAAAAATGTGTCTGAAAACTGTATCAAAAGCTACATAAAGCTTAATAGCTCGTCAATATTTTAGCGCACACGTCAGACTCACTTTTCTCTTGAATTTAGTGCATGAAATGATGTTACTGCAGTTCATTCGAAAAAGAACTGCTTCTAAACACATGAGACAGTCTCCTGATCCCCATTCAAAGAGAATTTTTTTTTTTAAATTACTATGCCATTTTATCTCTCACCCCCTTTATTGAAAGTTGTCCGAAAAATGTGTCCCAAAAATGCGACATAAAAAGTGACATAAAAGTATGTGACATAATTTTACATATATTTAAATACTATTAGTTCACAACACCTTTAATCTATTGTTATAATATTTCGTAAGCTGTAGAATAGGCATCGCATCTATTTTTCTATAAATAGGTAACAATTATAAAAAAGTGCAACATAGTGTTACCAGGCGAAATACACGGAAGATGAGAGATAAAATGACATAGTCAATTAATATCGTTTTAATATGGCAATAATGAAACTAAAAAAATAGGGGGACTCAGGGGGTCACCCCCTGATGAGGCTCGAACAGCCCAGTTGTTTTTAAACAGAATGAACTTATTTAATGACGGACTTCGTTATTGCTAGTGCTAGGCGATTTTTTAATTCTTTCCAAGCGTTACATATTTAAATTTTTGTAGCTTCCATGCGAAGAGTATTTTTCGAAAAGCCAAAATTATTCTAGTTATCGTGGGTTTTTTAATACTATTTTCTCTTTATTTTGTAAAAATTCATGTTGTCGGCGTTACGTAGATTCAAAAATTGTCAACTGCCTATTTTTTCTCTACTTATTATAAAAGAGGATGTCTGTGGGTTTGTGTCTGTCGGCAACGTTACGGACAAACGGCTACACGTACAATTACCAAATTAGGTAGTCGGGAAGTTCAAAACGTGGAGTTGTGCACCCCGAAGCGATTTTTTTCAAAATTCGATCTAGAATTCTTTTTCATTTTATGTTTTATGCAATATTTCGCATTTTTCTCACCTAATACTTAATAACGCCGGTAATTACGCTTGCAGCAAAACAACATTTACATCATCGGATAGAGGAGAAAATTTTCTTTTAAAAACAGTTTTTTTTATATGTAACATAATTTGCAGATTTTTAGGAATTTCCGATTTAAAGATTACATTTGAAAAGAAATTTCGTAAAGTAATTTTAAAACTGTCGCATCATGAATTCTAACCAACATAACATTTGATATTTTGGCAAACGATAAAACAGACATTTCGCCCTCTTTTAAAATAAAAACGAAAATCTTATAAATAAAAATGAAATTCTGTTTGTTTGTTTGTTTGTTTGTTCGTTTGTTTGTTTGTTTGTTTGTGGATTTGAGTTGTATACACATCCACAAAAATGGACCTATCGGCCTGAAATTTTGCACAGATATGTAAAATAATATAGAATAAATCATAGTCCACTTTAAAACTTTGAAAGTCCACCCGTTCCCGGAATTTAAGAGATTTTTTATGTTCTCCACGCAAAAATCTTTCCGTAATTGTAACCCCTGTAGTGAAAAAAGTGAGAAATAAGGATCGTGGTTGCCATGTGTGGCGATTTTGCCGAATAAGATGTTTTAAATTCTCAAATCTTATAAATAAAAATGAAATTCTGTTTGTTTGTTTGTTTGTTTGTTCGTTTGTTTGTTTGTTTGTTTGTGGATTTGAGTTGTATACACATCCACAAAAATGGACCTATCGGCCTGAAATTTTGCACAGATATGTAAAATAATATAGAATAAATCATAGTCCACTTTAAAACTTTGAAAGTCCACCCGTTCCCGGAATTTAAGAGATTTTTTATGTTCTCCACGCAAAAATCTTTCCGTAATTGTAACCCCTGTAGTGAAAAAAGTGAGAAATAAGGATCGTGGTTGCCATGTGTGGCGATTTTGCCGAATAAGATGTTTTAAATTCTCAAAGTAAAAATAAAAGAATAATAATGATTTTTTTTGTTAGTTTATATTCGTAAGGTTATATTTTTTTAATTATAATATCGTGTGCATGGGAAATCGGAGCAGGAATGAAATGTTTTATACGCAAAACAATAAGAATTGAAGATTTCCGAGGCTAATATGTTAAAATTTTTTAGTTTGACGAAAAAATAAAATGGCTCAAATGCCGAGAAAGTGAGTTCTAGTGGTTTGCACAGTCTCAGGCTTGGCGCAATTTACTGAGAGCTTAAGGAAACGGATTTTTGAAAACAAGTGCAAAGGTTTTATTAGAATACAGCGTTAAATTTTAATGATCCGTGCGAAAATAATGCAGTTATTAAGAGATTTCAAGCGATCCATCTTCAGCATTCTCGCGATTTTGAGGAGGATTCTAACGCTTGGCGCTATTTATCGTAATTTAATGGTCTGCTATTTGGGTTATGAATACACCTGCGTATAAGTTTTTGAAATTTTCATTCAGTTGGAATTGTGCATTTTTCTGAGCAGCTTTTCTGCATCTATTTCTAATGTATTACATCCAGAAAAAAGGATGTTAGAAATATTAATTTTAATTTTGTTTAATCACACTCATGAATAATGATACACTTTCCAACTTAATGAAAGAAGGAACGAAAATAGGGAAGACCCATGGATTATAACTCTTTTTATATATAGCACTTTAGTGCGTATTTAAAAATCTGAAAGTGTGTCAGATTTTCTATGATTCTAGCGCTTGGCGCAATCTAATGAGAGGGTATTTTTAAAAACAAGCGTAGGTTATCTTATAAATAAAAATTAAATTCTGTTTGTCAATTTGTTGATTTGGGTAGTATACAATTCCACAAAAATGGACCTGTCAGCCTGATATTTTACACAGATATCTAAAATAATATAGAATAAATGATTGTCCACTTTAAAACTTTGAAACTCCACTTAAAAACGTTTTCCTCCTGAATGGTTCTCTTAATTTCCGTTCCCGGAATTTAAGAGATTTTTTATGTTCTCCACGCAGAAAGCTTTACGTAATATTAACCCCTGTAGTGAAAAAAGTGTGTGAAATAAGCATCTTGGTTGCCATGTGTGGCGATTTTGCCGAATAAAATGTTTTAAATTCTTAAAGTAAAAATAAAAGAATAATAAGGATTTTTTTAGTTTATTTTTTTAGGTTATTTTTTAAATTATAATATCGTGTGCGCATAAGAAATGAGAGCAGGAAAGAAATGTTTTATACGCAAAACAATGAGGATCGAAGATTTCCGAGACTAATATGTAATTTTTTTTAGTTTGGCGAAAAAAAAATGGCTGATAGGCCGATTTTTAGAGAGTGAGTTCTAGCGGTTTGCACAGTTTTAGGCTTTTTGGCGCAATTTACTGAAAGCTTAAGGGAATAGCATTTTTGAAAACAAGTGTATAGGTTTTCTTAGAATACAGCATTAAATTTTAACTATCCGTGCAGAAATAATGCAGTTATTAGGGCATTTCAAGCGATGTAGCTTCAGAATTCTCGCCAATTGAGTACATTGATTTAAACTTTGGGGGAAATCCGCCAAATTTCAGAAAATTGAAATCTTAGCATTTAGTACATCGAGGTAACGATGAATAAAACATGTTATAGTTGATAACTTAAAAAATGCGGCTGTATTAAGGGATTCCACTTTTCAAATAAATGCCTGGCGGTCGAACCATTTCCCATTTTGATTGCTGCTAAGTCAATGCTTCGAATGATTCCCTGAAAAAACTCTTGCAAAATGGCGTATGCTGGCACTTTGGCGAGGCTTAGATTTGAAACTGGATTTTACTTGAGACTGGTATATACGTATAATAAGACTGGTTATAGATAAAAATGAATGTTGGTATGTGTGTAGGAGGTTGAAATACTCCAGCACCGTTTCACCGATCACCATGAAATTTGGTTCACCTAAGTCTTTTATCATGGAGAAGGTTTTTATGCTATCCGTTTTCCTCTAACTTTTCACTAGGTGGCGCAGCAGAACGTCGAATTCTATTCCGTTTAGCCGTTTGCTATGCGAATACCGTCCAACCAATTTCGATGAAATTTGGCACACGCGAATATTAGAACACGGAGAATATTTTTCACTATCCATTTGCTGTAACTTACCGCTAAATAGCGCTGCAACGCATCAACTTCTATACCGTTCGACCGATGGGCATAAAATTTTTTATACTTACACATTTGAGAACGAAGAATATATTCTAACTGCGTTACTTTTGATGTTACTCACCACTAGATGGCACTGCAATGCATTATTATTTTAACTCGCCACTAGATGACGCTGCAGCAGGCCAAATTTTTGACCATTCAAACGGTCGCTATGAAAATCAGTATACATAGCTATTTGAACAATGAGAATATTTTGGCGTTATCCATTTTGCTATAACTCGCCACATGACGGCGCTGTAGCAAATCATTACTTTAATTAACCACAAGATGGCCCTGCAGTGTATCACTTCTTGACTGTGCGAATGATCGCTATGAAAATAGGTATACGTAGATATTTGAAAACGGGGAAGAGTTTGGCACGGTTCATTTTCCTATAACTTGACACTAGATGTCGCGTCAACACATGAACTTCAAGACTATTCAGCCGATCGTCATGAAAATTCGTATACATCGATATCTGAATGCGAAGAATATTTTTGCCGTATCCGTTTTGCTAAAACTTGCCACTAGATTGTGCTACGCCGCATCGCCTTCTGCACCGTAAAAACGATTGCAATTCTTGAAATTCAGTATGCATGATTATTGACCACAGTATAACGCCATATCCATTTTGCTATATCTCTTTATTACAATAAATAGTAATCACAACAAATATTAATATCAAAAAGTCCATTCATTCCCGTGCGAAGAACGGGTACTTCAGCTAGTATTATATAAATTAGGTGATTTTTTACGAATTTTAATGTAACATAATGTTTAGAATTTCATAGCATAAACGCGCATTTACGTCACTACATTAATAAGGATTAGAAAAAAGGTTTTTTCAATCTATCGATAGAGTTTTTAAATGAGGCACTGGCTTTTCAATTCGCAAGTGAGGATCTATGACGTCAATTGATACGTAAGAATTATACGTAAGATATGTAAAAATTACGACACATTTCTAAAGCATTTATTCCTGCTTTTTTAACACAAGGAGGCAATATTTTGATAAAAACACTATAGAAATAAACTAAGAAATTAACAATTATTATCACTATAAGTGGTATTTTAATAAGTTGCATATTTAAAAAGTAAAATGTTTTAACGCAGCTGGAAATTTTCTTCATTTTAAAAGCTACAAAGTTCGTTTTAAAGTGCGATATATTAAAAACTTTCCATTTACTTTTATATTTTTGGCATTTAATTATGCCGCAGGCTTATATGTTTCCTAACATATGCATGTTGAGAGTATAGTTTTATTTTAACGTTGGATTACGTTCCTCTATATTGGTCCTATATAAAGCAAAAAAAAAAAAAAATCAACGTCGTTGTAAGTTTTAATATGATACCGCTTGAAAACTAGTGTTCGAAATATCCAAATTAACTCTCTCAACAAATCGGGGTATCTTTTACGGCAGTTAAATAGTAACCTCATAAATTTAAAAAAATGCATGAAAGTTGTAAGTTCTGCAACTCTAATGTCCTGTCGCAATTAAAGTGATTCTAAATAGCTCCTCGAGATCACACAGTTTCATGTTTTTCAGGCAACAGAACAATGAAGGATTATGCTGGATACATGGATATTTAAGCTGGCACCGCTTGGATATTTTTCACCAAGGTGAGATGAAATATTTTGCGGTGCTAAATACGCCAATATTACAAAACCGCGCATAAGTTAAATACATATGGAGGGCTTCCTTAATGGCAACCATTATGTGAAATGATTGTTTTATGTTAATGCGTAAATTGCAGAGAATCGCCATAGAATAAAAAGGCCCCATTAGTGACAAATAATCTAAGCTGTTTCTTTTAATCGAGCTTTGAAAAGGCAGAAGCGAAGATAGATAGTATTAAAATACGTTATAGGTAGTATTAGTAGATTTGAAAGGATAATATGGATAAATCACAATATACCACGCTAAAAAATATTTCATGAAATTAAAAGCGCTCTGTTTTTCCTTTTTCAATGGTTGTCTTACAACCAACTGAACTATAAGTAATTCTAATTCGCGTTAATATATCCCGCAGTCATTTCAATAGAGGAGATTACTTGAACTTTTTAAAAAATGAAATTCTGCAGATATGATTTTAGTAAAATATCTTCTTCTTCCCGTATGAAGAGCGGGTGCTATTTTAAAATAAACGGTTGTCCATTTCTTGAAGTGCCAAGGTATTTAATGTGACAGCTTGAGCCTAAAAACAGTATGATGTAGAAATAAGACATTTTTAAAGTCAGGAGTTCTCTGCAAACCGTTAAGCTTTTCAATGTTTTGATTGCAAATGACACTCACGTAGTTTTTTGAGTCATTATATTGCAATGATGCCAGGTTAGTACTCATGACGCAAACTTTACGTCAAGTATCAAATAATTTTGCTTTTATTTTAGATTCCACATCACTGGAATTAATTGGAATTACGCATGTAAGGAAAATTTTCGTTTCCTATCGTGCGAAGAACGGGTACGCAGATATTTTAAATAAAGCACTATGGACCAATCAAGACTGCTTTATCGGGCAAACCTTAATGACTAGCGCCAATGAGCATCGAGTTTCAAAACTTTTAAACACGTCACGGTACATAATTTTCTTTTGCTTTTTCTTTGAAAAATGAGCAAGACATCTTTGAAAATGAACATTGAGAAATGAACAAGTTCACAACCTTTA
This sequence comes from Cheiracanthium punctorium, assembly GCA_038373885.1. NCBI lineage: Eukaryota > Metazoa > Arthropoda > Arachnida > Araneae > Cheiracanthiidae > Cheiracanthium > Cheiracanthium punctorium. The sequence goes on from JAWZYV010010632.1 coordinate 114,059, forward strand.
CCTAGAACATTCCATGGTTATCTTCACTTTCTGATTTGTTATTCAGTGATTCTCCAAACTTTTAAATAATATGCAGGTCACTAAGTGAATAACACATTTCTGTTTTCACTCTCCAAATTTCTAATGTCTCGGTAAGTTCGCTGTCTTTGGGAGAAATATTTCTGCGCGAGTAGAACTGAAAAATTGCAGTGGACTGATCCTGAGAAACCCTGACGGCTTTTTCATAAGTACTAATGCGAATTAATTTTGTGCTCAAAATATTTAACAAAGTAATACTTAACGTACAATGGAATTTAACATTAGTAATACTTGCTACAAAGAATAAAAAATTACCATAAATTATTCTTAACATCAACAGTAGAATGACTAATATAATATACGTTATATAAAGATGTTAATTTACATTTAAAAAAAAATTATTGTAGAAATCATTTTTTCTGTTTTAAATTGCCTAAAGTGTAATATTTTCTTTTCAAATGTATTTCTCTAATTCGTGTAAACATGAAAGTTCAAAACATCGGTAAAACTATTTAACAATATATTTTTTCAATAAAATGAATAATTTATCTACTTATATCTCCGGAAAAGTTATGTAATATTAAAATGCTGCATTTTATCAACATTGCTGTATCTTATTTTTATAGATATTATTAAAAGATATATTTTTTTGTGCCAAATAATCCCAAATAGTGTTTTTTACAGTGGACAGCTGAAGAATTCAGAGAATTTGGTTATTCGTTATTAGTTATATGTTTACGAAAAAATAAAGCAATGTTTTCAAAATAAACAAATGCTTTTTTATTCAAAAATACATAAAAATTTGCCTTTTAAAACACCATAAATGTTGCTATTGCATCTTAGAATTAAACTTGAATGGAAAGTATTATTCGCAATACTAAATTATACAAAATAAATTTAGAATTACGCATTTCAATTTTTAAAAATCGCCCAATAAAAGTAACATTAATAATAATTTAAGGAGATATTTATATATAATTTATATACTATTCCACCAAAAATCAACCAAAGCATAATGGACAAAATCAATAATAATTAAAGTGCTCTATATTAAAATAGTCGCAGAAGTGATTTTTCTGCATGGAACTGGATTTCCAGACTCAAATATTGATTAAGAGCTATTTCAGTATTGCATAAACAGCGACGCAAAAATATTATGATAGCAATCGTTATAAAAATAAGAGCTAGTAAAAGATGTCTGGAAATTTCATATGGCACTCAAAATATTTGCTCTGATTTGACAGTAAATAGTTTTACTGAAAGTACACTGAATGCATTAATATAATAGTACAAATACACAATCCGTAGGATTTATTGGGCGTTCTGAAACAGATTTGACTCTCTGCACGTATTTGCATTTTATTATGTATTTCGTATGAATTTACAAAATGTTTCTTTATGTTTCTGATTGTTGCATATTCTAATTGAATACTGCATTGCAGATTTTTTTCTTAACAACTGTCAGAAATTATCGGAAATAGTTTTATAGTATAAAGTAAATAGTATCTGAAAATAGTTTTTGGTAGGAATTCAAAATATTTTTATGCCTTCATTGAAATTCTATTCATAGTACATCAAGAAAGCCATTAAAATGCTCTATTGTTGTTTAAACTACAATTAGAATTAAAAATTGTAATTTAAATTATGTGCGCTTTATTAAGATATTAACTTTTATTTAAATAGCATAGAAATTATTAAAATATTTAAGAGATTCAATAACTTCTTCACGCCTGTTATTAGATTTCTCAAGCGTTAATACTGGCATTATTTAACAGCGTTATTGAAAAATTTTCAAAATTTATCCTCTAAAGTATTTTATTTCCAGAGCTCTATTAACAGTTAAGGTAACGAGCTTTCAATAAACCATTATAAATTCTTTCGAGGTTTAATTTCCATTCTTCTATTCTATTCAAATACCTTTAGTAAATATTTTAATATAAAAATGTTTCAGAAAATATTTTTGTTTAATATATTTCTTGCAGATAAACACAAACGTAAATTAAGCAAAGCCAATCCTTTATTTTAAACTTTAAATTTTATTTTAAAGGTTTAAAATGCCAAAGATTATATAAATAAATGCAATGAAATATTTAATTAAAAATTTTTTGAACGCATTTCAGCAACACCCCTGTTTCAAAAGTTTACAAAGGAGTCTTTCTCAATTTACGTGAAGTGAAAAAAAAATATTTACCTAGATTACAGCACAATGTGTGGGTAAACGTAACGCCAACACGTTGTGACATAAAGACTGTGTCATTTTATTGTGCAAGGTTCTTCGTGATTGGCTTATTAACGTCATTAAGTCATTTCGTGGGTATATTTATAACACTCTGTGCCATCTCCAAAGCTGCAGCACTTGTGCTGTATTATTTTATTTGTGCAATATGTGTGGTAAAGTAACAGGTATTTCTTAGAGTGTGAGGAACATCAAACATAAAACTTGTTAAATGTGACTTGTTCTTCGAGCATTGAAATCAAAATATTCTGTGTAACTTAAAATGTTATAGTATGTATTATTAATAATACTTGCAATTCTTTTTCGACTAAATAAGAAAGAATATTAAAGAACGAAAAATGAAAATTATATGTATATAATTAGAGTTATTTAATGAGTTCTTTGCGTTGAAAGATGATATAAACTGTTATCCAAAATTAAAGCTAACAAACAAAAAATCGGTGATAACAAGTAATACTTGGTTTAATATAACAAAATTGGCGCTGCCATATATATAATCATAGGACAAAGCATATACCAACATATCCATATCAAAAAGATATTAGTTGTTATTTAATATACAGGCTCTTTCCAAAACAGTTAAATCATGATCCATCATATCTCGAGAAAGGTCCATTCTATAAGCAGTGTGGGCCCCGTGTACTGCTATACTAGACTCACATCGAGTCGTCGGGCAACGTAAAACGTTTGTGGCAATAAATTCACATTTTTTCGACGGGTTTAAACTCCAATAATATGGTTTTCCTAGACCATCCCAAACATGTTCTATAGGACCGAGATCCGGAGAGTTCGCAGCCAGCTTGTGCAGTGAATATTCTCTGATTCAATATGATCATCAACTATGTAAGCTATGTGGGGCCTCACATTATTGTCCATAAAAAAGAAGTCTGGGCAAGAATTTTTACGCGGAGAGTGTACTGACATCTCGTAGAGATGGCCCTTTACGCTTGTCATCCAGTAGAGAGTCTCCCGTTGAGTGCAAGGTGCACGAGAGCCTGTTTGTCGTGAATCCGAACACGCCTGGTGTGTCACCAGGAATAAGGACTTGCTCCAAAATTCCGCACACAGAATGATTCTAAAATTACAGGCCCACAGAAGATCTCAAGCAGTCTCATTCAGAAAGAAAGGGGAAACGTTTTAGGTTAGAATCGACTGAAAGCAATTTGAATACACATATTACTCAAGTGACTGTACAAGAAGTATGGAAAAAAATACTTCTATAATTCACTCTGGTAGTTTTCAATTTGCAGTAAATTCGAAAAGGTTTTATTTAACTTTGCTTTGCGTGTTGTGAGGTGTGTGCTGCAATCAAAAAGTTTGGCCGTACCTCAAATACCTCGGGTATTCAAAAGCCTTAATCAGACACAAAACAAAGTTTAGAGATTACGCTATATGAAATGATATGCAATAATGAATAATTTTAAGGTGGGTTTTCTGGTGAAAAAATATGAAGTTAGATGTTTCGATCGGTGAGAGTGTCATTCGCGTAATTTGAAATGAGAGAAATATTTTTCTTAATGTCAAATGGGTGACATTCAGGAATGATTTTCTTTAAATAGTGTTTAAATAGTGTTAGAGTTATTACATATTTTTCAAGAAAAGGGATCGTGTAGGCAAACATAGCGAGTCCAGCTGATAACCTGTCATAATCTTTCAGGCATTTAGCATACAATTTATGCATGCAATAATCGTACACAAAGTTACTAATAGGATAATATGCCTATCTCAGTATGGTGTAGAGAAAGTAATCGATAAAGTAATTGGATATGTAAATGAAATGCTACTTAATGGCTTTACAAAAATTGCCACTTAACAATTTTACAGAGATTTTTTTTAAAAACAAAGGTCGTCACTGTCTGAGTCACAGTGAACACAAAGAAAAATGTAACATTGCTTTTGATGCAATCTTTATACGCACGTTTTTCAACTAGGCATCTCTTGGAATAAGTACCTCGTATGCTGTGGGAAAACGTGCCCCGTTGCCGTGCTGGAACTTTCACACTTCGATGAGTAGCGGTGTATGCTATTTTCCAAACAAACGCATAGTTACTTGAAAAAAGAAACCCCCTTTTTAGTACATGAAATGTCGCAAAAAGTTTAAGGTGCCTGCCTACCTTTAAAATGCAATTTTCGGTCAAAAATCCGATTTTTAGTTTTTGGCTATTTATTAAAGCTTAATTTATTAGCTTTCTAAATCCGTTTGAATTTTCTTTCTATCATGTTTAGAACTTGAGTTATACGAATTTTAATAGAAGTCACTTGGAAGCTTTCGAAACCGGAAGTAGGATTCTGCCGCCGGAAGTGAATCGTAAATGTTTGTTTACATTACTATTTTACCTAATATGAGTATTAAACTTTGTTACTAGTTATAAAATGAGCATGAAAAATAAAATTGAAAACTTCAAATTATTTAGAATGTGTTAAATATTTGTGGCAACAGCAGTTTTTACTTAGAAATCTGGCATTAAAGTTAGGCTACTACGTTTGTTTACATTTTCGTCGCGTGTTTGCCGTGCTTCCGTTACGAGTGTTTATAAGCTTTTTAATATTAATTTAATTTAGCTTTTTAAATCTTTTTTGACTTAAAATGGGAAAAAGTATTGGCAGGAAGAAAAAACGCCAGTTTCATGGCAATAGATACAGCAAATCTAACGAAAATGACACTCTCGAAAATCATGCTGTACGTACTATAGCATGTGCAAAACTGGACACAGTTACGACTAATACGAGAGTTGAATTAGCAGATCAATCAATGAGTGGAAGTAGAATTATTGATTTAGTGATATTGTGCAGTGTTTGTTCTGACATTTGCTGTCCTCAATGTCTGAATTTAGGATTAACTTTAAATGAAGACTCAAGGTTTGGATTATGTTTTCATTTTGTTTTGAAGTGTAACAACTGCAACTTTTTGAAAGGTTTTGCTTCATCCAACAAGGTAAATAATGAGTCAGAAGTAAACAAGAGATTTGTTTATGGAATGAGGCAAATTGGCAGAGGTTTCTCTGCGGCTTATAAATTTTGTAGCACTATGAATTCACCAAGACTTGCAAAAGCTACTTATGAAAAGTATGAAAAGAAACTTTTGAAAGTTGTAGCAGATATAGCTAAAAGTTCTATGCTAAAAGCAGCTGAAGAAGTTCGCTCAACAACAAACAGCGATGAATGTGGAGTTTCGGTGGATGGAACTTGGCAGCGAAGAGGTCACACATCATTTAATGGCTGCGTTGCAGCTATTTCAGTGGACACTGGAAAGGTTTTAGACCTGGAAGTTATGTCTTCGTACTGTAGAATATGTAAAGATGTTACATAACTTCTCAAAGAATGCTGAGTTGGACTCATTAAAAGCTGATGATGTGTGTCAATGCAATTTTGAAGGTGCTGCGGGAAAAATGGAGACTGTTGGTGCATCACGCATTTTTCAGCGGTCTGTGGATCAACGGAAGTTGAAGTACGTAAGTATTATGGTGACGGGGATTCCAAAGGTTTTCAGTGTGTACAGGACACTTACGGAGAAAAAAGTGTGACCAAATTAGAGTGTATTGGACACATACAGAAACGTGTAGGTTCACGTTTACGGAAACTAAAATCAAAAACCAAAGGTATCTCGGGAAAGGGTAAGTTGACTGACGCATTTATAGACAGGCTCCAGAATTATTATGGAATTGCCATTCGTGCTAATGTTGGGGATTTGAAAATCATGCAACAAAATGTTATTGCAGTATTATTCCACTGTGCATCGAATGCAAAGAAGCCAATGCGTGGGCAATGCCCAACTGGAACACAGAGCTGGTGCTTTTATCAACGATCTCTGGCAAAAGGGGAAATCAATATAAAAGAAAAGTACCCTGGTTTACCCAACGACATCCTAAATACTGTAAAGCCGTCTTATTTAGAACTGTGTTCTAGGGAAATTTTGGAAAAATGCCTACATGGAAAAACACAAAACGCCAATGAGTGTTTTAATGGCGTTATATGGCAGAGAGTGCCAAAGGAAGTGTTTGTATCATTAAAAACTGTGAAATTGGGGGCGTATGATGCAGTAATACAGTTCAATGAAGGCTATCAAGGCTGTCTAAAAGTTTTAACAGATCTAAATATCACAAATCCTGGGTATTTTACCGTGTCAGGATCTCGATGGCTTTCGAATGGCCAATTCAAACCGTCATTCAACCCCAAGTGCACATAAACGTAGAAAAATTTTAAAAGCAATTAGGAAAAAAAAAGATCATTGTTCATAATAATAGAGATGGCGAGCTGTACAAATCAGGAGCATTCTAAAAATAAATTTTTTATTTTTGAGGTAAGATTTAGTATTTGTTTCTTTTTTATGCTTTTTCTCAAAATGAGATTTTTACGATTTTGCTTTATCGCAAAACACCATAACTCAAAAAATTATTAATGCAATGTTTTGAAACTTCGACAAAATACTGTTGAGGAGTCATTTTAGGGACTGAACTACTATGATGAATCTAGTTAAATTATTTTTTGTTTTATTTTGTTGATAGAAGTTATGAATTTTCATGTATATTCGTGATTTTTCCCCGCATAAAATGTTAACTTCTCTAAAATATTAAATAACATTGTTAGGGTTTCGAGTTTAGTTCATTCCCTTAAGGACCTTTCAATAATCAAAATAAAATTTACAGAATAAAAATATCTTTATTTAAATTTGACTTACAATGTTTTGGTAAAGTGCTTTTTTTTCGCAAATTTTATGCATATTTTGAGCCTAAATATCAAAATATTTTAAAATTTGCAGATTTTTTTCATGTTATTCGCAGTTTTTAACTGTATTCTATTATATAATGCACATAAATTAGCAATTTTTTAATTATTAAGAAAAATCCCCCCCCCCCCGACAGTAGGCAGGCGCCTTAATACCAGCAATTTTAAGTTTGTATAAAAACCTAAAAGTTTACTTACAGTGGGAATTATAAAGGAAAAAGCTCTTCCGACGATGTGACAGCAGCTACCGAACTAAAACTTTCGTACATGGTGTGGGCAACTAAGAAACACCTCCTAAGATACAGAAAGTCTGAGTACAGAAACTTTTACGTCATCATTAGATCCATTAAAATGACGTCATCATGGTTTTGTTTTCACAAAGTAAAATTATTTAAAATTTCTGGTGAATACTACAAATATTAGAGACTATCTTAAGTTAAAGATAAAAGTTGATATACCTTTCTGATACAAAATAATTGATTCATAATGACCTATTTCTGCGTCATATCATATAATTAGTGATGGTTAAAAGTTGTCATTTGTAGTAAAATTAAATTTTCTATCCTAAATCTTTAAAATGGTTTATGCGTGAGTAAATTCACCACAAATTTTAAATAGTTTTAGTTTGTGAAAAGAAAAAAAAATGTGATGACGTCATTTTAGTGGACCTACTAATGACGTAAAGTTTCTATTATTAGGCTTTCTCCGTTTGGGAGGTGTTGAGGTAAGCCAACTACTTTAGTCAAGTGTCAGTTAACAGCTCATTTTAAAACTAAAGCGAACTGGCAAACATACCTCAATAGAAAATGTGGCCTGGACTTCCCTATAATTTGCTCTGCATCTTATTATATATTTTTATTCTTAATGATAAATGTTTTATTTCAAAAGTTTGATGTCACGCGTATTACATTAAGTTTTGTGTTTAAAACTTTATTAAGGTTTATTAAGTTTATTAAGGTTAAAGTTTAAAAGTTCATTAAGGTAAGTTTTGTGTTTAAAAAAATATTTTGCTTCAATGATTTTAAATGGAAATACTTCTTTCTCTACATTCATTCGTTCGCACTGAAGATATTTAAATTGACTAGAAATAAATATTAGCTTACACATCTTGAAGGAAACAAAAGCACTTTTTGTATATATTTCATCACAGAGAAAGATAAATGATTTCACTTTTCAGTAAACATTAAAAGAATTCGCAGTTTTTTTCACAAAGTCTGCCTCGCTCAACTCTTTATCATTAGTTACAGAGCATTTTTCATTGTTACATGACAGCGACTGTTTCCTCTTCACTACAGATTCAAGAATGATTTCTTGAACAAGTAAAAAATAATGCTGAAAAAATACTTAAGTGCTGTTAAGCTTTCACTCAAATGGAGATGCTTCATGCTGTCATCCACACAAAACTATGTGAGAAATGAATACTATAATTTTTAAACATTCGATTATTGAATGGCCTTTATGGTTTCATTGGTTTTTAAGAGATTTGATTCAAAACATGTGGGACATTTATCGAACAATTTTAAATCCACTTAAATGTAATAAGATATATAAATCATGCCAAACGTATCAACTGTAAAACACGTACAACACCATCTGAAAAAGATTCAAATGCAAAAGATTTTGACGAGGCTGACCAGAGGTATGCAAAAAATAAGGAATTCAAAAGCTTTATTCAATAATCAGAAGCAAAATACATGTGTTAGAGTTTGCAGGCTAAGTGATTTAATAAGAAATTATTGTAGGTGATTTTTTCCTAATTCGATGGCTGAGATTGTTATTCGAATAATTGGAGAAGAGAGAAAAATGTTTTTGAAAATGTACAGCGGGGGACATCATGCTAGGATTTTCCTTAAGCTTGCATTACTGTTTAACAAATGCTTAACCTATTCTCACTCTTCGTTGCAAAGACACGACGAAATGTTGGTGTAGAACAAGTTGAAGCAAATAAGACTATAATGGAAATTTTAATCACTGACCACCGAGATCTGTTTCCGATGTCAATAGATTTAATGTAGTCTTATACAGTTAAGCTGTCAATCTGGTTACATAATGAAATAAAATTTATAGTCTCAGAAGCAAAATCTATAAGTGTCATTTTTGTTTGTATATGTTTATTTGCATAGTATGGAACTACATAAATTACACATACTACATTCAATGGATAGCATCATTTTATAAATTTCTCACACGCTAAATTTTGTTTTATATGAAATACAGGGTGAGTCAGAAAAACGCAACGTTTGAACTGTCATGAAAAATTTACTTTCCTATCTGCAAGAGATTCAACTCCTAGAAAATGTAAGGCTGCGGTCCAGTTTAAAAATTAATTGTACTTTCTGATCAAACTGAATGTTCTAAATGGCGATTTAAGTAAATGTTCAAAATGACGGCCTCCTACATCGATTGTACATTTCTGAGTACGGTTCACGACTGCGTGCTTCCAGAAAAGAAAGTATCCAATATAATTTTCGCATAAGTCACTTGAATCTCATCTCTAAGTGGGTGCAGGTTACGCGGCTTACAGCCGTACACCTCATCTTTTACAGTATTCCTAAGAAAAATTCGATCGGTATAAGGTCTGGGGAGTGAGCAGAAAACTCGATTGCCTTAACGTTTACTTTTCCCCAGAAATTTAACCTTTTAGGTATGAAAATAACTATTTCACGATAGTTGAAAGTTGCATCGATTTTTCTGACGCACTGCGTATATGTGTGTGTGTGTGTGCGTAATCGTGATTATTCCTAAAAATGTTGTCCTCCTTAATGTACATTGAAAAACTTTTGGGATTTTCCCTGGTTAAAGAAACAACCTATCAATGCCACGCACACTATTCTTAATAGCGTATACATGTAGTTCATAGCAGCAACATATGAAAATTTCATAGATATCCTTGTCTGTATTCTGAAGTTAAAGCACGAGCAGAAATTACATGCCATTTTCACTTTTAAAATTAGTTAATAACTTCTTTTAATAGACAAAAGTAAAAAATATTACAGTGAGAACGTTGCGGCTGGTAAAAAAGGTGTCCCATTCATCACCTGTATAAAGACCAACACATGCAAGAATATAAGAGAACAAGAAATAAAGAAAATATTCGTCTCGAATTTTTCCTGTGCATTTACTTTTCGATCTCTCATTTTGTTTCCTGTGTAAGTTAGAACCTTTTACAGATGAAGAAAGATTACTGTTCTTAGTATTTTTCTGCTTTGTTAGAAAGTACTGAAAGCTATGATCACTGATGTATCGAGTAATCTAATTAATGATTTTTAAAAACTGATTTGTAACAAATGAAATGAATGGAAAATGAGTCATGGAAAATAAATTTAAATATAATAAATAATTCGTACAAAGATTTCTAGATGCACAGTTACGCAGTAAAAATGATTTCTGCCATATTTAACGAAATTTGAATAAAACGCCGACCTACGGCATTTTATAAAATATTATAATCAACACATTCTTTCTTACGGTGCTTTTGTAAATAAAACAGCAGAAAATTAAAATGGCAAATAAGTATTACAGCTGTTTGAAAGTAAATTTAACTTATAAAAATATCGTAAAAAAGAAAATTCTTTCATCTTTTTTAAAAACTACCGACTTATCCCTAATCGTTCTTGAGAAAGCCGCAAACCACAAGGCTCGAAAGGAATGCCTGAAATATTTTAGGAATAATTTCCTTAAAGTAGATTTCTACTTCACAAAATGATTTATTATTGAGTGCGGTTCATTTGCTGTATCGATTAACTCTTAATGGAAAACGCTCACATAAATGAAGAAGTAGTTTTTTAAAAAATCTTTTAAAGTGTAATTTAAAATTGAAACTAAAATAAATTACTTATGATTTAAATGTTCAAAGTGCACGAGGAATACCATTTGAAATGGGAATGTAACAACCATTAAGAATAAATCAAATGTTTGACTCTAAAATTTCCAATATAGATTTACTTCCATAATGTTCTCCTTGTGTATGTTTCTGTATATGCTATAAATGTTCCATAAAAATTTCTTGGTATTTATTTATGTTATTGCTGCATACTAAAACCATGAACTGCATTAAAAAATAGTTTGTACGAATCATGATTTATGTTTGCGAACTATAAGTGGTACATGCATTTTCAATAGGGCACATGGTGGAGTAATACATATGAACAACATATAAAAATTTCGCAGAAATCAATGCATATTTTCGGCAGTTAGATCACGGACGGTAGACAGAGCGAGAGATGGACGAACAAGCGGAACTGAAATCATAGACATTTTTCAGAATTGTTGGAAAATGTTAAAAACTGAAAAACAAATTAAAATGGATATTATGTATATGTGACCTGCATTACACTGGCATCGATCATGGGGAATGCAATGAAAAATGTGTGAGCATCATCGGGTAAAATGTATATGTTGGTCTTTAGAAGTGCGAATTTAATGTCCAAAAATGTCATAATTTCAAACGAAGTATGTTTTGCTTAACACCGATTCTAGGTTGCTGTATTATTAAAAAAGAAATAGTAATTTCTAAAAAAAGGACGGAAATTTTCAAATTCTGATTCTCTAACGTTTATCTTAAAGTGATTATTAAATTATTCCATAACGCTGATAAAGAACTTTTTGAGGCACCCTGTATATCTGAAGTTTAAAAAGAGACGCTCTGCATAGAAAAAATTGTAACTACATCTTTTACGAGAAACAAAGTACTAATCCTCATACTGTTACGAATTTTTAGGGCGACCTGCTGTTCTTGGGTTTAAAATAGTTTAAAATTAGTATTCTACGCGTCAAATAGTTAAATTTTGCTTTTTGTTGCATCAAAATCGGTCAACTAGAACGCGAAATACGGAGGTTTTGGTTTCTCCTCTGATTTTGTGTGGCGTTTCTAGAAATCTGGAGCGATATTGCTCCTAGGACTTCGGTAAGTTCACTTTTGGGGACTAATTTTTGACGCAAAATTTGGTGATATTTCGCCAAAAGTCGCCAAGCTTGGCGTCATTTTGGTCATTTGACGCGATTTTCCCAATGGGACTTGTAAAGTTGGTTTTTCTGTTTTTTTTTAATTCACATAATAGCCTAATGATTCAGTTATGTTCCTATGACATAATCAAAATTCGCACTTTAAGGGGAACCTTCGGGAAATTTCTAGTAGCTTCTGTGTCATATGTAAAAGGGAAGCTGGTTGTCCAGTTCAGTCAGTGCTCGTCGAGTGAGTTTACTGCGTTATGCTTTGTATTGACACTATAGAAGCGGTATCTTCGCCTGCTTTTCGAAGCTGATTTTTAAGCGCTGCGTGTAAATTCTTCATTGTTGTGTCTTAAGGGATTGTGTGGGATATCCCTTGTATATTTCCATTGAATTTTCCTGTGGAAGTTTATTTTGTGTGAGAATTACAGCATTTGTGAAATCTTCGGTACTGAGGGACTGTTATAAACGAGCTACTGACCGTTAGTGTCTGTGAATTTTGGACAGCTGATTGTTCGAAGAAGTTCTAGAAGCAATAAAATTTGTGTTCCTACACCTGCTGAACTTTAGAACGACGAACCCATGAATTAGCAGAGTGTTCTGCAACAATATATTAAGCTCTAAATAAAGCGATTATAGAATACTTCAGTGTCCTATTTGCTTTCTTCTGTTTTCGCAGTGTTAATGTAACTGTATATGCTATACGGTGCAAATAAAACGGTGTTGGACACCGTTTCACAATCATTGAGTTCAACCTGATTTGCATACCGTTTCTTTTTCTTTTTTCAGTCATGTATGAATTCATGAACAATCATACGTGATATATTGGACCAGAGGTCTGCCTTATCAGGAGGGTGGGTATATCTGTCATGTGGAGCAAAATGTAATCATTTTCTAGAACAATAAATAAATGAAATTAATAAAGCTATATTTTTAAGGCTTGATGTCGCTATTCACATCTGTTGTAATTTCCACTTTTAATTTAAAGAATCTGATACGGTCGTTCGCATAGCCTCTCTTAAATGCAATCGGTGTTCAGTAATTGTTTATACAATTCTCATTGGTTGCATAGAATGGAAGATCTTAAGCATCGAAGTCCGAAATCATTCTCTGATTTCGTCCCTGTGTAAACAGGGTTTAAATGAAATGACATCCGAAAGATGGAAAACGAAATTTGTGTGCATAGAAGCGAGCTTGTCAATAGAGTGTTCAAGGCAAACATTGCATTTGGGTGTAACGGAGCGAATGATGTTGGATTTCGCATCAAAATAACCTGTTGTCTCAGTTATTCATCGTCTGAAAATTATTAGATCTGGAGTACCAACTTTGTTGTGGGTCATTTTGTACAAAAATATGTGCATTGTAAGCTTTTCAAAATATAAATTTTGCTCCTGCAAATAGACAGACATGCATAAAATTTGAGTTAAAAATATTGTGTTGATGAAATCTGATAACTTTTTCTTAAATGTTAAGACAGCTGTTTAGGTTCGTAAACTGAAAGGTAAATTTGTAAATATTAAATTTGTGTAAATTGAATGTAATTAAGGTGGTGTTATTTAAATTGTGATTGTTAGTAACTCTTACTACGATGCACTTCCTGGGTGTATTTGTGCTGTTATTTAAATAAAAGACGTGCACTCTTGCTGCTCTATACCAAAAGTGAAACACTCAGTAAATGCAAACTGAACGTGTTTTACAGCTACAATTATTAAGAATTGATATGGCACATTTCTAAAAATAAAACTAAAGGATAGAAATAAAGATGGATGCACATTTCTGTCCGTATTCTTCAAGATATATTTTTATGGATTTTGTTTTTATTTTTTTTTTACTGCAAGATTTATGTCCTTATGGATGATTTTCATTTACTCGTATTTCAGATTCAGCTAAGTTAATTTTTGCCTTTTATCTTCATAAGGCAAAACTTGGCCTCATTTATTTCTGAAGGAGGTGGATTAATCATTAAAAGCGCTTTAAGCTTTTTTTTGTCGGTCCAAGTGTCGACACAGTATTTTGATAAATGAGAAATAATGTATTTATTCATATTTTCATGTATTTTGTATTTCTATTTCATGTTATGACACTGTTCTATTGCGTTCCCTTTTCTCTTTGCTTATTTATTTATTTTTGAGCGCATTTTTTTAGCTCATAGTCAACATATTTCTCTCTCTCTCTGTATATTTATCTATCCAAATAAATCTAATCTAATATACCAATTGAGTCTTGCGCGCAGCTTTTCATGGAAAATATGCATTACATTAACTTAAAATTTGTTATAGACGCAAAGTAGCTTATTATTAAAATGACGAAAAATAATTTTGTTGGAATACATGGAACGTTAAAATTTTTGTATTTATCTGAATAATTATGCAATTGATTGTTATAAAAATTGCAATTATTCTTTATTTTTAAGGAAAGAAGAGTCTCAGCAGAATTATTTTTCGTCATTTTTAATAACAAACTACTTTTCTATATCCATAACAATTTTTATGTTAATGGAATGCATATTTTCCATGAAAAGCTGCGCGTAGGCTAAATAAAGGGAAAAATAGAATTCGAATATTTTTAGTTATAAAAAATTTAATTTAGTCTGTAGATCTATTCCAAGAGCTTTAAAAGTCTAACAAAAGCTTTCTAAATAACTAGTAAAAATTGCAAGTTTACAAAATTATTACTTGCTGAGCTATTGCAACTGAAGTCATGGACAATTTTCGTCGAGGTTTTCATCGCTCAAAGGCACCTGCCCCCTTAAATAAATAAATAAATAAACGTATTTTTTACATAATTATTTCAAACCCAAGTGCAGGATGTGAGCGGCACGCGTCAAACGACGAGGGTACTCATAATCGACATAATCAGGAACCTAGTTGTTAAAACGATTTTGATAATGGATGCCAATGCCAATGTTCGTCGTTCTCTGCTCACCGCTCGTATAGTTCATGCTGGTTAATTGTATCAATTCACATAGAGCACCCATTAGAAAAAGAACAAAATCTAAATTTTCATAGAATTACATTATTTTTAATGATAGAATTATATTTTTAGTACAAATAAGAATACACATAAAATAAAATATTCACTCGGAACTGCACCGAAAACGGAAAACCATTATTTTTGGCGGAACGAAAACCGATAAAAATTTTTTTAGTTGAACCGGTACGGAAAAAATTACGGTTTGAAGTCCAGGTAAAAATCTTCAACAAACGGCTTCAAAATGTGTGGGTCATCTGAAATGCTCCCCAGATCTAACCTCTTGTGACTTTGAGTTGATTCTTAAGAACAAGGAAGCACTTGTTTGTATTTTTAATTAAAATATATTATTGGAGCAACAGAATGCGTTTAAAATCATTTATTTACAGTTGGAAAAAGCAACATCTAGCAGGCATGCTACTAACTCCACAGCTACATTAGAACTGAACGTAACAACTGATCGCTCGGCACCAATGAGTTAATCAGGCTTTGTGAACTCGTCAATGCGTTTCCTCTTCAACGCAAATACGGTAGAATGGTCTTCTTCAAGATATCGCTTCTACTAATGATCTTCAGAGCAAAGTTTTCAAATTATTGGAAATTTACTAATGTGCTAATTATACCCCCATAAATATATCGAGTGTAAGTTCATTTATTTATTTATACAAATGCTAGACATTTGGCCCCTAAGCCATTTGCCTTTGTCTAGCTTGATTTGCCTTGCAGTGCATTCGTCAATATGCTTAAAATTCATGAATTGTCCAGAGTCACAACGAGTACAAGCAGGAGCATCTTGAATTTGTTAATACTTCTTGTTTTTTAGACCAATTTTGAAGGTATGGGCATTTAACAATCGCGTCCAGTTAAAAGATGAAATAACCCAAAGACGAAGTAAAGGGTATATGTAGATGGATATATTAGTTTAAAGTCTTACAGATTTTTTTTTGGGGGGGGAGGGGGGATGGGTGGTAGCTTAAGTTCTTCGGGTCCTACGCGTATGCTAACAATTAATTTGAAACTAAATGTTTTTGAAATTCCAAATTGACAACAGACTTACACTTTCTCTCAGTCACAACTTAAAAACGTATATTTTAAATAATCAAAATGAATTTTCATTATAACAAGCATCTGTGTATAGAAATTGAAAAATATGATTGTTTGTGACATATACTTAAATTTACAGTACTTTCGATTTCAACTGTAGTTAAACTGAAAATAAACGCTAGCGTTGCACAGAAAATTAGACATAACTTGCATTTTAATTTGGTGAAATACGCTGGAAGAGAAGTAGTCAAAACATATTTGCATTACAGTAAAATGAATGAGTCTCTGTATGAACGAAATTCATTTTCTAGTGGCGAAATTCATATCCATGGTGAAAACAATAGCATAAAAATGAAATAATTTATTTTAAATATCGCCTTAAGAACATCGATTAAGTGTGAGACTTTAACTGAAACAAACTCTTTTTAAATTTTCTAATGTATAGATGTCAACAAAACTCATTACGTTACTTGTTAATTGGGAGAAAAGTATTTCCAGTTTCATGCTAATGGAAATTAGCTGTTTTATCATTTATTTAACTTGTGTTGCGAATTTTGTTTTGAAGATTGTGACCATTAAATAGAGGAAATTTTGTTTTATTTTGTAAAAGTAATTCTGAAATAGTAGCATTTCATGAGTTAAGAGCGAAGAAAAGTGTCATTTAATCGAAAATTATCTAAATTTTGGTTCAATGCCAAGATCTTCCACTTTAATTCCGTCGGACATATTTAATTCCATTAAATGCATTTTTGAAATTTTTCATTCAATTATTTACAATCGTACATTTTCCAATTTAAATTTAAATTGAAAGTAATAAAACTAAGTATTTTTAATAAAAATGATAGTTCAGAGACTCATTTTTATTATTTAAAATTTTTAATTAAGATTTTTTCTTTTCTTACAGATTTCAAAGGCTACTTTCGAATTCCTTTGCAAAACTAATAATTCCTATGCAGACACTAAACACTTTAATTTAATAACAAGAACACTCAACAAATCTGGTGTTACAATGTAAAATTAGTATCTAATGTATACCCACATAAATGGAACTTATCAACGAAAGAAAAAAGTTGATAAGTACCATTTTTTGTGTGTTATTATGAAAAGTTTTTATTAATTTTACTTTAAAATGATCTCCAGCTATTTTCTTCCATACAATTCTACCATAAATAAAATAATCTATCGAAAAATTAAAACTTTGTAAAATAACACACATAGAGAGTAGTTATCGATCAGTTCGCATAAGTTTATTTTATGTATGCTATTTTACAAGGTTATAATTTTTTTCATCTTTTAAACAGCATTTTCTGATGAGTGCCTTTTTTTTTTTTTGGTAAAATAATGTATTAGTTCCACTAATTTTAAAGCCTTCAGGATCTTGAAGTATAAGGAGAGGAGCTTTTAGGGAATTTGTCCTGACATCTCCTCTTGTTTTTACGGAAGAGCTCCAATGCACATTCCACAAATTTCTATCTTTTTTACTTACCAGATTCTACCTCTCTAGTCTACTCAATTAAGCGCATTCCCTTTCTTTCGTCTGAGCTAGCAGATATCGGAGTTTTTCCTTCTGCCCTGATTAATTGTCATCGCTCCTGTCAGGCTGATTGTTTTATTTGTCGGCTGGGGCCATTGGGAAAATGTCCCTTTTGTACTGGCGTGCGGGGCGGTGATTACTTTGTCACTTGATAGATGCTTCCACTTTGTTCCCTACCGTAGATACTTATTAAGGAATGCTATTCCTTTATCCGCAGCTTTGCGAAAACCGGAATGATATCTTTGCGATAACCTTTAGCTAATGAAATTAATTATGATAAATAACACAATGAGGATTAGGAAGGTTTTTGTTTATTTCTGTCCATTTTATTATTCCATGTATCTGTGTTTATTTTAGTAAGTTCTAGTTTAAATGTGATGCACGAAAGCGAAGATCAGATGAACTTAAAATTAAAACAACACTGCCATAAACAAGAAAGATAAATCATGGCAAACACTTCGATTATGAAACATTCCAACACAATTGTCTCTTTTGAACATGATTGCTGAGAAAATTTATCGAGATCTATAGCATTTTTAGGTCTTCGTCACAGTTGTTCTTAAGTACTACAAGATCATCTCTATTTTAAAGTGAACTTTACATCAAAATCTTTGGGCAGACATGCACATCAGTAGGATCGTGGAATTCGAACCCCAGGCAAAACCACTTGCCTAGCGCACGGTAGCGAGCGCAGTTTATATGTAACTGCGTAACAAAAATACAAGAAAAATCACACTCAGGTACTCCTTTAAATTTGCCATTATAGCGTAATCTGTTGTTTCATAGTCGTGTACATTATTTTGAGATTTGAGGCTAAAATAATACTGCTTATGAGAATTAGCAGAACTTTGCATGTCAGTCAACTAGTTCAATAGTCATTAATAAATTTGTACTGATTATTAAACTGCGATTTATTAGCATCAGGATTTGGCGGTATCACTTTGAATTTGCATAACATCCCCAATCAAAAATTGGGAATAAAAACTCTATCATTTAAAAATGTTTCATTTTAAACTGAGATGCGATATTTCAGTAACATTAAGGTTTGATGATCTTTTGCCAAATGTAAGAGATAGGGACAGCCTGGGTTCAGCTTTGGAAACTTTTTTATGGAGCCAAATTTGGAGATATTTTGTTAAGTCATCAAGCTTGGTGAAGGGGGAATTTCAGGCATGGTACAAACAATGACATTTTAGACTTTAACGGATTGAACGGCTTTAGAAAAACCCCGTAAATAAATTACTCAGTCGATTGCAGAGGTGCACAACTAGATGTATAGGCGTAACTTACTATAAGAAAGAGGGGTGCAATTCCTCTTTGTACAAAAAGTTCAAGAAAATTCAGCTAACGCCTATTTGAAAATATTTTCTACAATATAAAACATTTTGCAACCCCCCCCCCCCACCAACACCACCACCACCACCAACGTTGCATGCCAAATTACGCCAGAGTTACAACAAGTCTGTTGTTTGAGAATTTTGAAGTAATACATCAGTTGTGCTCCAGTCCTCGGGCGATTTTTCATTGGTTGAAGCACACTGGTTCATGGAGTCAATCTAGATATTGCTGGCAATAAATGGGATAAGAAACAACAACAACAAGCAACAACAAGCTTCCTGTTGTAACTGTTTTTTGTACGTATAATAGTTTTTGAGTTTTGATAGATATATTCATACATTCATTTCATACATAAGGACAGACGTTACGCCGGTAGTGAAAATCACTGGTACATACATACAAACACAAATACATTCATAAACACTTACAGACGTAACTCAGAAACATGTTAAAGTAATGCCAGGGTAGACAAAATAGAATTTTCTATTAAACTCTGAATAGCGAGAATTTTCGTAATTAACATACATTCTTTATTGTGTGCTAAGACGTAAAGAGCTCCTTATCTCGTCAACAGATTGCAGGTAAAACAGATCAACCAATTATGGTGCTTTTTTGTTAAAATTCATAAATTTGTATTTGCATGTAACAGAAACATAATCAAAATGTACTTAAAAATCTAATACTGAAATAAATAAAATTCCCACATATTAACTGCATGAAAAAAATTGCTTGTCATTTCAATGCAAAACTCTTTTCCTTTGATGACGAATATAATGATGTTATTGTGATGGTCATTATATTAAGTATTCTATGTTGCAAAACAGTTGTCTATTACAATTAAACATTGCGAACAATGAAACGAATGAAGAGGCTTGTAGTAAACTCTTTTACAATAAGCTCGTTTTTATAGTTCAGTTCTGAGATCAACATCAATATGAAGGTCACATGTAATGTTCATGCATGTTCTTTTCGGAATAATTGCACCGAAAAGTTTCCTGGCTTTTCTTGTCTGAATGTCTCTTCAGTGTCATATGAATTCGAATATTCTGATGATCTTCTGATAAGAATGAGAAAGTTTCCTCTAATTTCTGTTGATGCAACATGAAAATGTTAGCTTTAGGTTCAGAACAAGCATGCGTTTTTGTGAAGACAGTATTTTTCCTATAAATTAAATTTTAATTCTTCGAAGAAGAACTTTGCTTGACTTAAATGACTTAATTATTATTTTTATGCATGTGTGTGTGTGTTTAGTTTTTTTATTCTTTTTAATTACACATTAAAATTGTTAAGAGCTAACTTCAATAACAATTTTGTCTTTTGATTGAAGTGGGACATTTTCCTTTATTTTATATTGACACAATGAGCTGTTGAAAAATGTAAATTATAATTTCAGAATGAGCCGGTGTTTTTTGAAGTCACTGTTTACTATAATTTCATTTTAAAATATGTGCATAGTCGAATCATTAAATTTTAACTGTTCTATAAATCATCTCTATATAATTTTTGCTCGTTTCGTGTTTTTAATTTTTGAAATTACATTTTAAAATTGTTGGGAACAAGCGCATTTTTTTTGTCAAAAATAAGCAAGTTTCTATTATTGTGTACTAAAGCTACAATCACGCCTAATAATTCTCCATTTTATTTAAGATTATTTTGATTTGAAACTGTAAAGAACATTTTAAATTTGAAATATTATAGAAAAAAACTCTTTGACCTACATTTTCTGTTTTTGATTTTTCTTTTTAAAAGCTATGTCTTACTTAATGCTTGTTTTTACTTGATTTTAAGTTTTCCAGTACAATTATTTTATTATTTTGCTGAGTTAAATCTTAACAAATATTTTTTAATTGTCTTACATTTTCAAATTGCAAACGATCCTTTTCTCGTCTGATTTCTCTGTTTATCCAAGATATAAAAGTTTACTGTTATATGGATGAACATTAGCGTACACAGTAAATAAGCGAAATTGAGTACATTGCTGATATTATCATATCCTTAAGTATTGATTTGTTACGCAGTTTTAAGATTTTTTTCTGCCATATTTTACGATTTAACCCTTTAACGCGCAGTGTTCCCGCTCTGGGAACACCAAACTCAGCCAAGACGTTTGACTGTTGCTAGTCACAAAGAATAGATTTGATTTCTATAAAAATAGTTGCGGGTGACATAGCTCCACGAGAATACTTTTCTTTTTAGCACGTCATTTCGCGTAAAAAAATTGTCACGATTATTTTCACGTTTGTCACGATTCTGCTGAAAAATGGCAGAATGCGAGAACAGCTGGATAGCCAGCTGCGTCAAAAAAGGGTCTCTAGATCTGTGGCATGCGATGAACGTTTCGATCGTCCGCCATCTTGCTGGTAATTAAATCGAGCGATGGAAACGGCTGCCCTTTTTCCAGCATTGGGAAAGGGTTGCGCCTCAAAGGGTTAAGGATGAGGGAAATTTCTTTCTCAGCAATATACAAAATACTTCATTTCTAATCTATACGCTCATGTGGCTTTGGGTAGGTTCACGCATTCTTTTTTTTTTTCAAAGAATAAAAAAACAAGAAAAAAAACATAGAATACTGTTTTTCATCCGCTGAAGGGTGGCGGTAAATATACTTACCAGTTACGGTGTGATGCCTACTGAAAGCAATACTCGTTAGTTAATTTTCGGATTTTTGTTGGGTAATAATGGATAAGTCATTTTACAATATAGCATATTAATTATATTTGGCTTGTAAACGTTCCTCTAATTTGTATTTTCAAACAAAGATCGCATAATTTTTCGAAAAAAGAGTACAAAAACTTCGATTTTAATTATATAATTTTTGCGTTTCATTCACCGCATAAGCAGCCGTTAGTTTTCCAACATTTATTTCGTGAATAACGGATTTATATTCTGCTTCAAAAGTTACGCTTGAATTTGCCTTATTTCATTAACCTTATAGTTGGATATTAAAACACAGTTAAAATATACAAATTTATCATAATAAATAGGCAAGAAACTTCCCAGGTCTCTGCTTAAACCCATACCCTGAAAGGGTTAAAAATGTAAATGTTACAATGATAATTTTACTTTTTCACCAGTCTCTAAAGTAATTTTTATTTGCTTCCCTTTAGAGCTTGATCCGTTTTTAAGAATTTGAGGTGTGGTTTGTTATTTAAGCTGTAATTTACGCTAAATGTACTAAAAATTTCTATGGTTATAGTATGTGTGCAAATGTTTTAGATTAGATTATCACAGCACAGACAGACAGACTAACCAAAATCATAAAAAAAAATTAGTTTTGTTCTAGACAAGTGCAACTCAAGCAGAATACTGCTAGTTTCTAAATCCATTCATTTATCAATTAAAATCTGCATATAATTTTAAATAGGGCAGCCATACTGAAAAGAAAAGTCGTTTCATCAACTTTCCGTCGACTTTATAACAATCTATTATCCTTCGCATTTAACTATTCAAATAAATTTATTTCATTGGCATTTTATCGATAACCTTCACTCAAAACTCAGCCGATTTGCAAATCAGCCGCCCAATGGTTTCCAGATGCCCGAATTTAACCATTTATAATGAGGCGAAATTGAAGGGCGTCCGTGCCCGTGAAATTGTTAAAATTCAACGATCCGTTTCTTGACAGATCAAAACTGCTATTGCCCTTATTCAGCTCTGACAATAGAATCGATATTTCTGGTTTGTCGATATCACCCGAATTATATTGATCTGAGTTATTTGAGAGTTTCTTTGTTGTAGAGAATGCGTGAAATGAGTAATGAAGTTAGGTATTTTTCTTCCTTCAGTTCTTTGTTTAAGAAGTTAATTGTCATGTTTTTGAAAAGTAGTTTTGTGCAGCAATCTCAAATTTCATTCGTGTTGCTTTTGATGATAGTGGTTATTACCAGTTTTATACAATATGAAACATTCAAAATTTCTTTCGGTGTAAATGTAAATCTTCTTTTTCTGATTTTGTTTATAATGTTTCCTTACATTTTAGTTTTCACGCAACCTTGATTAATTGTTACGTTGAAACTGAGTTGATAAAAGAAGAATTTGCCTTTAACTAAAAGAAAGAGCATTTATTAAGGCTAATTACCTACAAGAAATGTATAAAAATGGGTGAGGTGGGGTTGGATTGATTGATCTGTCTTTATATTAAACACGGCAAAGGTAGCAAATTTCAAGAAAACTACCACAATCGAACTCGAAAGTTGTAAAACATTTCTTGAAAAATTAAATCTTAGTTTAATCAGTGGATGCACATTCTTTAGCTGCTGGTAAGTCTGATTTTAAATTATGATACAGTATTTATTTGTAAAGAATTATCCAGTGGTTATTCAGTAAATAGCCGATAACTTTGTATGAAAAATACAAAACTTCAACAAAATTTATGTATAAAGCACTGGCATCCGACGGTGAATTTAGATTGATATCAAACCATTAGCTAACAGAAAGCAAATGTCTCCAGTGTCTTGCTTCATGTTGATGCAAACTTGCAAGAGTACCTTCATCTTGTTTCGGTGATAGAAAGAACGGATTCAGGGAAGAGGCAAAGCTTGAATACCAGTTCAGAATTGCGTGAAATGTACCATCATTATCCCACTGAAAGCCCGTACTATTGTACATCGACGTAATAGAGATGTAACATTAGGTGAGCAACATGTAACAATGAGGCGGCAAAATGTTTCCCCTTGTAGAAAATATCATTTTCAAATGGGTTATATCTAATTTTTTTTAATTTTAGGGGGACAAATGTCCCCTTCTTGGCCTTAGTAAGTTGCACCCAAGCTATTTTAAATGTATGACACTATGCTGGTTTAAATGTTGAGATACCACCGGCTCCCTCCTCCTAGATCCGGCCTTGACTAATTCCCAGTATCCTGTTCGCGAGAAGGGCGTGCCAGTCCCATTTAATAATTGTTCTAGGACCTAGCATCACCCAAAAATAACAGCTTTGCCAAAAATAACAGCCAGAAATACAAACTTTGGTTGAAAAATTAAGTTTATTATCAAGACGAAATTTATATATATTATCAAAGCCATAAATTAAGACCAAAATTGACGTATCTGAGCTAGTGCGACACTCGGACCATGCTGTATAAAATTCCCAGAAAACATTACTAACGTAACATCTTAGCACGTATTTGGTTAACGGAGGGTTCTACTTGGCAAAAATCGGCATAGTAATCTTATCGTCAGCTGTAAACGTGTTTCATCTAACGTCAAATTGTTTGTCTCAAAAGATTGCGCATTCAAGAGCTCCTTTTAAAAATTTCTTTTCTCCTGGAGAAAGAATAATAAGTAAAATATTTTTTTTCTTTTGAAAAAGCTATTTTCCTCTTTTTCATTCCTCTTTTTTTTTTCTTTCTGTTAACAAAATTGTTTATTCGGAAACCTGAAACAAATTTAAAATCTTTATGGAACTTGTTTTCTTTTAAAACTTAAAAACGTCTTACTTTAATCTTAAACTACATATTGTGTATGATAAGAGTAACTCGACCAAAGGCATTCTTAAATCTAAAGAAGAATAATTTTTATTTCATTCAACTATTACTAACCGATATTCTGAAAACATTTCTAACACTTTAACGAGGTTCTGCACATTTTTTTTTTTCTGTAGAACTATGAAATTGTTTGTGGTTAAAGTTTAACAGGTGTTGTCCAGTAAAGATTTAGAGCAATGGAAAGAGCATTTATGAAATCGAAAAGCTTTTAGTAAGACTCTTTTAGTAAAAGAGTTTGCGTCACAACGAAGGTGTTTATGACGAAAGAAGCACATATTGTGAACATTTGATTTTTCAATTTTACATAAATAGATGGTCTTTATCATATTTTTTTTCGGTCAGCAATTTAGTAAACCAGTAATAATTATTTTTTTGGGTTTAAGCAGTATAACTACATCACATAGCAAATTGTTTGAGAATTAAAAAAAAATTGAACCCAGGTTTAACATGTTCACTCCAATAAGTTCGATAATAAGAACAAAGTCTGCTTGGCTTTAAAGTGCATCACATCAGGAAATTTTCCTGCACGCACTTTCAGAAATAAGCACGAGCGTTATCCGATACAGATTATATTTCATGTTAAAAAATAGTGATAGTCAAATTATATATAAAACTGATAAATTAGGTAATTCAGAAAAGAAAACTTTAAAAATCAGTTACGAGGAAAGAAACTAAAGATTCTGAATGTATTTGGAATGTATGCTTGGGAACAGCATTCCATATATCTTTTAGGCTTGTCCAAAGTTCATCTATTCAAGCGAGACGCCGAACAATAAAATTCTACACATGTTCAATAGGTGACATATCCAGCGAATAAGCAGGCTACGAAAGGAGCAGTATATTTTCTCCAGAAATGAAGTCTTGCACATTACTTGCCACATGTGGGCGGACATTATCCTGCTGAAAGATAACTCCAATAATGCCTTGAAGGAAAGGGACGACTTCGGGCTCCAGCACTTCTCTGTAGCTGTAAAGATTACCCACAAGTCGTTTTTTTTTTCCAATGGGCGGGCTCTTGCTCATCAAGCATTCGCCGCTACAAAGGCCCGAGTTACTGTCCATTTTATTATGGGAGCACCCAGTGGGCGGACAGCATTACCCCCTATGAAGGGAAGGAAAAGTTAATATCCATGCCCAAGCCGGGATTCGAATCCGGACCCACGGCGTGATAGAATGGTTCTCTAGCCACTACAGCACCTGGGCGGCACCCAAAAGTCATAGCTGCTGAGATCGATCATGATACGAAATCACACCCCAGACCAAAACTCCGGGTGTTCGTAGACTAGGACGTTGAATAATGCACTCCAGAAGGTGGCATGCATGGGCATAGTGTCTGGCATGAATGCGCCCACCATGGTGCCACAAATTGGAGCAGGATTCGTCAGAAAACACCACTTGTTGGCATTCTGTAAGCCAGTCCCTATGTCCATGAGCACATGCAACCGCAAGAGTCGATGGTTTCTCGTGAGGGGTTCCTGTATAAAGGAGTTCGTACATGCAGTCCACGGCGCAGCACACGTCGGCGAATTGACGAAGCACACAGTGACATTACCTATAGCAGTGGTCCATCATGCAGCCAACTGTCTAGAAACTGTACGCTCCGTCATCGCAATGCGGATCAAATGTCTATCATAGCGCATTCACGTCATTTTTCGGCGACCACTTCCATATTTTCTAGTTGTCTGGTTCTCGTCCACTGCTTCCGAACTCGCATCACTGTGGTGCTTTTACGCTGCACACGAACCGCTGTTTGCGATAGGAAAATCCTGCATCACGAAGGAAGATGATCTCTCCTGTTCAAACTCCCTAGGTTGTTCAAATTTTGCCCTCTGTCGCAGTGGCGCCGACTTCCCAAAATTTCTGTGGGTGCTCTAGAAGAGTGGGTGGGTGGGATTAAACCACCACCTTCACCCCGCCCGTTCGCTACGACCTTGAATTTAAATGGACTTTCTTTTCTATCAGTTTAAGTATGTCGATCGATTGAACAGACAGACCCCAACCGGGCCATATAAGCAATTTTTTTTTTACGGTGACCCAGCATTTTTTATTCATAGTTAAAATATTCGAAAAATCTGATATACGAACTAAAACCATTAAAAGATATATTTCGGCACACAATCCATTGTCGTCTTCAGCTATACTGATTACACCTTTATCTCTTCCGAACGAGGAGAGCGTTTCATATGTCATCTAGAGACGTCTACTGGTCACAATATCTTCTGTCGGTGTACTGGTTACAATACTAGTCACAATATCTACTGATCACAATAAGATTTGACCGGTATAGCTAAACCTGGCTTTGTATTGCATGCAAAATACAGCTTTAACGATTTTAATCAACAAATTTTTTATATATTTTAAGTATATTTTCTTAAAGGACGTATTTTTGATGTTTTTGCTGCTAATCTCCGTGACCAACTTCTTCTAGACGAGATCTACGAGCTTATTCACCCTCAAAAAGTCCTAGACTAGCATAGGAAAATCTAGTAGGTCGTCGTAGAAAAAATCCAGACACCTAAGAATATGTGCCAGAGAAGCCTGCTCACTGTTACATTTCGGAAAAATCGGGTGGGTTTTTTAACCACCCTGGAAGGCAAGGCTTCTTAGATGGCCGCTAAGAAAGCGGATGGAGTCCGCATTAGGATGGCCACGAGTGCAGTCTGGGCACATCTGTCGCAGTTCATAGTGAGAGATCCACCAGGGGAATCAGAACGGTACCAAGAATGCGTCGGAGGGACAAGCCAAGTCATTTTATCAGTATGTTTTCTGGCAAAACATAGCCTTCCTGGCACCCTTCTGCGCCAAGACATCCACCTCCTCATTATCTTAAATGTCTACATGTAAGGGGATCAACTGAATATGCACATCACGAAGGACGAGACTTGTTTTAATTTAGTGCGAATTGAAGTTCCTGTTTTGTCACCCACGTTTCACCAGTCTGACAAATGTTGGATGGCACTACGACAATCAGGGCCATATTTTTAATTGTTTTAATCTATTTTTATCCATTTAATTACCTTATTTTTGTGATTATTGCATTAACAATGGAATAGAAAAGAACTCAATAATAATACCTTTCGCTCCAAAATTAGACATTGTTGACAACAATATAAAGTTATGAAATTTCAACAAATGTTTTCAGATAATATTAGACCTTGTTTGGAGCATGGTGTCTTTGCTGTTCTTCGGTGCTTTTTGCATTATGTACTTCTTTATAAGGAATTTTTTCTTGCGTTTTGCGTTTGTTTGGTCCCCATCTAGTGAACCAGTGACGAAAGGGCAGGAGTCGAGAGTAAGTACACCATATACAGACGCTACTGAGATAACATCCTCATCATATTACCAGTGTTGTAGTGCTAAAAATTTTTTCACCGGAACGCATGACTTCGCGGGGTTGGAAGGCGAGTTATAACAACTCTTCATAAAATCCGGCTTTTTATATCAGTAATCAATATAGGAGGCTATGTATAATTTTGAAAAAACTTAATTGACCCAAACATACTATAAAATAAAGCAAAATTTTGTCTAAACCAATGTAAAATTTTTTTGGGAGAGGATAATTTATTAAGAAAAGTTCATTTTACCTATCCAAAGTGTGGAATAATACAGAATGCTCCCCTTTAACAATCTCTTGGTGATGCTGTAGATCGCTAGAGACTCCCCTGGATCCGCTACTGCAAGGGCGGCTTCTGTCTGAATCTTCGGAGGGGGCAGCTGGACCTTTTAGATAGGCCTTTAAATTGTTCAAATAGCAAATTGAACGTATGAAATTGCTCGGGAACTTTTAAAATACAAATTCGGATGGGCCCATGGTCCACTCGCTGGAGCTGTACTTGCGCCACTGGCTGGTCAAGTGGACAGTCACAAATTTCATTGCCTGTAATGCTACCTTTGAGTTCAACATCTGTGTTTCATTTGTTATAGACACTGATTCTAAGAATCTAATGGTTTTATACTTTTTTATTTGCATGCATGATGGTGATATTTCTTTTCTTCAAAGAATGCGAGAGAACAGACAGGGCAGGGTATTGAATTCCTAATCGGCAAGACTTAGGCATCAACGATAATTTCAACTACTATGGGATGATTTCAACTACTTTGGTACCCATGGAAATGAAACAGAAATGCTGTTAGTGTGAGCACACTACAAAAGATGTTTTTTTTTTCTTTTTTCAGGAAATAAGTTAAGCTCTGCAATAATAATAATAATAACCCGATTTGAATTACGGAATGTCGTTCCGGCTTGCAAAAATGTACCGGAACGTCGTTCCGTTACGCTCCGGCACCACTATACCCCTGCACCCTGCATCTTACAACAGCCAACAGCACAACATATGAAACAATAGGTCAGCATTCGCCAGTCACATTTTCCCCACACTTTTGGAACCAAATTAGAGTAATAACCAAAGCCAAAAGACTTTAAGAACTATCGAACTCCAACCAAGCTTTGACAGTACTGAGATACCATCTTCAAGTTTCAGTGTTTATATCCAGAAGACCTAAAGAACGATTTCTTTTCTCATTAATTACATGAACGCAATTGAATTTCAGATTTATCTATAAAAATATCTCTGATCATCCTGTTTCAATGCGAGAAGGTTTTTGCAAATATCTAAAATGGTGCCAAGCTCTTTACATCTCCGAGATCCATCTTTGCAATAAGTGAGACAAAGTGGAATAAGTGAACAGAAATTGTCTTTTTAACTATCCGATAAAACGCCTGTTGCTCGTCGTGCTCTCATCCTGTTCCTCTCTGCCATAAACCGTTAGAATGATGGTCTCTCTTTCTTCTTTGGTCTCTTCTCTAAGCTGTTCCCCTTTGAAAAAATCGAAACGACAGCTTCCTGGCTAAGAGTCTCAATCAACCAATCAACCAAACTCTCAATCTCTCAAATCTCAAACCATTCGAAAATATCTGAAGGAAGAACAACTTCCTCGCAACATTCCTACTCAACGAGTGAATAAGAATTATTTATACATCATGTTTTAAAACTCTATTTTGCCGTATTCACCAAGAACTTGACACCCGTGTTAACCCCTTCAGACGTTAGGCATCAAATATACATCCTTTCGACATCAGATTCTCGTTTCGGTGGGTTATCAAGTACGAGTATCAAGGCGAATACAGCCGTGTGGTTCATGGTAGTCGAGATGAGAGCAGCACTCATTTGAAGACAGCATAATTATTTTTAAAACATTACGTGTGTACTAACAGAACACTATTGAACAAAAATGTAGACACAATTAAAATTGCCATGCTTAGTCCAGCTATCCATCCATCAAAGTAACTGAGATTGAACTATCTATCTAAATATCAATTCAGACGGTTATCTCAGGCGGGAAGTCGCGCTATATTTATTTCTTAATTTGAAATAATTCGCCACACATCTTGAACTATCGAGTCACTGCAAACTTCCTTTTTACTTCAGAGTGCTTTCTGAATTATCTGCAATGACTGAACTGTCCAGACTCAGATTTTCAATAGCACAAAAATCAAATGTTGATTCTCATCACTGTTCAATAACTGTTCCTTGAAAAGAGAAAGCAACAAACCTCATTATTTATACCAATTATTTTACCAGTGTTTATTTACTTTTTCTGATTTTCTTTCCATGTTCTTGCTGTTTTTTAATACACCATCCTAATTTTTCTGTAAATGTTCTAGATCAGAAGCCCTTTTATTCAAATGACTCAGCTAAAATATCGGAAATTTAGTTTCAAACAATCCAAGCGTTCAGTAAGCATAAATTAATTTGTCCGTATAATAAGTCTTAAGAGACATCCACCTAAACAAAGCCTGAGAATAGTTAAAATTTTATTCTCAAATTAAGGAATTAGGTAGGCGTTGAGCACCGATATTATTTTTTGTAGCTGTATGCTGTAACAACCACATACATAGAGACTAATTACTAAATTTTAGTCTACAAAATTTGTAAACTGAATGCTCAAAAAAGTCTTCTTTGGGTGCTCGAGTTCTGAAAAATTACACATACGAAAATCCTTTACCATAGCTCTTCTGATACAATTTAACTTATGTAAATTGTCTGTGTTTACTCAATATCTTAAATATTTGACAGTCACTTATATAGAATAATCCAAAGAGCACAACATCCATCAAGTCTATTAACGGGTATCCACATAGATGAAGACAAACACGAAGTAAAATTTTGTTTTAGTATCATAGAAGCACTGAGCACTTATGAAATTTTTTCTGAGGTCCCCATGTTTTAAATCACCCGCTAGGGCAAGACCAAGAAGGGATGAATTTCGTTTCATTTTATAAATAAAAGAATTATTTTTTTCATCATTCACGATTATTTTCCCTCCTTGAGAATGATTTTATATAGCAATAATTGAATCAGATTTTCTAAATGATCCTTTTTCTGAAACCAAAAAACTATCTGGTTTTCTGAATTTCATTTTTTTCTACAAAGTAACTAATTCTGCTCTTTACATTTTTGTGGGTGCCGAGCACTAACAATATTTTTCCGGTGGGTGCTTGAGCACCGAGCACCCACGTAGTCGGCGCCACTGCTCAGTTGTCGAACACCCATAGTGACGTCTCACCTCACGTTTACAACAAACAGATAAACATAGAATTTTAAACATGCCTCTACAATCCTTTATTTATACGTTTTCAGAAGCAGTTTAATGGGTCGGGTACTGCTGAGATAATGCATGCGTGGTGGCTTTGGAGTTTTAATAATTTGCTTTGCAAAGCATAATTTGTATTTCCTGAAAATTTCAGCACAATCTTGTCATTCTTTCATGCTTTCATATTTTTTTACAAACAGGATTTTGTGTATTAAAATTCTGGTGTATATCTGTAGTAAATTTTTCTGAATATGCAGCTGTTTTAATTGTGATTCTTTGTGCGCATTAATTACAGTGTTGCTAAGAAATATGTTAGCCACTTCAGAGGAGTCGAGAATGAGTTCTATAGGTCGAAACCCTAGTAGCACAACTAGTTCAAAAAACGTTAAAAATACGTGTTTTAAACTTGTGCTGAACGTCAAAAGACGTTCTTTGAACGTGTTCTGATCATCTTTAGAACTAGTTGTGCTACTAGGGAATGATATAACATTTGGAGTACAAATCTATCAAATGATGTGTTTCACATTTATTAAATGAAAAAATAGTACTAAAATTCACCAATATTTGCTGCCATAATACAAATATTATTTATTTGCATAGATTTAAAATCGGAACATGATTTGTGTTACAGCGTATGCTTGGACCATTATTATTTGAATAAAAAAAGCGCTTCTGCACAATCATTAGTGATTTCTCAACATATCATGCCTATGTTGAAAGAAAAAACGTTGCTGGTAAAATTTTTATACCAGAACCAGGAGAACTTCGCTGCACTTTTAAAAGAATTCCTTTGCACGAAAAAGACACGAATCTGTAAAAAGTCTCCATTTGCCGTAAGCAAAATGATACAGAAGTTTGAAACAATTAGTTAACTTCCCACTCTTCCAAGCAGAGGATAAAAAACGAATTGAGCGATCAACTGTCATTTTCCAACAACATGGCTTCCACGTTCAACCTGTTCGGTTCTCTCCCTGCGACTTTTGCTTGTGGGGTTTGCAGACAAACAATATCTACTGAACCAAGAGAGCATCTATAAAAGATCTGAAGGATAGCATTCGGTACCATGTTCTTCATATTCCGGCAAACTCAGTCTGATCAGCTGAGGAAAATATGGTTCTGCAATTAGAACACAAAAGGGGACATATTAAACAATTTAATGATAGTTTTATTCTTAACGTTTTTAAAATTTATTAAATGTTTTTATGATTATTGCAGCCATATCTAGCAGCGGATTGCCACGCTAAAATTTTGTATTTAATAAATGTCAAACACATCCCTCTAACAATCTACAGTTAACAATCTCATTTAGAGGAACAACAACACATTCTAGAACAATCTAAAGTTTGCAACTTATTTCTTTGTGTAAAATCTATGTCTAAAAATTTTGTCTAATTAAGTTCATCTGAAAAAAAAAGTAATTTACAAAACTTTAGAGAATACACTTTAAAAACACGTTGAACCGAAAATGAAAAACAAACATAACAGCGATCGAAAGTAGATCATTACGCGGAATAATCGATGAATCGATAAAATTAGGAAAGATGTTAACAGATCACGTTATTGATTTCAAGTTACTGATGTGTATCAAATGGATTTGCACTGGATTGAGAGTTCCGTGATGCGGAATGACATTGCATTTGCTGTAAGTAAATGAGGTGCTGATATTTATTTTTCTGAGAAGAGCTCATTCAAATCTAACTAATAAATAACAAATCTTCTTAATTAAAGAAGAAAAAACCCTGTAACATTGTTCATCAACTAATCTAGACGTTATTCCAACTTTTTTTCAGATGTTAAACAATATTTTGTTAAGTTTGTTTTATAAGTCAACATTCAATATGTCAGTGATAACAACATGGCTTCCCACCTAAAGGCTACAAAAAATACTGTCAAACATTTTTGAAAAAGATTGAACAATTTTTTTCCAACGTTGAACCATTTGACAGAGCCATAAAAGCAAGCACATCCGCAATTGGTACATGCAATTTTCAGAACTACTCTAAATCGTGAAGTTTCATTCATGGTACAACTTTTCAACTTATCTTACAGCTAATTATTGCAAAGAGCGGGACGATGACATCATTGGGAATCTGTAAAAGAATTTCCTTGGGGTTCTGGGCATCAACCTTTCGAACTAGTCCCGTCTAATCGGTCAATTATTTGCTGTCTAGTTGGGGTAGACAGTATTGAAAAATCATAAGATATTTTAGCCACCTTATATTATGATATTGCGACTAAGCGATATGTTAAAACTTTTATTTCGGGAACCTGGCTTCCTCCATTTTCCACTTAACAAATCCTATTTTTTTAGAGCTACAGGTTTTTTTAAATTACAGGATATTTGAATATCTCTAAAAATAAACCAGTGATTTTAAATGAATTAAATAGTACTACTTCATCACAAACTAAACTATGAATTTTTATTAAGAGTTTATTTATATGCACAAGCGTCTCTACCTGTCGACAGTTAGTGCACGGGCGCACTGATAGGCAAGCCGAAATCATAAACATTTTTTAACCTTGTTTGAAAATGTTTATAAAGAACTTCATTAACATAAACGAATTTGACTAATTTTCAGATTTGTTACAGTATTTTTAAAAAATAAGTTCAGTAATCCTCTGGATTCATCTTTGCCATAAGGTTTTACATTCATGAAAAAACTTAATGTATTTTAAGTCTTAGTACATACTACACGTACTGTCTTAGTTTGTGGACATCTGTACAAGAATTATGAAAACTGTTATAAAAATAAAAATGCTTATCCAGCAATAAATCATTAAAGAAAGAGAAGAAAAACAAATGTGCCCTACTATTAAAAATATAAACGCATTTCATATAATTAAACTAGTCGCATATTATCACTAATTATCACATGTCACATATTATCACAATTAATGTTACGTATTATTTCTTTGAAGGTATAAAAATCACTCCATAATATTTTGTATAGGTCATTCAATATTACCTCATTATGTAATTTCCTACGGGGCCTTTTTGAACTCGGACATGCTTATTGAGATCCTCTACTGGGAATTAAGTATTAATGATATCTCAAACTCTGATAAATTTTTGGTAGGGCAGGCACGCTGTCAGTTTGGAAATCTACTTGTTATTATAAAGAATAAGTTGACGTTATACAGTTCAAAACACAATTAGTGTGAAAGTTGGTTTTGATAGGCAATAAATGTATTTGCGATCCGATAGGTGTAAAAGTGAGATTTGTTTAAGTATTGGTCATTGAGAAAATGTGGTGAAAATGTAACTCATTTTGATGCATGGAGTAGTATCATGTAAAAATCTTGCCAATATTTTGCCAGAGAAGAATTTGTTAAATTAAGAGCTGAATGGATAAGCATCTTAAAAAACATTTAAAAATTGTAAATTTCTGGATTGAAGCGCATGTTAAATAGTACATTAAATACTGGAGTGCATTGTTCCTAAAAGCTATTATAATTAGAGAGATATCAGTAACGTTATTATTTACAATGATGAAAAAGACATTCTATTAATTTTACAACTGGTTATCTCAAATCTATGACTGTTACTTAACCTGTTCATCCACGCAGCTTATTAATTGTCGGATAAATATACCACAAATACAATATTTCATTATTTACTTATAACAATAGTGAGATTTCATAATACAGACTCTTTACCTTGTTTTATTATGCATGCTACTTTAGCAATATGTCAAAAGTTAACTGCATATAAGATGATGTAAAGCTACTCCTCAAAAGTTTGATACTAATTGTAGACTGAAGCATAGGCGTACACGCGGAGGGGGCTATAGGGGATGAAGCCCCCCCCTAAATTTTAAGAAATTCAAGTGAAAATCTCTAAATAGAGATTTTCACTTAATGAAATAAAATATTTTCTTTTTAAAAATTGTATTAGAAATATTTTGAAGGTATTTTTTACAGAATAGTTGGTAAATTAAATCATTACTTACAAATAGTGCATTATATGCATTGTATACAGTTGAACTCGATTGTAACGTAAATGAAAAGACCAGGGTAATCATTTATGACGCTATAACCGATTTACTTTAATAGGGAGCTAGTATTCTATGGGCCAGGGAAACAGAATATTTTGACATTTTATAAGAGAGTTTTAATTTACAAACGAAGACACTATAACCGAATTAAACAATATTTGTAGCTCCCCCGAAACTAAAATCCTGGGTCATACACTGGAGAGCATCTCATAAAACCAGAGACAACTGAGGGAAAAAAAGGGTCATGTTGTAAACTACAACTGGAAAACTCATTTTGACAATAGACAGAATTTTATAACAAGTAGCGTTATAACTTAAACGATATGTACTGATTCCATGATAATGGTCATTACTACAAGTTAACAGCAATACATGGATTTCCATTGTTGCCATGTTGACTACTGAAATCTTTGAGACATTAATAAAACCGCTGTATCTTTCATAAAATTCATGACAAAAAATGGAAAACAGCTTCTCTTTTTAAATACATAAATATAAGTAGCAACTTTTCAAAATAACTCTCAAAAAAGGCACTTATCGATTACGCCTGTTTTGGGTAGTACAAAAGGTAAACAATTCTGCAAAAAAACCCACCATCTCACGAGCAGAAAGGATACAACAGTTCTACCCTTTCAACTCGTGTAGATGGTGGAACTTTTATGCAGATGAAGAAGGGAGAAACTTTTTTAATTTTTAAACGATCGTACTCGATAAGTGCCTTTTTATGAGTGTTATTTTACAGAGTTTTTAATTACTTTTACCTTTTAACAGGAGTTTTTTCCTGGATGTTCTTGTGACTAGCCTTTTGTTTTTCTATTCCGAATAACTAATATCCGAGAGCTAAATGATGAAGACATGTAAGAATGCTTTTTTTTTATATAATGATCCCGTTAAAGACAAACCAGTTTTAAGGAAACTGTTAACATATTTTAAGTGAAAAAACATATATTTATTTCTTTATTGTACCAAGAATTTTGAAATTTTTAGAGGATGCTTAAAAATTTACAATAAAAAATTTTGAAATAGGTCATATTAAGAAGTTTTCATGTTTGAAAGTTTCTGATACCCAAAATTAAAAAAGGAATTCTGCTACATTGAAATAACTTCTTCACATATTTTGGTTACTTCTCAGACAATTTTGTGTGTCGTTTATGTTGAACTTTCAAAATTAAAGTTTATACTTACTTTTTGAAAGTGTATGAAAAAAAAAAATTGCAATACATATTTACGATAAATTTTTATTTAAATTCTCTTTTTTTACATAAAATTCTGTATAAAAAAATACTAATATTTATTTAATATGGTGAAAACATCTTTACACAGAAACATATATGAGGCCAAAGTGCAGAGCTCACACAAAATTGTAACTGAACATAGAAAGAAAATCAACATAGTGAAAACTACCATGAATCATCTTTAAAGATCCTTATAATTCTACTTATATAGTTAAAACTGCCATAGATCCAGTGATAAATGGACTTTTGAAAATTCTATAGTTCCAAATTCCTTAGATCAATCGACTCAATATCAACTAAAATTCTTTTCACCATTTTGAAACCTTGATCTTTAAGCAATACTGTAAAATAAAATAAAAAGCACGCACACAAAATGCAATAAACTGACATAAAAACGAACTCTCGTTAGCCAAAGAATTATTATTCTTTATTTCTGAGTCCGTACAGATCGATCGGTTGCGACATAACCAATGTCTATCAAAACCCTGGCAGAGAAAATAAGAGAGTTCCGAAGTCTCAATTTCCAAAGAAAAGAAAGGGAAAAAGGAGATTTGATTTCCTGTGTTCGGTCATTGGCAGCGGCAGAAGTGACTCTTCCATTACCCGACTTAGCCACATCGATCTTTATCCAATTTTCGTTCTTAGGCAAACGGATTTTTCTGGCCATTCATCGCCATCTTCCTTCGTTGCCAGGTTATCATTTTCAATTACTGTATGGGAATTTTCGCAAGAAATATGGGGTTTTATTATCGTAATGTTTTCCATCTGAAGCTATGCACACACTTTTGAATTCGTCATCAAAGGTGTTTTATCAACGTAGGATTACGTTCCTCCATCACAGTCGTGCATAAAAAAAAAGAAAAAAGAAATCAACGTCTTTTAAGTTATAATATTGCTCCGTTAGAAAAATGATTGTGTGAACTAACCCTATGAACCGCCCTACACCATGGCCGAGCGGATAAGTCACTCAAAATGATAGACGGTTGAAGTGTGAATGTCCCGGGCTCGGGTCCCATACCGCAGCTGTCGTTCTGATGGTCTAGAGTTTTGGTCGATTTTCTCGATATGTAAAGCGAATACGCATTACAATCTCTTTGAAAATCCTCCAGCCAAGATACCCTATGCAGATATCCCAAGCGTACCGTTGCCTTAAAACTCATACAAATCTGTAAACCGAACCAAATGGGATTACTTTTACGGCCGTCAAAAACATGATGTCATGAACTGAAAATTGCGTGCGAGCAATAAACTGCCCCCAGAAAATTTATGTCCTGTCAAAGTGAGTTTGTGCGACTCTAAATAGCTTTTCGAGATTGCATCATTTGACTTTTTTTTTTCACGAGACTAAAATAAATAGACTATTTTCTTCTGTTGCACAACAGAGGATTTAAATGTTTGAATAGAACATTTAATATGACGCATGTTTTTTTTTTTTTTTTTAAGTATTTCGTGCATACTAAATTAAAAGTGTTATATCAATCATTTTTCAACGGGTAACTTACAACTAATTAAACGATAAGTAATTTTACGTATATATATCCCACGGTAGTTTCAAGTACAGAAGAGAGTACTTTTAACTCATCCTTGAATAGCCCGATAGAGGATTAACGAAATTTAACTTCCGCTGCTGAAAGGGCAGTGGAAGATGTTTTGCTAGTCCGAGGCGAAAAATGTTTGGACAACATATACTTTGGGTGGATGCGCTCGATATTTCTGAAATAAAAAGTTTTAGTTCGAAAAATGCCGTGGCGTTTTGCGTTTTGCATGAAAAACAGCAAATTCAACAATGGAAAGGGTAATTCAAATGTACAAGCAACGTTGACATTTAGTCAATAATTTTAGAGCATTTTTTAACTAATTTGGTTTTTTTCTTTTGAGTTGATATCACTGCGTAAAGCGACACCTCGGATATTTTTTAAACTAAACTTTTCAAGAAAACTGTTTTGAGCGCATCTCGTGTACAGTCCGTACGCTAAATTTGGTGGCAATCTGCTCACCCGTTTCAGCTATAAATGCTATTTATAGGTGAAAGTTTAATTATATCAACCCTATACATGAAATGGCGTTGATTTTGGAGGTTACCATTTTTAAAAATCTCTTACAAAATCGGAAAGCAAAAACGATTTTGAATAGTATGTTTGTCTGTAATCTAGCTGCCATAAATAAAATGCATTCATTGTGATGAAATTTATACATGCAATTGCTGTCTACAGCCCATATACCCCATTTGAAAATAGTGCAGTGCATGCAGCAAGAATAGTTTTTTTTACAGTAGTCACAAGAGGAATACGTTAGTCCTAGTTTAGAGCAAGGGTAGCCAAATCTTGGTGCGTGGGACGATTTCAACTGGTACATTGCGCCAGCTTATTACAGTAGAGCTTCGATAATCCAGATTAATTGTGACCGCACCCTGTCCGGATTTTCAAAATGTCCGGACTTTAATGTGTTGACCGGACTTTAATGTTATTTACTGTTCCGGACTTAAATGTCCGGAACAGTAAATAATTCACTTTAGTGGTTAAATATTGGAGCAGATAAATAAAACCATCAATTAATATGAACTTATAATGTATTTTAGTAAAAAAATGTACATACATATGTAATGTACAGTATGTATACACATATATCTATTTACAGAATACTGTACAGTTTATACATTGTAAGAGCTGATCTGGGTCTAATAAAGAAACCTTTTGTCTGTGCTGGTGGTAACAAAGAGGCGATAAAATAAGAGGTTGAGAGAAATTGATGCAAAATATTTCAATATAGTAGACTTGTCAATGAGTTTCTTTATCTATATATCAGTTCAACTGTTTTTCCCACACCAAAACTGAATCCGAATTATCGACGTCCAGATTTTTTATGCACGGATTATCGACGCACTACTGTATTTTGAGACAGAAGACTTTTGAAATAATTTCGTTCCCGGAAGCATTTTATTTTCTCATAGTTTATTATGCTACATTAAAAGGAAGCATTCATACATTCCAAAAATCGAACTACCTCTGATTCCCTTACCAAATATCCAAAAAATTTATTCTAAAGTCGTTCCCTGAAGCAACATTTTCAATTTATGCTCATACGTTATAACTTTTCCTCCCTTAAACTGAAGCCTACCAGTGTTTATATTTTCCAACTTTATCTGTGAACGTAAGGAAGTAAAAATGGCGCTGGAGTTGTAGGGCGCATCTGAACTTCTCTGTGAAAAAAAAAAAAAAAAAAAATGGGCATTCAAAAGGTTCTTATTTCAAATAAAATAATATTAATATGTGATTTTGAGGTTTATTTATCCTCTTTTGACCCGGCCTAAATCTCACACCTCAAATTGAAGAACAATCTCATGATTGCTTTAAAAAAAATCATTACACTTAAAAATTATAATTTGAAAGCCTACTTTTAAATAATTTTTCGAATAAAAGCCTTTCTTTGTTTCAGTAGTAAAAAGTTCTTATCACCCATAAAGGAAGACTGTCAAACTTTTACAGGTATAAATGATGTTTTCAAGTTTTTTACAGCTACATGAATTCTGAAATAAACGAAAAATATTCACAAATTCAACTTAGGAAATTTCAATAATATCAAATATTCTTTTGTGTAACGACAAACAAAAATAAAATCTGTGCGTCTGCGTGTAGAATTTACACATTCACATGCGTTAAACCATTTTATTCAAAATTAAAATATAGACGCATATGTACATGCACAACTACAAAAAAACTTAAAGAATCGTTTTAACAGTGAAAACAAAGAGGTCCACATCTGTGAACCTCAAGAGCGAAGAGGATAATAATACTGTCGTGTAACATTCATAGTTCGTTTAAAGGAGAACAGAAAAGAATTCCGATTCATTAGGATCTAAGGCAGCTTACAGACACTCATCCAGTTCGATCACAATAAAACAGTTACTTAAAATAGGCATTTATGGCAACTTACGCTCCATCAGATAGGTTGGGCATAACATTTGTAGCTCTTTTCCAGGGTCTCACAAAATAACATGAACAGCAATATATCTTTTGGATTTTATAATCGAAATTTCACCAAATGGCTGCCAAATATGGTAACTAATAACGATATTCTTCCAAATTTTACTCCAGTAAAAACGTTTCCAAAACTGCAATTTATGTCCAATAAGATATAAAATCAAGCTGTTTCTCACACAGCCTAAATCAGAGGATCCCAAACTTGTTTTCCTCGTAGACCACTTTCAAAATTTTACTGGTTTTGGTGGACCCCCTGCTACTACATTTCTACCATATTCCCAAATCTCGTCAAAAAATGTGAATGAATCCCATATTTTTCACGCCAACGTAGACCCCTGTCTGGTCTACCATGGACCCCTAGGGGTCCACCTGGACCACTTTGGGAATCACTGGCCTAAATGGAAGCTTAGAATAGCAGATCAACCGATAGATAGGTAAAGACAACAGATGACTCTGTCAAGACGGTAATTAAAAAAAAGTGTCTTAATGAAAAAGTTTTTTTCCCCTGTGCAAATAAGAGAATAGCGCTGGAAAGTGCTTCTTAATTAATACGGCTTACGCGATTTATCTTTGTTGTTTTTATAAGTATGGATTATGCTACGTATCAATGCAGTGCAGTAATTTCAAGATACAGTGGACTGTTTTCATTGTTCTTTATTGTTTGTCAGCTAGTTTCCTTAGCATACTAAAGGAACGTGAAGCAAAATGGATTATTTCTCAGAATGGTTTTGGATGGATACTTGTTGCCCAGATTTTGCTCCAAAAGACTATAATAATAACGTTGTCTAAATTTCATAAATTTCAAAGATTTCACAAAAGTAGCTTATCTATTGTTTCGAGAAAATCGAACTTTTTACAAAGGAATGAAATGAGTAGATTCATTACACTCTAGGAAAATATCATTAATATTAATGTAGTTCCAACCACTGATTGACTGATTTTTTAATTTCTCAATCTATTAAAATGAATGATTGAAGTGCCGATTGTTTTGTCATGCCTTCTTCAGTTGAAAAGAGTTACAAAAAAACCTCTTACATCATTTATTATTAAGTGTTTGCGTTAAGGCGTCGCTAAACCTCATCAAAATCCGCTTCTCAAACGTGCAACTCGGTAAACATCAACAAGCCAAAAAAAAAAATCCGTAAAAAAAAAATCCACAGATGCTTGTTTGCTATCATCTCCTTTCTCTTCGACACTCAAGGTTCTCTCTCTGTGTTCGATATATATCCCTCTCGGAGAATTCAGCCTCCGCCGACAGATGGCAGCACTACCACAAACAGGTTGTTCCTTCCCCTCCATTAATGTTTTCCCCACGTGCTGCAATGCAAGAGGAATCGCAGAGCAGCCACTCACTCATGGCGTTGGTCGTCATGGAGGAAGTTCGACGCGTCGAGAACACCGGAACGCCGTCGACTAAAAACGCAAGAATTTGACGACCAGAAAACGCTGCTGTAGTGATCGGGAAATAAAAAACACCTTAATGCGGTGTTTGTTGGAGTCTAATTTCGTCTGTTCCCAATGGTAAAAATGCTCTCTTCACCGTTTTTTGAGTGTGCGATGAGATGGTTTCGGATAATCAGCATCCTTTATCTGGGATAACTTATCGTTCCTCGTGTGGAAACAGGTTATGTTGATGATCCATCGCTGGGATTTCTGATCGAAATCATTATTATTTTCTTTTGTTCATTTGGTGCTACTGGGAAAAAAATTGTGCTGTGTTTATGAGAGTCCTTGAAAGTGTGTTCCGTGATTAATTTTTGAAAGTGTGCTTAGCTGATGGAATTAAAAGCAAGCAGATTTGAAATATATTGTGTGCAGGAAAATATGAAAATCCGATCGCTTAAAAGGAAACAAAGAAAGTCTTGCCTCTGATCATGAATTTGAGTCAATGAAAATATCTACATTTTTTACCATTAATGTTTTGAAATCAGTTAAATTTGTCCAATAAAGAGATATCAGCCTACTGTTTCGGAGCCACATAGTATTGGATCCTTTTCTTAACTAATCCGTTAATCGTAGCAAGAATTGAATGAATTTAAAATTAATGGATAAATTATTATCCATATATCATATCAATAAAACCAATAGATGATATTCTCCGGATCAAAGATGATCATCAGATAGCATTCAATATTCTTTTACTGAAATATGTACATAAATAAAAACATAAATGATGATTCGTAAATTTTTCCAAAATGATGTGTATTTATTTTGGGAATAAATTATACTAAAGAATTTATTTAAAGGTAAAAGAAAACTAGCTTGTGAGTTATGCCATAGCTGAGTCACCAGATTCTCAGTAATGCTCGAATATGCCAGTCGTTAATAGGCTTTAGTGGAGAGAAACGTTGAGATCCGGCTGTTGAATTTCTTTTTCCTATCGTGTCTAGACGGAATCTGGGCAGTTATAAAATAATTTGGTAATGATACACTGTGAAGTGTTGTCTTGGAAATCTGCGTCATCTCCCGGATCCATTTTCTTATCTGAAAAGGGCTGAAGAAATCGGTTAAGGAAACATCATTTTCACGATTTTGTGTTTTCAAACTTAAGGATTACGATATCATACGTCAATCAAACTTCCCTGAAGTGTGGTTCTTCTCTCCCAAACACAGGCCATGGATCCTGTTGTTGTGAAATACCTGTCGGGACTCAACCAAAAGATTCGCAGAGGATGTACTGCACATATCACCAGGACTGGGCGGCTTTACTATATGAAGTAAGTCCTAAATCAGAATTCTGTATGTAATACTTGTGGTTCAATCAAATATTATACATAATCGGCTTAGAACTGTATAGTTGGTGATACATAAGTAAAATTACATCGTATCCTAAAACTTGACTTGTTAATGTCTGACGTTGCCTTCTGGCTAAAGATGAACGCGAGACTGTGAGAATTCTACATCTCTTCTCGCGTTTTTTTGTGAGACAAATTTTCGTAAATTTCTGCGTGACGAGATCTAGATCCTTTCTCTCGTTTCGTATGGTCTTACGTCTATCCCTTCTTCCAGCAGCATACTTAGTTTAGTTTCATAATCATTATGAGAATGATTTTTAAAGCTCCGTAGTTCTTCAAATTCATGTCTGCTTAATCCTGTAAAATTTTATCATGTTTTTTTTTTCTTTAATTAAAATCAAAGGTTAAGATATCCTCCTAAGACCTTATCACTTTATGTTCTGCAATCGTTTCTTTTACTGAACCAAAGAAGATATTAAAGGCTACTGTTAAAAGGTGACAATTAAGTATGACTTGTCGGTATAATGAGCTTCATTCTTGTATAACCTTTTTGTTAAAAACGGGGTCAATGGGGATGTCTCTTTCAACCTTTTGACATCAATCCTTTATTAACAAAACCATGACTCGATAATTAGAGGCAATAATTTTATGTTTTGTGAAAATTATTATAAAATGTAGTATTTTGATTATTTTAGAAACTCACTTCATACATAAACAAATTTTATTAGATTCTATAGAACAGTATTTTGATTCCACTAAAATTCCCTTGTTCTTTTGTTTCTGTAAAAAACTAAAATATCTTAAATCAATAAATACTTTTCAGATACTATTTCTAAATAAAAATAATTAAAATGTGTTTTACACTTAATTTAATATTTTCTTGTTAACGCTGAAGTATCAATATGGTAACTAACACCTAGTACATTCGAATTTACTTATAACTTATAGTAATGTTTATTTCTGAAGAACAACATGACGATGTGACTATTCAAAAATAGAAAATCTGAATATTATTATGTTGATGAATTATATTTTGATACTGATGAATCCACTTATTAATTAATATCGATATTTTAGTATGGTAATGTCCACCATCAGAAGTGCAATGTTTTTGTACCAGTAGTCTGAAATTAGAACGTAAATTAGCTTATGTGAAATTAACTAAACATGAATTTTTAGAAAATATTTACTTTTCAATATATAAGTATTTTAAGAAAAGATTTTTGGGTATTGAATATATTCTTTTACAATAATGGAACGATCACTTGCTAAAAGTAGTTTATGTTAATGCA
Organism: Cheiracanthium punctorium; assembly: GCA_038373885.1. Taxonomy (NCBI): domain Eukaryota; kingdom Metazoa; phylum Arthropoda; class Arachnida; order Araneae; family Cheiracanthiidae; genus Cheiracanthium; species Cheiracanthium punctorium. The sequence goes on from JAWZYV010010632.1 coordinate 158,191, forward strand.
TTGAAAGATTAATCATAAAAATGTAATAAATTAATATGCTTTTGCAAAAACTATAAATAGGTTTTTCAGCATATGCTGAGTATGCGTTCACTGTAAATAAAACATGAATTAATTTCTTTTTTCTGGATAATAATAACACTGCAAGCTTAATTCATGATTTATCTCCCGACTCGCTAAATTAATAATTTTTCGATACTAATGCGAAGATGATGTAAAACTTCCACGCAAAATGTAGAAGACTGAGAATGTCATAAAATCACGGTGGCATAATGTCAATGGAAGAGAATGTCATAAATGGCTTCAAAATCACTAAAGTTGTTAAATTTAATCCGTTACACAACCCTTGCGTAGCAATGCAGCTTTGCTGGGTACACGCATTTGTATCAGATTAATAGCAGCTGTGTCGCATTAAATGGGACTTAATGAAACAACAGCTTTCAAGACTGTTTTCTAATAACAGACCTGTGAGTTTCAATGATGTATTTTTCCGTTCATTGAATTTTTCCATATTTATTTTAAGTCCATAAGAGTACTTTGCAAGATATTCTTTCTGTGTAGTTAATTAGCAAACATCCAAGATCATTTTCAGTATAGAAATTAATTTTATCAATTTCTTAATATCGAACATTTAATGAATAATGAAAATGTCTCAAAAACCGTCAAATTTTCATGGAATTTCAGAATTTTAAAGAATACGCAAACAAAAAATTTAAATTTTCTAACTAAATATCTCTACTGCTTATATTAGAAGTTCCTTAAATTATAATTTTTGGATGCATGCAAGATAAGATGAGATCTATAATTTTTCTTTATTTTAGTCTTTTCTGTTATGTATTGCTACCCCTCCCAAAAAAAAACTAGCTTTTTCCGTTTTGTATCCATCCCTATATTATAAACACAATATGTAAACATTTAAAAATTATTGTTTCGTCTTATTCCATACACAAATGTAAATGTTGGTCTAAGTCTTGCTTACATTAGACATAAACATCTACGGGAAAAAAAAAAAAAAAGATTTTATATATGTTTCAGTTGAGTGTATTATTCTTTAGGATGTAATTCCGCACCTAAAATGAGTGCATACTAAACATATATTTAAAGCAGATTTTTATTGAAATAAGTTTCAGGGAATTAAAAATGATGTTTTTTTTTAAACATTGTTATATTTTTAAATATTTATACTCAGAATACTTTTTCATATGACAAAAATATAGCAGTTCTATGTGCTTTAGTTATAAAAGCATTTATTATCATTATTATTATTATTATTTTACAACTTAAACGTATAGTTACAAATACTAATCATTGATACACAAAAACACTAATATTATAGGAGAAATAATCTTTTCTATTTTAACCGCAAAAATAACTTCTTTTTTCCATTGTGTTAGAAGATCACGCTTTTAAGAATTACTTTGTTTATAACATTCTTCTAAAGCTTTTAAAATAACTTCGAAAATATTTTTAAACACTTGTAATTGCATTTTAATTGAAAATTAATCCTTTTACTTTAGACTTTCTTTAATCAATCACTATTAAACATATTTCATGTATTAAATCTTCTTTTGGTGGTCTGATACTTAATAATGTAATATGGCTTCTTAAGCGTTTGTAAACTTTTGCGATTTTTGTTTGGGATTTTAAATTAAACTGCATTGCAACTATTATCTGTTTCCAAAATTTTTCCGACTCCTAAAATGTTTCGAAAGTATATTGAAGGTAGTGTTTGTAGGATATATTCTTCCTTGTTGAGGAAGTTGCAACTTCTTCCCAAGAATTTACGTTACAGAATCATCTTGTTTCAAGAAATGCCTGTTTGATAGCGTTAGAGCAACAATAAAATCCGAGAAAAAAATCATTAAGAATTTTTTTCACTTTTTTGAGGGATACCTAAACGAATGCCAATACACATTGAAAATCAGAAATATATCATTAAGAGTTCAGAAATTTGCGTGCGAAGGTTGTTGCTACTTTTGGAATTGTTATATGCTAGTTCAGTCACATGTATTCTCAACTTTGAATCGACGCAAACCACCAGTTTTTCTGGGCTTTGACCTCCTAATTCATAGATAGGCATCACAGATTCTGAAAAGCTGTTATTCTGTTGCATTTTGTGCAGTAGTCAAATAATGCTGTATGTCGTTAGATCTTTTGTAAAAAACTATTACCAAGATGATGCCATTGTGAAGAAAAGATAACCTGTGTGATAATGGCGACAGAATAGAAGCCTCGATATGTAGTAATTGTTCTTGAATAGGTGTAAAGAAATTATTTTTATTTTTTTAGAAGAATAATGGTATCAATTTGGTCGAGCTCTGAATGAAGTGCTGAAAACGAAACTTTAAGTTGTCATATCATTATTTCGGGTTTTTTTTAATGAATTAGTAAAATATAACGGAAAAAAAATCAAACCACTAACAAGTATTTCTAAGATAAAAATCCAGTAAAGTAAATTCCAAATTTTGTACCCATAAACTAACAAAATGATTAATTCTTTTTTTTTTTTGTATAAAAATTTAAGATATCTTAGGAGATTTTTCCATGCAGAGTTTAAAAAATGTGATTTATTATTAATGAAAATGAACATAAAACATTGAAAAAAGTGATATTTGGATGATAATTATTACGAAAACCACTTTTAAGTTCATTTATAAAAATAAAGTATTCATTTTTATTTATTCATTTATGTATGTTAAGAGCTTTTAAAACTCTTGTTGCCTTGGGAGTAAAAATACAGTAGATGTAGTATAATTTTAGATTTGTTGAAAGTAAATATATAAATCTAATAGCAAAATTAGAAAAAAAAGACTCTAGTATTCTGTAAATATATGTTTATAATTTCACATTGTTAATTTCGATTGTTACCATTGCTATAAAAACTAACATTGTGTAGTTAATTATTTACTTGCTTTTAGATGGGTTAGCTTTTTTGTCAAAGCCTCGTGATTTTCCACCTACTGACAGTTACCTTTATTTTTGCTGTAATATTACATTTAGTAGCTTCTTATTTTTTATGCCTTTAATTTAAAATTGTTATATAGCATAAATTTGCCTTCCCACATTACAGAATAAATTTCGTTTCATAAACTTTATTAAAGTATTTGCCAATTAATTCATCCTCCAATCTTCAATAAGGATTTTCAATTTAGTCGGATTACCTATACATTATATATTCTATTCTGCTTTGTATCCTTGCATTTTATCTTACATCTTTCATTGTTTTTTTTTTTCATTGATAAAATATTTTACTGTTTATTTATGAATTTTGTTCTAAATAAATAAAAACATTGACCAATGTATGAATGCTTACATAGTTTTGCTGATACCATACAATGTATATTTTATTTCGTGATTTTCTATAATGTACAACACATAAATGTATGTAAAATAACAAAAAGTTTTAATTACCTAATATTTAGTGAAACTTATCTTAGTAGTTTCTTTTCTATTAAAAATAACGTAAAAATGAAACACATACAGTAAATATTATTTCATAATGATTGGTATCATTTACCCTTTTTAAGCAACAAATTGTAAGAGAAAAATCAACTTTCACTAAGAGAGGTAGTTTTAAATCTTTTTTTTTAATTGGTTACGAGTGTTTTCAATAAAATTTTTTAATGAGGATCTTAGTCGAAAACTACGAATTTATGATGACACAGTATCATTTCTTGCAAACTGAAATATAAATTTGCTGTTAGATATGGGCCCACAAAACATATGAAAAAAAAAACAGTAACGTATATAAAATTGTAATAATAAATACCCTTTTTGTAATTTATTTTGAGCTATTCCTAAATAATTCAAAGGTTTTTTAGGAAAAAGTGAAGGAATACGGAAAGTAAAAAACTTAATATTGCTGATTTTGAAATTTAATATAATTTTAACTACAGTACAAATCTTTTATCAAAAACTACAATGTTTGGCTATATTTTCTTTCCTGTGAGAACATTGCCTTTGATAACTCTGTAGAAAATAAATGTTATTGTTCATGAAATGAAAATAATTGCCAATGGAAAATGTTTGTGATGCTTTGCATGTTATTTTGCTGGTCTGCGCCTTATTTGTCAGGCTTTTTCTTCAAATGATACAGGAAAGTGTCGTTATAACGAACCTGACTTTTACGAATACTCCAGATTAACGTATAAAATCCACCAAAAGAAAATCGGGGTGTACAAATTCAATTATGAAGACATTTCTTACCAAATTTTCAGCATTATGGATATGATCTTCGATCCCTTGAAATTCTGTATATTGAAATTGTGTTATTTTATTTGTAAGAGCTTAGACAATTATTTTGAAGGTTATTTGTACTACAACATTTTGAATCTTGAAGTCAAATTATGGAGTGATGTTTCATATCATGGGATACATACTTTCTTGATAAAATATATTCTTCAGACCATCGATTGCAATGTACCAAATTGCATTTAGAATCATTAGCATCGAGTCCTTTAAATTCCTCTGCGTCAAGGAGTGAGATAGATACATAGTTTGATCTACCTTCATCAAGGCCACTTATTTGAAGGTTATTACAGGTTGTTTGACTAAAACCCTTCCGTCTGTGTAGCTAAAGCTGCTGCTCAAGTTGAAAGGCATTGTGTCGTTTCTGTCTGCTGCTATCAATGGATGACAGCTGTCAGTCGTAAAAGTTGCACTTTAGAAGACCTTGCCTAGGCAATTATTTAACAGCAACAGGAAATATATTTCACTGCTCGTAAATAGATGATTATTCACCCATCTATTTATCACATAGTCCTCTATCGCAAATACTCAGGGATAACATTAAGAAGCGCATGTTTAACCTATTTTTTTAAGAACCAGTTTTCTTTAAATCACCTGTCATATCTAAGCATCTCTTTATAGATATTTTAGACATAGTTGGGAATCCCCATTTGAATCTGTGTGTTTAACTAATAAATATTTATATTACCTTTTTAAATTTTATCGATAAAAAAACTCCCCGATATTTCGTTAAGGGACCCTAAACAACTTACTTCAGGAGTTCCTAGAACACAATAAATTTAAGAAGTCAGTGCGTCCTCTGATATTTTACTATTTTTTTTAAACTATCGTTGAGAATAAATTTTATCAATGTAAAGTTCAGCGCACACGAAAAATGGAAAATGATTTTATGAAAAATTGAACTAAAGCATTGAAACTTTCAAAAAATTGCTATTTTCATAGCACTGTTATCGCTGTTGTTTATGCAATATATGTTTTAAATATTGGATAAGGGAAATACTAGCGTCATTTTTTTGGTTATGATTATTCATCTGAACATTTGCAAGAGTAATGGTGTTTAACCCCGAGTACCACCTAATTATCTGAAGCAGCGAATCCTAAAGAATTTTCATCAGTGTTCCAGTCCAACGATTACAATAGATTTCTTTTCTCTAACAAATACAGTTGTGTTATAGAACTATACAGATTTTTCCACATATAAAAGTTTTTATATTGTAATAAACAATAGTTCTGCACAAGCTTTTTTTTTTCTTTCTATCTAATGAAAAGAAAATGTCTCCGGTGTTAAATAGTACTCTTTTTGACTCATGATGAAATTTCTTTAACATTTTTTAAGTTGGTTGCTCTTTTTGTAAATAACTCTACTCATAGGATTGTGCATAAATTTAGGTAACAATATTCAAGTATGAAATTTTGTGGAAGGTCTCGGAAGAACCTTTTCAGAAAAGATTAACGTATTCCGTTAGCCAAACAGGTCACGAAGAATTTTCAACTTAAATTCACCTCTTTACAGAAATCCGTCAAGAGGCGTTTCGTATTTTACAAAGATAAAATTCATTCTGAACGCTCTAAAAAACTGTATTTTCAAGAAGAGTAAATTTCCAAAGCATTTGTAATATAAAGTCATCTAGCTGAGCCTCATGCTTTTATGTTTTAAACAGAATAACTATGTTGAACTGCTAGATTATATGAATAATATGTTGTTACAATCGGTCCAAAACTTCGGCGGTCATAGACGAAATCTGAAAAAACGGATATTTTATGACTTCACAGTGTTTTTCTGGTCAGTTCCAAGTGCCTACACACTGTTTAAATCGTTAAGGTTTACTTTTTTTCGTCAGATGACTGAACTTTGTTATCTTAGATTGAATTGTATAAATAATTCGACGATATCACTATTTCCTATAATATTTTTTATTTTTTTTATGTATTTATTTCGTAACTTTTTATACTTGATACAGAATACAATGGAACTTGTAATATAATAATAACTGATATGTAATATATGAACCATTAGTTTCTGCTATTTCATGCTTATTACTGACGCGTAGTGTTTTAACGATGTTACATCGCTTAGACATGGTGGAAATAAACATGAAACATACATAGAACAGAAAAACCCAATGCATTTAACCCTCTAAGCTATAGCATTGCTTCTAATTGTTTCCACATCTGTAAATACATTCCATTGAAAGGGAAAAAACAATTTACCCAAATAAATTAATGAGAAATGATTTCTTTCTTTGACTGACCCCGGTTGTTAAAAGCACAGTTAGTACCGCAAACCGCAGGGATACTCGAAGGCGTTAAAACAGTTTTGTGGCTCAGCAAGTGTTCCAAACGTCTGCTTTTCAGACGCTGTAACAATATGCGGAGATACACCTGCCGGGAGTTCCTCTGGTTGACTCTTTTTAATTCTGTTATTTTATCGGCTTTATTTTACCGTGTGACGTCATGTGCCAGTCAAACCAGGTAACGGTTTTCCGTTGCTACATTGGTGAAACCGTCTGGTTATAGATAGATACATCATGATTTTTTTTAATGATGCTGACTGGCAATTCATTTTGCTGTTTTTGAACGTATACGGCTGTAGAAGCATCAATTAGTTTTTTATAATCTATTGCAGTTTGCGTACGACATAAAATATAATTATTAGATGCTAGCATACTTAGACTGTCTTATTTGGCTCGCTAAATCTGTATGTTTTAAGTTTTCGTGCAAAGAGCTTAAAAATATCAAATGTAGAGAAATCTCTGTTTTCCGCATCGAATGTATAATACTATTGTGTCTTTCACATCAGGTATAGAACACTGTTTTTACATCAGCTGTACAGCTCACATTTCTTCTTGACTGGCAGAATGTAGCAGAAGTTTCTATGCAAAATTAAAGTGGATCATTTAATAGTAATCAACTGAATGGTTTCAATGTATGTGTGAAAATTAATGCAAAAAATACACTGTATGTGTGAAAATTAAGTCAAAAACCTGAGAACTCAGGTTTTTATATAGGTTCAGAATATACACCTTACTAATTATTTTATTTTATTTACTTACTATTTTTATTTTGTTATTACTTATTTATTGATATTTTATTAAAGCCGAATGATTAGACGCACAACTATGTCGACTAAAAAGATAGTGGAAACACCTCCCTTCGCTGCCCATAATCTTATTAAAATTAAAAGTTTGTTCATTCACATATTTTTGTTCAAGTTTGTTTCATTCATTAAATCATTTTTTGTTGTACTTAGTGCTTTAAATCATTTTAAACAATAAACTTTGAAAGCATAAATACGTTTGTCTTAGTATCATCTATAAGTATGACCACTGTAACAGACTAAAAAGAATGCATTGATTTTATGTTACATGACATATTACTAGCTATCAGATTTAAGGCTGTCGTCTAGAACTTGCTGAACCCATGTTATATCCTACAGGAAATAGTTTCTCTCACCAAACTGGTATAATAGTTATTTGATAAAATTTGGTTTGTAAAAGAAGCAAATATTTAAATGGCAACATTTGTGTATTTTTTTAAAATTTACTTTTAATACTTTATTACATTTCAGTTAAGAGTGTAAAACTAGATAAAATGCTGATATAAAAAGTAAAGCCTACAGTTCAAATTCAGCATACTGTTGAAAAGATTAGCTTTAAAAGAATTGAAAACTTTTTTTAGGAATTAGTTAGAAAGGATAAATTTTCTCCGTTGGTTAGCAAGGTGCTCGTGAACTCAAAATGACGGCCTTCCAAATTCCTTAGCCTCATTTGCAACAATATGCATAAAAAATAGTACATGCAAATAAGAATGATGTTTAAGCACAAGTTCAAGGCTAGAGTTTGGTTTCGATTTGTGCTTAAGAATATCTTTTATTTAACATTCTAATCTAGTTGATATGCATTTTTAGAAATTAAAATATGTTTATAATAAATCATTTTTCAGCTCTATTATTTGAAACTGGTCATTAAAAATAAATTTTTCTGAATCAAGAGATACTTTTGTTATTTTATGAATACTATTAAATTTGCTTAAACACAAGACAAGAGTGTACGTTTAGCAAGGAACTTGTCAAATGTTTCTTTTTCCTTTTACGCTATTGTGAAGACACAACAGTAAAGTTTTCCTTCTGTGAATGGTGTTGCTTCCCAGCTTGGGTCTTTTAGTGTCCACTAGAGACAATCTCAGACATGCCTTATAGCAATGAAAGGGAAATTCAGTGAGAGCTCTATTTCATTCTCCTCTTGTACGCAATTCCTGAAACTTGTTGAAGGGTGAGAAACTAATTTTTTGCCCGCTTCCAACATGCGTAAAGTGTTAATTTTAATTACCCTTTGTAGTCCCAAGTTCAGTTTGATTAATGCTGAAAATATGCACACACAGTGCAGTTCACTTTTGCCTATATTTTTTTCTTAATTTAATTTTTTTTAAATATTCGTCACCATGTCTTTCGCGTGTTCCAGATTTTGCCATGCAAGGTCGTCACCTTGCCAGCAAAATCTGTAGCGTTTTTGTATATTCATAGTTTTTTTTGGCGCATCTTAAGTGCACTAAAAAAAGAGAAGCGTTTAAAGCATGGTAGATAGATTTTATGCAAATCTTGCGTGGTTTTATGCAGAACTGCATGAATATGTATGGCTATCATTACGTCCCATAAAGCCATTAGTGTGCCGTGCTCCTGTAAATTATTTTGTAGTTAAGAAAAAAATTAGGGTACGTGATGGCGCGTGGTTTTGTTACTTAGTGATGCCAGCAGAAATTGTAGCTTAGTGAACTTTCATTTAGGATTTAGCAAACCGTGTCTAAACTGCATGTTTTTGCTTCTAAAATTATCGAGTGTATGTGCTTTTTTTTTCACCGGTTGTGTAGTTACGAGGTATCTGCATTAAATTGCCATTGGTCTACTATGTGATTTATATCCATCCCCGTGTGTTACTAAATATGTAATACATCTTAATAGTCTTTTTATTTTAACAGTGCTTCATTGCCATTTAGTGTAAAACTTGCAAATGATTAAGAAAGAAAATTATCTAGAATCTCCAGTATTGCACCTTAATATCTGAGGTGTCATGGGAGAAAAAATGCTTCATTTCGCTTCATTTTAACAGCATTTAAATTCATGAAAATAATGTTTATCGAATCCAATTTTGAAATGTAAGACTTTTACGCACTATCGACAGTTAACTCTGATAATAAACGTCTCATTCTTGAAATTCTTAGTAAAAATTTTATATAAAAGCAGAAAAACGAAATTAGCGATTGGAAACCCTCCAACCTCCCCTCTAAATGATTTTGTTTAACTTTTATTTAAGTTCTGTGGTTTTTTTTGATGGAGGGGTGTGTGTGTTAATTATTTCAAATACGTTTATAAACGAAATTTAAAAAAAATATTTTTTTCAAACAACATTCATAATTATATGACAGCATGTCTTTGTATAGCATTTATTCACCATTTTTGATCATATCATATGTAATGAATGGAGGAACACAGACAATTTTAGGAAAATAATAGAGGTATTTATGTAACATGCTTTGTTTATAGAAGTTTGAGTAAATACAGCCATTAAAATCAGGCTTGCGAGATCCCGCACTTCGTGGAACTGCAGGAAAGTCAATTACAATTAAGTTATTTAAAAGTAAAGTAAAATTATATTCAAGCTCAACTATTCAGTGTACTTGATATCTCCAACTGATCAATCATTAAGATTGAAACGCTGATGGCCTAGCTTTAGAACACTTGCTCAATATTTAACAATTTATTTTTCAAACGATTAAGATGCAATATTTGTATACAAACAGTCCATTTGAAGTCGTTTTTACCCAGTTTAGGTATCTTTCTCGATTTTCAGATACGTAGACTTTAGCGACAGAATATGTTAAGAAAAACTAATGTCAGGAATACATAACTGACGTATAACAAACAATGCTTGCATTTGTGCTTTGTAATTTCAACCAATTGTTCCATCGTTTTGAAATTAAGGTAAATATTCACATTTGAAGTAGAACTCAATTAAAGATTATGACTTAAAATTGAATTTTAAAATTAATTCAGTTATGCAGTTTAAACAAAAATTTCATAAATTATGTAATTTACATTTCGTTTATTAATTCGTCAATGATTTTGCCATTACAATGCTTTAATAAGAATAATTTCGCATACATGCATTCAGGTTTTCGCAAAAGAAAATTACAATTCCCACACCCCAAAGTATTTTTTTTTAGTTAATATAAAAAAAGAGTCGTTAATAGAAAAATAAAAAATATTTTTTTTTCTAAAAACGAAGTAGAATTCATTTGAGCGTTGATAAGAAATAAACTTTCAATGCCAACTAGTTGATATGCGTTTGTTTTTGCCGATTAAACTTAACTTGAAACCTGACATCAATGTAAAACGCGTGCTGCTTTTTCAACTGCACACTACACATGCCGTTTTCTTCTGGTAGTATTTATTTCCTGGTACGTTCAGTTTCCTTCTACAGTATAAGTATATTCAAATAACCTTGAATGACGTATGCATTCGATAGCTAAAATCAATGAGGACTGAAAGCTATTCAGATTTAATTCTGAGCGGCTTGAAAAAGAACAATAATGTAAAGTTGTGTTCATCCTATATCTAATTTCACTGATCAGTAGTTGAATACGAAAGAAGGGGGAGATTATGGAGTTTACTCTACATTAAAAGCAATTTTAACCTGTTCGCAATTGTAGTTTCCAAAGAATCCCCCCCCCCATGTTACTTCTAATCATTTGAGTTTGAGCGTCCTCTTGGTAGATAAAGCAATTTTCACCATTACGTCTTTGCAAGAGTCAAAACAAAAAATTAAGCCTAAAAAAATGTGACCTGTTCCTTGAGGGAATCCTGCACATCATATCGAGTAATTTAATTAATATAAACTATAAACTGGCAAATAAAGCTATATAAAAAAAGGAAAAATAATTTTAAACGTATGCTTGTCACGAAAATATAGGTGTATTGCAGTAAAATCCGAAGAACAGTGACCGAAATTTTATGTTGTCAGCCTCAGAGGGTTATTATATTTCTTATCCTACCGTATAAACATAGCTTTATATGTGGCTTTAGAGGACATATGAATTTGAAGATTGAAATTGAACGAGAAACAAAATAAGAGGCCGTTAAGATTTAAAGAACTTGATAAAAGGAGAAAGAACTGAAGGGGAGGAGGTAGCACTGCATTCAGGAATTGATCCGAGGGGATTTGTGGGGATTTTGCAGATAGCTTCAGAATTACAGCAGATCGAAACAGCTTTTTAAGTGCTTTTAACAGGATTGCACGTTTCTTTCTAAATGCAATGGTTTAAAAGAATAAGTGGAAATTTGTGTTTATAGTATTAGGAGATAATGCTTATGCTTTTACTGTATTTCACACTCTAAATATCCAAGAATAGACACTTATATTTGTGGTAGCATCGAAAATGTTTGCAGTTGGTTAAACAAAAAGTTGAATAGCTTTATAAATATATTTTAAACGTAAAATTATGGAAATCTTTGATCAAGGTTTGGTAATGATGTGCATTTTTCGAAGTTGAATTCTGTTATAGATTTCTTAAAATTGATGATTTCACTCTAAAAATTGTCAAAATGAATCAGAATTTAGTAATATTTAGTAATAATTTTTAACATATAAAACCAATTATTTCAGTTTATCAGCAGTTGATCTGATGTAAAGATTATTATTTATTACAATAACCAGTGTTCTTATACCTTCACAGAATACGATTATCATATCACGTTCTCTTAAAATTGTAAAATTTATTGCATAACTTCAATGCACTATTACATAATCACTTGTAGGTAACTATTTAAATCTTGAATTTCATATGAGCACTCGCTGTAAAATAGTTAACTAGGTAAATTTTATTCAAGCTTTTGGGTCACCTCTGACAATGAATGCTGAAATACAAATTATCAAATTTGTGTTTGATTCCTCATAGTTTTTAACCTCGCGTAAATATGGGTTAGGATCCCTTAGAAATTCCTCCACGGAGGGCATTTTCCCTATAAGCCTAGGACCCTAGTGCTGTTAATCGGCCTTGATCCACAAACGAACAATCCTCATAGTTTTTGTGCAAATACCAATGCGAAAGTTTTCAGGCTTTATGTGCACCTTTTTAATAAAGTATTCATTTATGATATTCCCTCTGTAGTTCCACAAAGAAAAATTCTTCACATGCAGTAAATCATGTATAAAATAAACTTTTTATTTTGCGACTTGCAAAACTAAAATAAGAAATTCGACTTACTAGATTTTTTTTTTGAGTTTGTGCGTACGACTGTACTAAATTTTGTAATTTTATTTTGAATAAACGGCTAGTAATTTACTGTATTGTAAAGCTGTTTCAGAATACCAAATCAAACCTTTACAGCAAAAATACAATGAAGTCTGTTCACAAAAATGTATTTCGCTGAGGTCACGATGTCGTCTGACAGTCGGATTCTTCCACAGATAGTAGAGGATTGATACGATAATTTTGCTTTCTCTTGAAGAAATTTTACGGAAACGTTCAAAATATTTCCGCCAAGTCGTGCCTGCCCGCTATTATACTTCCTCGAAATCTGGAGCACTCCACCTTTCTTTCTCTCTCTCGTTTTATTATTTTTCGAGACCTGCGCGAGAAAGTGGTATACGTTAGTATTTTAAACTGCGGCCGCATGAAGAAAGGGCCCGGCATATTTCGAAAAAAAAAATGTACAACACCTTGTCGTGGACAGATAGATAATACAGAGCACGATTCCCTCTTGCAAGGTTACGTTTTTCACGAGATCAACAGCATTCAGATTAGATGCGTATGTATATTACGGCAAACCGGTTTCGGAATGGCAGGCTAGCGGGAGAGGCTGGATAGATGGATGCCTCGCGTTCCCTTCTTGCAGGGAGACGGGAAAATAAGTTCGTCGTTTCTCGAAGTTGGACGCAATTGGAGATTCTTGGCATGCTGATAGCCGGTATTTTTATGGCTCACCTGTAGATTTACTGGAGCGACTTAACTGGTCGACAAGTTAGGAAGCTTAGATTTTTTGCAGTCTATTTAGCCATTTGCATCTGAATGCTCTGAATCGAAATAGAAAAGTCTGAGGATGTTCTTTTATATAAAAATGCAAGCAAAAGCAAAATATGTAAATACTATAAAAAAAAGCATGAAAAGGTGTAGAACGAGAAAAAAAAAACATGCAACAAAATGTAAATGCATGCAAAAGAAGACGGAATTTACTAATGCTAAACGGAAAAGAATAGGAGGCTGACTTAGGAGTCTTAAACCAACAAGCTCAATATTCAGCTCTCCGCAAGCCTTTGAAGGTAACTCCAACGTTAAAAAATCCAATAAATTTGCAGGTACATCCTTTCCCTACACATTTAAAAAGTGTTTATAATTTCGATTTCTCTGTCAGTCTGCGTTGCATTTCCTTACGACTTCCCTTCTCGGCATGTTGATTGTTGGTATTTTTAAGGCTCACTTGTAGATTCACTGGAGCGATTCGACAGCAGTTTGTGTTTCTCGTTGCCAGATTATCAAGCTGGAACTGTTTGCAGTCAGCTTAATGTCCTGTAACTTGCATCAGAATGCCATTTAGCGAAATAGAAAAGCCTGACGATGTTTATTTTATGAGGATAACTCCAAAGTTCAAGAATCGAATTCTCAGATTTTTCCTTCGAATTTTTTTTGTTTAAAATTCTATAAAATTATTTATGATTTCGATTTACCCATCTGTCTCTGCTTTGCTTTCCCTACGGCTTTCCATCTCGGCATGCTGATCGCCGGTATTTTTTTTTTTTTTTTGGTCATTTGTAAATTTACGGCATCGACTGAAGCCATGACTGTCGAATGTGATTTGGCGATGTTATTTTTATGAAGTGAAACATCAAGCTTCCCTTGAGCTATCTTGTTGTTGGCATTTTTCGACGTAGTTGAAATGTGTTTTATGGTTTTCTGTCAATCTATATATTCTCTAGCTGCCACAAATGTTCACAGATTCCTTAAATTCACAAATATTATTAACATTCACTGTTGCATCCTTTCTATTTTAAAAAATGTCTTGATTTAGCAATCAAAATGTGGCAATGCCTTGGAAAAACCTGACCCTGAGTACAGAAGGGAATTTCAACCTTTGCGTCTTTGCAGTAACTTAAACTTGGGTTAAGATTAAAAGAAAGAAATGATATGCCGTTTTTTTAAATTCTATACATACTACTAAGTAAGAGCAATTTGACAGGTGATATTTCTGATAAAAAGTAATTGCTGTTAGGAGATAGTAAATACTATATTTTGATGCCCTAAAGTTGAATGTTAAATTATGATATGCCGGTATTTTAGTTCAGAAAACCGCGGGAATATTTCAGCAAAAACTGAAACTCAGCCAACGTAATTATACGTCTCAGCCGCTAAACAGTGTTAAATACGAACTTAATGTTTTAAAGCGAGCCTTTTTTGGTTTTGCTAAGCCATTTAAATTCACAACCATCACCGTCTCTATTCCCGTGTTCACTCTCCGTATCGTACATTTCTGGACTTCTTTATCTTCAGTGTTAGGAATATTTTCCATCACTGATCTACTTCGGTCCATATATCTATCTGATACGCTGGGATTTTCTCTCTTTTTATTAAAAAGAAAATGTGTAACAGATACACTAATCTCGTATCACAGTTTTACATGACAGATGAACCGATGCAAGCTAAACTGAAGATCCTCCTGAACGTCGCCTAGATTTATGATGTATGTAAAATAGCTCGGAGCTTCCTTGGAATATCGAATATCTGCTGCGAAACGTTATGCACATTTTATGCAGAGATCTGATATGCCCCGGGAGAAGGAAATATGGCTGGATATGGAAATATTGCACTGTTAACTGCATTAGAGCATTTTCTTTTTACTATTATTACCAGCAAGAATGTTATTGTTAAAAAAGGGAGCGATATATAGGGTAACTGTTTAAAAAAATCGTGCTACACTGCATTATAAATGAAGCATGTCTTTTTAAGCATTAAAGTATCTTTTTAAGCATATCTTAAAAGTCAAAGAGATAATAATAAAACAAATAAAAGCTGGTAGAAAATTGATGAAACGACTTTATACAGTTGTGGAATAGTTAAAACTTATGATTTTTACCGTCAGTTCACTGTGTTGTTACTTGCTGTCCGTGACCCCAAACAGTCAAATTCTCAGGGACTATTCACTTTTGAAATGACCTTGCTTTTTTCTATACATCCCTTAACGTCTGCGTCTAAAACGTAATAAAAAATAATTCGCGTTTGCCCAATCATATTGATCGCATACAATAAAAATGTAATAGTTAAGTAAATTGACTAGTCTTCTTGCCCCCTCTTCAAACATTTCTAATGTTCTCGTAAACAAATCAATGAATCTATGCCTACTATTTATATCGAATTTTTTTAATTTTCTCAACGGTTAAGCGGTTATTGAACTCTTGTTTTCACTGCCACGCACTTACATTTTACATACTAATTGGGAATTTTTTATGCTGCTCGATTTTTCAGTGAACCGGAAAAAAATAACAATTTTTTTTTCAGTGAACCGGAAAAAAAATAACAATTTTGCTCTGTTCATTGAGACCAAAAAAAGGTCCGAGATTAACTAATATGAGTAATTGTTAAAATTTAGAAGAAAACAAAGCGATAAATTACACATCTATTATTTAAATGATTCAGTCGCTAGTAGCAATTTAATAATGTTTCACACACGACCTTTTAAACGTCCCACAAGGCAAAACGTATGCTTTATTTTTAATTTCTGAACTATCGATACGAACATATAACGGCACATGCATGCGTTGCGTATAAAATAATGCAGAATCTGGTGATAGTGGTCTCATGTAATATTACACGTACACCACGTGCACTACCGTGTACACCTAGACTAGAAAGTCAAATTACGACGAAAATTTTAAATGGAAAAGAATAATTTTATTCGCATACTTATAAATTGCAATAATAAATTTATTCATAATAAATTAATTTAAATACTGAAAAGTGCTATTAAACTTTTTTCCTAGCTTATAAAAAGGTTAAATTGCCACGTCCAGCTACAAAGAAAATCATAAAATTGTTATTGAAATTGTAGCCCTTATATGATGACTTTACAATAAGATGCATTCAGGGCTGGGGAGTAGCGCGCTACTTGTAGCGAAACTACAGTAGCCGCTACTTTTTTTTGTAGTTTGTAGTGTAGCGCGCTACTTTTTTTAAAAAGTAGTGTAGCGTGTAGCGCGCTACAAAAAAACAGTAGTTTGTAGCGAATTTTGGAAGCTACTTTTGCCGTGTCATCATTTCCGGCGATTGATCCCGTGGTGCAATTTCTCTCTCTTCTGACTCCAAGCATAACTGAAACTGATGCTTGAAAGACACCCAATCTCTCCCCCGCCCCCCCCCTCATGCAGGGGACACACGCACACGAGGCGGGGGGGGGAGGGGGTTTGCTTTGCCTGAAGCGGAAGCCTGACATTGTGCATTTTTTTTCTTTTTATCGTTCTCAGTATTATTTGTAGAATCACCAATCTGCCATAAAGAGGACAAAAAAGGAAGGAAAGAGAGGTCCAAAGTTGAACAGAGGTTATTTTGATGGGGCCTCGAGAGTCTCATTATCACACGGGCGTGTGGGCCCGTGAGCCCCTGAAAAATAAAGGCCTCGCAAATATCTCCATTTATTGTATATTAAATTTATATATGCTGCAATAATAATTTTTATTAAGCTAAATTTCCTTTATCTATATCATAATTAGGTAACAATAAAAAGGCTTCGAGACTTATTTTCTGTTCTTCTTTCTAACACAATGATAATGGTTTCTAAGACTAGATCAATAAAATAGAAATTAAAGGCGTTATTGAAAATTTATGGCCATATGTACTTATCACAAAATATCCATTAGTTAGCATTTTTTTAAATATTATGATGAAGAAAAGAAAATTTTCTGGCAGGTGGAACTCAGCGCACACATACGCTAATAATACAAATGGATTAAAAAAATATTAAAATCAATTTTAAATGCATAGTCTTGTTCTAAATGAGTATAAATACATGGGTAATTTTTAATTTAATTTTAGAATTATTTTGAAATGTTTCATTTTTATGCTGGGAAAATAGAAAACAATCACAAATAAGTTAAAATGTCTGTAATAGTATAGGGGCCCAAAACAACCTTTTTTTTTTTTGCCCCGGGGCCCCTTCTATGTCTGATCAGGGTCTGCATATTTTTGACTGCTATTGCGTGTTTGCAACATAAATCAACATAAAAATGAGTATTTTTTGCTTTCGAAAAGGAATTTTACATATCTGTAAATTGTATGCTTTTGTAATATCATTAATTTTCTTTGATCTTTTTTTTTTATTGCACCCATAAATACAGTGTAGTGTCCACTTGCCAGGATGATTGCCAATCATTCAGTGTCCAGTATTCCGTGAACTTCCTTTTAGGCGATATCCTTTCAAATCTGACATGATATATAGTCAGTCCTCGCAATTAGCGACCCCCCCCCCATCCTCTCACTCACCATCTACGGAAAACTACGAAGCGTGAGAAAAACTTACAGTTTTCTCACAGGAATTTTCTTAAAAGCATCGAGACCGCTTCTGGAAGAATCACCGACATTTTTAATTTTCTCTTTGCCTCCTCCTTATGATCGATGCATTGAACAACAATTTTATTTATGCTTAGTTTTACTAAGTTTATTTATATTAAGGTTTGGTCATTTTTCGACGTTATAGTGCACTTTTTTGAGTTTGGGCACTCTTTATTATCCTTGTGTCCTGGTGGTGTGTTCAACTTCCACAAGAGTAATGACAGTTCTGCAGTATTGTAGCTTTTCAAACATTAATTAATCACGTGATTATGTTCTACAACTAGGAATGTTTTTTGTCTCAAAGAAGTGTAAAAACTGATTAGTACATTTTTCGTGGAACCTGAAACTGAAAAAAAAGAAAGTAAATATCTAGAAATTGTACACATTTTTTTTTTTTTTTTTTTTTTTTTTTTTTTTTGACGAGTTGATAACCTTATCTTTTTTGAGTTTGTTGAAAAGGGACAAAAGGTATAAGCATATGCATCCAAGATATTATTTCAGGGGCTAAAAATATTGCTGACCACGGTTACAGTGTTCTTCGTTTGTAGTGACAGTTTTCAGATCCGGTCCTAAGGTAGAGCGCCAGGTGCGACCGCACCGGGCGCCATCTCTACCAAGGCTGTTCAGAATAATATAGCACTGTGGATGTCGGAAATGGTTTCATTTACCTGTTAATAATTGTTTAATAATAAATCTTTTAGTCAATGTACAGTAGTAATCAATCATGTTAATAGTGAATTTTAGTGAACTTTCTCTGAAAAAATAAATTATTAACAGGTACTCGAGGACGACTTATCAAACCCTACATTGTTACGTGATTCATACCCGTCTTATTTACCTTTACCACTCTTTAACTTTTTGCCAATGAGTTTCAGAGCACCATGCATATTTGACAGTCCGTATATTATTGAAGTTGAAAGCCTCATTTTAACCCCTGAAAGCTTTTATAGCTAAATGTGTGGTGTAGCTAGGTGCAAGAGCTGATCTAGGGTACGTGGAGCCTCCCTGCAAACGTAAAGAAGCCCCGTGTTATGCTCCAGATTAAGTTTTCCTTAGTTTTTTAGTTCGAATATGGCGCTCCGATGCCTTGCTTACCGTGTCGGGCCGTCCCTGGCTACGGGGGAGCAAGGAAGGTCAACTGTACCCGGGCGCAGCATCGGCCAAGGGGCGCTAAATGGTATATGAAAGCTACCTAGTTGCATTTTTAAAAAAATAGGAGGGGGCGCAAAATCTTCAGTTGTCAGGTTGAAACGAGATTTAGTCATTTGCTGTGGGACAGAGAAACTGTTCTCTCAGCTTGTTTCAATCCCAGATTCAAACTATTCTGGATTGAGGAGGAGAGGAAGACCGAAGCCAAAAAAATGGATGGAGGAATACCTCCAGAATATGTTTCCGACAACTTCAGATATCAGTATCGAGGATCATGACTGGATGATGAGGTCCATGGATGATGACTATTCTGGTTTTTTTAATTTCTCTTTCGCATGCACTCGAAATAGTTACGAGGAAGAACTTACAAGGTTCTTGTCAGAGCCAATCAAACCCGTATCTCCGCTTTCGGCGTACACGTATATGAAAGAAGCCTTCAAAAAAACTAACACTGGCCGACACAGATGCACTGGACGGCACGTCCAGTGCATCTGTACAAAGATTGTTTTCGATTGCATCGGACGTATTTTCTCCTCGACGATCATGTTTGGCGGATAACAATTTTGAGATCCAGCTCTTGTTAAAATTTAATAAACATGTTTTTGAATAAATTTATGTGGTTTTTATTTTATACTAGAGGCATGGCAGTCTTCCATGAATATGTTGAAATTCTGCTTTCTTTCGTTAAAATTTTAAAGTGTCTATTATATTTAAATTATTAGGTTTTTTGTGTAATAATTTTCAGAATTTAATACGAAAATATGAGAATTTCTATTAATAATTAATAGTTTGTAAAATCCTTAGACTTATCTCTCTCTTAGCCTTAAAATAACAATATAATTCTATAAAATTCTTTTATACCTAACACAAAGAAAAAGTTGTGTTGATGATAATAACTTTTAAAATTTCTTTAACATATATAGAGGATTTTTTTAATGCAATGTTTTAAATAGATATATCATGAATTTAATTAGTAATTGTTTTCATTATTTTATAATATGCATATCATATGTGATGTTTTCAATTAAAACAATTATACAATATTACAAGGTTCACACGGGTCATTCGTCATAAATCACTAATTTGGTAAGTCATGAAAAAAGGCCTTTATACTCATTAATTTTGATTTGTGCGCAAGAAACTAGAATGTTTGTACAACATGAAAGGGGTCTCAAAACGGGCCTTTTTTCCCCGTTCAGACATCCATTTTATTATATTTTTAAAAACTTTTTTAGTTCTCATGATTTTTCTCATGCTTTCAGAGCTCACTTTCCCAATTTATTTTTATCATAGAGGTATTAAAACTTAATTAGTTTCAGCAATACTTCAATAATTAGCAGTAGTTGCCAGTAGCGTATATATAGGCTAGGCTTCCATTTCAGGGGGAGGGGGACGATTCGGTATTTTAAACTTTATTGTTCTAAAGTTAAAAGAAATGTTTCAAAATAGCTCCTTTTTAATAATTGCTTTACATTTTCGGAGGGGGCCCGCCTTCCCCTGCTCAAATACTCGCCTGGTAGTTGTTTATTAGAGCAATAGTTTTTTTCTAATTAAAGGCGAAAAGGTGCCCGGGGTCTTCCGTGCGTCCACCAAATCTGCGGCGCTCAACGCTACAAGGAAACCACCTTTCGTTCTTTGGACGCGAGAGACACCCGCTGAGGTCATTAATCACGCTGGACGCGAGTAGAAAACCAAGGCTTTAGATATCGATAGTTTTCTCTAATTAGGATATAAATATCCTTAAATATGAATGTAATGCAAATTGAATCTCTTAGCAAAATTTGTCTCCTAAAAGTAGCGAAAAAGTAGCGAAGTAGCGACTACATTTCAAAAGTAGTGTAGCTAACTACATTTGTCAAAAAGTAGTTGTAGTTGTAGTTAACTACATTTTTCGAAAAGTAGCGGTAGTTGTAGCGCGCTACAAAAAAAAAAGTAGTTTTTCCCACCACTGGATGCATTTGGCCTTCTATAATCTAGGTGGCATCGGTAATACTCAGACGTATTAAATTAATCAAAATGGTTAAGAAAAGAAAATTCAGTTTCTTAAAGTTTTCATTAAGTTACATTGAAAGGAACATAAGTGAAAGTATTTTCAGCATTATGTTTACAGAATGTTTTAAGATAAAGTAGGCAAATGGCAAAATAGGAATTGCGACTAACAAATGTTTTATATAGTATTTCCTCTATTAGCTCGCAGAAATGCATTCAATTACTTAAGGGACTAATTCTTTCTCAAATGGATTCAATTTCAAGCTCACTGCATTTTTTCCATTATGTTAACTGCTAAGTGATTCCTTTTTTTTCCACTTTTCGTTTTGTTTTGTTTATATGGGAGTTTGAGTTCTAGAAGACATTAAAAAGAACGCTTTGCTTTACTTTTACGGATGCACTGACAGGCACTTAACATCTGCCTCCTCCATGCGCTTACGTTGGATAAACAGTCTCATTTTTCGAAGCAAATGGACTACACATGTCCCGAATAAGCTGGAACTATTTTTATAAAAACTACGACTTAACTCAATTTTTGAATTCTGCATGCGCACGAAAATTCGTGCACAAAAGATGTTTATGCCTAGTGTAACTTTTGAAATGTGTTATTATTATTATTGTTGTTATTTCGATCGGTATGGTTGTGAATGTAAGAAAAGCAATGAAATGGCGAGGTTTCAATTTGCGAATAACAGTCAATGTATATTCACGACAGCTAGAGAGAGCACAGGCTGAAGAAAGGACCTACAAAGTGAAATGTTATACGCACTTTATTTAAAAATAAATAAATAATAAGAAATATATTGTTTAAAGGTCAAAATGGGTAAAGAACTTTGAAATAAGCACGAAGTTCTGGGAGATAACAAGAAACCGCCGTTCTTCAACAGTAGAAAGTTTCCACCATTCATGCAGGCAGGGAAATGGAAGTTGTTATTCCTCTAATAAGATCACGAAAGAATAGGAATCATAAAATATAACTTTTAAAGACTAATGAGACTTCAAAAACTAACTGGACTTGACTAATCATAAAAAATGAGAATGTCAACAGAACCTTCAAAACATATTTAAAATATAGTAAAACACGCCATGGAAATATTTAATCAGTTATAGTTAAAATATCTTAATGCATTTAGTTAAGACAGTTATAATGTCATAAAAAGAAAACTATCTATAGTGTCTTATTACAAAGTTTATTCCGTTACACGTGTAAGTTAAACGTATAATTTAAGGTAAGTACCTAGCAAAATGCTTTGGTTCCTTGCTCGTCCCTCCGGCAGAGCCAAAAAAAACTAAGCTATCTAAGAAGAATATTGGTAATTATATTATATTTCCAAACCCGTGTGTCTCTTGTAACCATGTAAAGTGTAACAGTAAATATAATTAGATAATTATTAAGAATTATAACTTTTAAATGCTGAAAAAGTATTATAAGGAAAGATCTAGTGCGTGATAACTATAAATTAATTTAATTTTCAATTTGATCGGGTGCAATCAACACATCATCAGAAGAAACATTATTTGTCATATAAGCCTTTAGCTGTTGTTAAATGCTATTTGACTTAAACAAACAATAAAAAAAGATTTTTTCTTTTTATTATTTTTAAAATA
The DNA here is from genome assembly GCA_038373885.1 of Cheiracanthium punctorium. Lineage (NCBI taxonomy): Eukaryota > Metazoa > Arthropoda > Arachnida > Araneae > Cheiracanthiidae > Cheiracanthium > Cheiracanthium punctorium. Next base: position 180,772 of record JAWZYV010010632.1, read on the forward strand.
ATAAAGCATGTAAAACCTATTCTAAATTGAATAAAAAAATAAAACTTATATGAAACGTACCAACTAGGTCAGTAGAATCATACTTCAGTTCTACGGAAACCTGTCATTAGTGAAAAAAAGTCAGTAGATTGCAAGTATTTTTTATTGTATTGGAAGGAAAAAAATAATATTGAAAAAATAATGAATCAAAACTTTATTTTGCACGTGTTTTAAATTGTTTCCCTTATGGGTTTTTGTTCATTTCTTAATTTCTTAGTTTACTAGTTCTCACTTTTCTTTCATTTTTTTTCATTACCTTTTTTATTCATTTAGGCTATTTACAGTTCTTTTTTTTTTGTTTGTATTTTTCCTTTCTTCAGAAACATTAAGATCACTGTTCTTTTTATGTATTTCACTTTATTTATTTTGCTTTTACTGAATATGTAATCGAGATCGTTTTTTTTATATCTTCCAAAACAACGAAAAGATCATTCGGTATATTACGGATTTTAAGCTATTTATTTGTTTAGTTAATATAAATGTGTTGCTTAAACTGTTTTACTTTTCTTAGACTCTCTTCTGACTATGACACTGATATATTACATTTCTCCTTTGATGTTTGAATATCAATATTAATACAAATTTCATATTATCTGTAAGTAAAAAACGACATTTAAAAAAATTCGTACCTCTATAACTGTCTCCCTTACTTTAACAAAGCATAAAATAGTTTTTATCTTTTAAGATTGATTTTACATGAAATTATTAAAAGCACTCAGTAATATTAATGTCAATCCGATATGATTTAAAAAGCGTTGAAATCTTCAATTTTATTTTTTACGCATTTGCTTTATTTTTTACGCATTTTGATTTTAACTTGACATTTGTTTACAGTAATTTTTAACATAAAACTCACTATATAGAGAAAAAGAGGACATTTTAATCTCACGTATTGGCTTAAGAAATAAATCTTAAATATCTGGTATGAATATATAATTCCAGAAATAAATGACTGTGATTTAATTATGACTTTGATTTACTTTACAGTAATTTTTTACATGACTTTCACAGCAGAGAGAAATATAGAATATTTTTAATCTCATGTATTGGCTTAAGAAAGAGTATGTAGCATACAAACTATTCCTGCACCTTTTAGAAATAAATAACTCTTAATATATAAAAAGGGTTAGAAAATCTCTTTCTTATTCAATTAAAAGATCTAATATTGAACAGCTCTTACAAACCTATATATATATATAGATAGATAGATAGATAGATAGATAGATACACACATATATAAAATTTTTAGCTAAAGCTGAAAGATTAACCGTTTTTAAAATATTGAAGGAGTCGGTAAACATTTTTAAACGCTTGTTTCCAAAAACAATTTTTAACAGTTCTTCTTAATCATACATAATTTTCCCTTTAATCGAAAATCGAAGCCTGTACTTTAACGTATGCATGTTATGCATTCGATTAGTTTAATAATGGATAAGTTAGACATTGCAGCTAGTTATTGAAATTATTGAATTTTGTTTTACTTTTTTCAGGCGATTACATACAGATTAGATTTTGTTTATTTAGAGAATTAGTGACTGACCATTAATGACTAGATTTAGACTGTTATCTTTGTCTGTAAGTTTGCCATTCGACACCCTTAATGTGCAAAATAATTAAATAAATAAATAAATAAAAATCACACTTCACTTCCAAATAAAGGGCAGTAGAGAATTATATCTACCATTTTAGTTTAGGTGTTTATATAATATAAATTGTTAATAGAAAAATTGTTAATATAATAGAAAGTTTAACAAAATAATATAAATTGTTTTGTTAAACTTTCAAGTTATTCTTGCTAATAGTATTTAATACTAAAAACAGTTTTTAGTTTTATTATTTTATGAATTCGTACCAGCTATAAATGTGACAAATGAAACAAAATGAAATTTATTTTAAAAAGTTATTTCTTGGTATCAAGGCTCAAAGTAAAAACAATTTTAGAAGAGGACTTATCTGGTTTTCAGTTACATAAAAGGTACGTCAATTAGTGTTTTGAACTGACCTTCAGAGACTTTTTGTTATGTACGAATCCCATCATAAAAATAAAATAATAATTGCCTGCTGATCCCATCATGCCGCGTTTCTATAGAAGTGCACTCTGTTATTAACCGAGATGAGTTTTTTTTTCTTTTTCTCTAATGTTTGAAACTTTACTTTTTGTTTCGAATTTCAACACATTCTTCCAAAAAGACATTTTACAGTTTTCATAGTTAAATACTTTCGCAATATCAAAGCGCGATAGAAATTTTCTGACTACATTCTTTTGCAATTATCTGTTATTTTCCTTTTCACATTTGCGGCTTTTAAATTCTAGGTTTCCTAAGAATTTTCTGGAATATGTTTTATGTATTGAATAAAAATTGAGGTTCAGTGATTCCGGAGTATTTTTATTCGATTTCTTATATTGTGTTTCTTTGATAGAATGAATGCAAATTTTACCATAATAATAATATATAAATAATACATACTATGCAATAAAAAGTTAATATGTAAATACGAAATGCATTTCTTTTATACCACATGATTTCAATCTCACTTATTCTTAGACAAGTTGCAAAAAATTAGGAAAATAGAAAATTCTAAAGCTTCTAAAATGTAACTGTAAAGTAAAGGTAATTATAAAGAACTGTAACTTTAAAAGGCTGGAAGAAAAAATATAAAAAGAAAGATCTAGTACTTGATAACTTAATTATCAGTTAATTCAATTTTCAATTATATTTTAGTGGAAAATGCTTTTTATATTATATTGAATAAATCAACAATTCTAATTTTTTTTATATTTGAATAGGATACATCAAAAATATTCAAAATGCAAATTTACATCGATGCTCTACGAATAGTAAACCTTTACAAAACACAAAATACTCGCCTTCTTAAGATACACAGATAAATTTTAATCTGTAAATCATTGTCTCTAAATAATAGGTATATTTAATTGTTTTTACTCTAATAAATAATATATAAATAGTAAAAGATATAAATAATACAGCTTTTCTATTATACTTTTTAATATGAAGTATTAATCATACTACAAAATATTATGAATAGGATAGTATATAAATTATCGTTTATTAATATCGTTCAAAATCCTAAAATGTTCAAAATAGTTGAAACATTATTTCTTAAGTCGCTTTAATATTTTGCATCGTTTTTGCTGAAAAATATTTTTTTCAACAAATTATTTATTAATATTGTTTATTTATTCAGTTATTTTTACAAAATTTTATCTGCTGTACTTTTTTCTCTGGATTATAATGTTTTCCATTATTAATATTTATCTTGTACAAACTTCGATCAAGTAAAAAGTTTGTAAAGTTTTTTATAATTAATATGGTTAATTAAAGCTATTGTGGATGAATTCTTTAGAAATAGGTATCTCACATTTATCATTGTACCATCAGTAGTTTCAATTAATCAACTCTCTACAAACTTATTTAACTGTGCAAACTCTTTGAAGGGCTTTGTAATGGCACATTCTGATATGTTGAGAAAAATATATCGATAACATATAATGAAAAAAATTGTGAAACTTGCATAAATTATTTGAAGCATCCAAAAACTGAGATGTCTTTTATTGGTGGTAGCTTAACTAGTTTTATTCTTATGGGATTTCGAAAATCTTCTTGAAGTATGAAGATGAATAATTATTCTACAGTTAATTATTTGTGTTTACGTAAAAGAAAAGAAAAGAATGACTTTTTCGTTGCTATTGCATTCTCGCTGAAGGCCACCCTTCTTCTCAAAGCTTACTTTTTAAAGAACTTTATACGATATCATTTACAAAAATCGTGAATTTTAAAATGTTTAAGTTAAATTTCAAATCATTTTTAAAAAATTGTGAAATTAATAAACTTTTGGGACTTTAATATTAAAATTACTCTGTCAAAAAAGCAAAGAGTGTTCTTTTCGGGAACGTAAACATGATCAATCACAAAGAGAAGAAAGAGGGCAGTTCAATCATTTCGTCCTTACCAAAGATTCGAAATTAACAAGTTGAAGTTGTAGAATATTATAAGACATTCTCAAAAATCTTGGAATACTTTATAACATTCCCAGTTGTTCAGACTTTTCCTTAGAGGAACAGTGTACAATACTGAACGCAAAAACGTAGCTTGGTGTGGAGGGTAATAAATAAACATGAATGAAAAACGTATAAGAGCGCCAATACAAAAATTAAAAGAGCAGACCGGTTTCGGCAAGTATGACATGCCTTCGTTAGTGCTAGAATGAGAATAGTAAAAAATTGCTGCGCTTATATAGAAAAAGGGGATGGGGGAATCAGGAGAGTATTTACGAGGACCGATAGGAAAGCAGGGATCCAGGTAAGGGTTTGATGAGTACAAATAGAAAACCAGGAAATTGAGGTAACTGAGAACAGGGCAATTTCCTAAATTTAGAAAGGGTGGGGGGGGGCAGTGAAATCAACATTAACAAGACTATTATATTTTGCGGATACTAAAAGCCTCTAGAAAATCTAATTCACTGGGGTTACGAAGTTTGCGAATGGGTTTAGCTGAATTAATGTTGAAACTACGGTTGGCATCAAAAAAATCTTTAGCGATGGCAGATTTGTTGGTTTTATGCTGAGCTATGTGCTCCTTAATTCTAAATTTAAGGGCACGTTTAGTGTGCCCGATATAAAATACACCATACTGGCAATCGATACTGTAAATACCCCATGAATTCAAAGGCTCAATGGGGTCTTTGAAGCGCTAGAAAGTTTTAATTTGTTCGTGAGTGTGAAAATTTCAAATGAAATTGAATTTACTGAGAATTTTAGCAATGCGAGTACCAATTTTAGGGAAGTAAGGTAGAACAATAGTGTCCTTAATAGCAGGAAATTGGACTGATGCGATTTTAAGCGGATTACTTAATTTCTTCAATGCACGATCGATTGCTGAAGAATTATAGCTTCTGTCCACCGTAACGGCTTTGAGGTAGTTGATTTCAGAAAATAAAGAATTGTTGTCAGAACACATGTTTAAAGCACGGTAAACGAAAGAGCAGGAGGCAATCATTTTTTCGGCCGGAGGATAACAAGATCGAGCGTGTGATAGTAAGCAAACCGAAAAAGGATTGCGGTAAACAGAAGTAGAAAAGCTTTATTATTGCACTTAACAAGACTGTCAGGGAAAGGAAGGGTATTATTAATTTCAAGTTTAAAGGTGAGTTGTGTGTTATTGTGAAAAGAGCTTATAGGATTGAGAACGTCGTTGTCGTTTTTTGCCATTTTCATTCTAGCACTGACGACGGCAGGTTATACATTCCGAAACCGGTCTTCGAGCCCCATACTTTCGAACCCAACCCCAGCAGTTCTAAAAAGGAACCGTCTTCATGAATGGTGGTAAGGGGGCTACCATATAATCCTTATTGGGCTGTGCTATTTGATTGTAGAGTTTTAGCGGCACGAACAGAAAACCTCACTTTCATTTATTATGCAAGTTGATTAGACTTTATTTCATTAAATAAATAAATAAATAAAAATATTTAAAGGGGGAAATCAAATCAGATCTTATTAGGTACATTTAATTAAATTTGAATTAGAATAAATCATACCACAGATAATCTGTATTAATAAAGAAACTGTAGTATATTTTTTCGTTCTTTGTTAAAACTGAAATTTTACCTTTGAAAATTAATTTATAACGGCATAATAATTTAAAATGCTTTACAAAATTCATCTAAAATGTGTTTTATATTAAAAAAAGCTTTATCAATAACGACAGTTTCTAAAATGCAGAAAATGTACCTTCCTTGAAGCATTACGTAAAAGTTGACCAATTTATGTCCATTAAATTCTGGCAAATTTTCAATGAAAACTTCTATTGAATGCTTATATAATTTGAATGCCATGCAATTTTTTTCCTACGTTTTTTACATCAAAATCGAACTCTTCTAAAAGGTCCGCTAGACTAGGTCAAGGTTGGAATATAAACTACTTCCTCAGACATTCTTTCGTGAAACTTCCGTTCTTTTTTTCATTTAAAAGATTACTTTGGCAGTTTGTTTCGCTGTTAGTTCTAAAAGTTCAGGAAACACGATGCATATTTATATGCACATGCTTGACAGGGTCTTTTTACATGTAAATGATCGAATTTTCATTTTTTGTGCTCTTGAGTATATTCTTTAAAAATCCGAATACAAATTTAGCATAGCTGTTATTATAAACAGTTATAAAATAATAGAATTGCTTATTTTTTTTTTATTCTGACAAATAATATAAAGGGTATCTCAAATTTGATTCTTTATCTATTAAAGTTAAGCGGGAATAAAAAAAGATTACGTAAAAAAAAATTGCTCTTGCTGATTTTCGAATCTACAATTTTTAAATTTGTATGCAACCCTTGTACAAATAAATTCCTTGTTTGCAAAATGTGTCCCATATACTAATGAGGTAATTTACAAAATTTGAAAATTATATCCTAAATAAAAATTGTCAGAGATCGTGTTTAAGGGGTTGTACAAAAATTACGGAAGAAAATATTTTTTTGCACTCCAGCAATAAAAGTGTAGTACATACACATTCATGAATACTACATAACCATCTATGTTTAAATATAGATATGCGAGTTTATATGGTGTAAACTTGGAATTTTGTAAATCAGATCATTAGTGGATGGGGCATATTTTACTAATTGAGAATTTTTTTCCAGGTTTGTATTATAAATTTAAAATGTTTAACTCTATAAAATTTTTACCGATATAATTTTTTAACGTATTTTTTTTCCTACCTTATTTTGATTTTTTTCTTTCAATTTACATTGACCACTGATATCTAAAGAATTAAAGCACGGTAGCCCCTTTTTGTGACAGCCCATATATAATCTCAAAGATATAAATTATGCAATTAAGTTCTTGATTATTACTTTTTGATAATGAACATTAAATCTTATTTCTGAAAAGTTATGAATAGGATCATTCACAAGTTTTGTTTGTATATGAATCAATATCGTTTAATACCCTAATGAGTTCAATACAGCTGAAAAATCAATGAGTCTAATGTAATTAAACTAAGAATGGATATATCATTTGCAGGAAATTAAAATTTCGATATCTATCTTTAATAACAGTCCATTTTAGCTTGATTTGATTAAGTGATTGACATTTATTTTATTTTTGAACGAATGATTCATTTTGTAAAAGTTTAATGGATATTTTTCATACCATTAAGCTGTTGATCATCAGCCGATAGATTTAGTTAACGTGTAACAAAACATACTGAAAAGAATCTGGTATGTAAAAGATAAAATAATTAAGTTTTTGTAAAATAACATACATAAACGGTACTTGTCAGACAATACACGTGTTTCGATGGAAAAAAAAATCTGTCTTCTTCAGTATCGGTGGAAGTTTATACACACAGTGGGACTGGGAACTGCAAAAAAATGTTTCGATCAAAACGCATGTACTAATAAAATCTGATAAGTACCTTTTATGTGTAGTTAGCGTATAGTTTGCTGCTGCAGTTCTCCCAACAATCTCAGTTTCACGTACCCCCCCCCCCTTTAGATTTTTCTTTTATTAGTACCCTTTATCATAAAGTATCCCTACCCACCTATATAATAATTATAATTACCCAAATAAATAATGGACTACTTGTGTTTATTAATGAACAATCCTCTTAGCTTAAAAAGAGACTAGATGGCTGTATTCAAATTGGAACGGATTTTTGCGTGTAATTAGTTGCCAATAGGAGTGCTTACTTATTGAAGCTGAACAGTTTTGTGATTTCTGCCGTAAAAGACAATCTTTTAACTACCCCAAAGAAGTCCTTCACGTATCCCCAAGGATACACGTGGCCCCTAGTTGAGAGCTTCTGGTTTAGCCTAATATTGTGTTATTTGTTAAAAACATTGCTTAAGAATTGCAATGTTTTGCTAACAATGATATAAATGCGCAAGTTTAAGGCTGGACACGCATGTAGTCAAAGCAATTTTTTAACAATGTACCTATATTGTTTTCTAATTTTCTTCAAAACGCACGCTTTCCTGACGATTTTTAAATATGTTCTTCTGTCACGGAAACCTAGAAGTTGCGCAGTTTTCGTCACGTTTATTCTATGGTGCCTTAACTGCATTTGTCGTGTTGATTCAGTTGTATTTGATACATTTTTATGTTTGCAAGTTGAGGGGATACTGAAATTGCTCCAAAATGTCATATTAGTGCATTATTAAATCATTAAATATCTATATCGCATTTTCGGAAGGCAATAATATGGTAAACAAGAAGTGCAAAACACTGGTAAAATATGTTTTATTTTATTTCCTATTTGAGTAATTTGGTTTCTGAAAAAAGAACGTCCATAATTGAAATCTTTAAAGAAACATATGGCACGAATTTATCCGCATAAATATAAATGTTATATGAAAAATTAATTTAAAATATCTTGAATTGCTAAGACTTTCTTGTAATTGGAGTAGAATTTCTACTATTCCATTTTTAGTTTCAGTTTTTCTAAATTTCTTGAATAGCAGTTTAGAGTAAATTTTGAAAACCAACTAAATTATTTTTTCAGATTTCTAACCCTTTAACACACGTTCTCCTCGTTGTGAGGACACATAACTCTAACATTAGTCACTTTACCAAGTTCTGATTTACAAAGTATAAATTTGATTTCAATAAAATACTTAAGGGTGGCATACATACTGCAGAATCCATTACTTTTTAGAACAAAATTTCCAGTAAAAAGTATCAGTGCTTTATAAAGTTGGCGTCAGAATTATTTTTATCAGTGCTGGCATCTGCTGAAAGTTGGAGAATGTGATGAAAATGTAGCAATGTAGAAGAACAACTGGAACAAACTGACTGCCTTAACAGCTTCAACGCTCAGAAAGTGCAGCAGTTGCCAACGCTGGATTTAATTACATGCAACATGGTGGTCGATCGAATGGCCAATCACGTGCTACAGAGCTAGAGAACTTTTTTGACAACAGCCGGCTGTGCGAGTGGCACGCGATTGACTGTTTCATCAACCGCCACATTCAATCGAACAGCCAATTGCGTGCCACTTGCACAGCCGGCTGTTGTCAAAAAAGTTCTCCAGCTCTGTAGCACGAGACTGACCATTCGATCGACCACCACCTTGCTGGTAGTTAAATCGAGCAATGGCAACGGCTGCATAATCTTTGTGATGGACAGTATATTCAGTTGTTGATGCCGATATGTAAATGTCTGGTCTTCAAAGGATTAACTTGGCTTTTCTTTCTCCTCAGGAGGCAGAGAAAAATTCTAATCACGTCCTCACATAGACCTTTTTAATTATAGTCGAAAACAGCAAAGTATTGTAATTAAAATTTATTCAAATCTTTCAGTCCAAAAAGGCAGTTACAAAACGAATGAGTGAACTCTATTGTTATCAGATATAAAAGTATTTTTACTTAAAATAATAATGATTCAATCGTAAGGTTTTCATTTGCTATTTTTGTATCGATGCTATGACATCCAAAATCATAGAACGGTAACAGTGATGTTCTTTCTGAATCTTAAAGGGGAAAACATAAGAAAGCATTCATTATTATTTCGTCGCCGTTTTTCAGTCTTTCTGAGAAAGTTAGAAAGTGAATTAGTGATTCTTCATCTGATCACTTTGCTTACTTTTGAACCACGTCCCAGCAGTCCGATGGATTCACTTTCAGCACCTCTTGAACCATTAAAGGTGGAACCGAAGAATGTTGGGGGGGAGACAGACTTAATTCTGTCGACGAATTCGTATTTATTTTAGTTTTGCAGAGTTGCTGTGGTCCAAAACAGGGACGATTGCCGTTTCGTTGGCAGCAGAATGAGAGGTGACTGGTCAACGAATAAGCACTGGCATTTTATAGGGGCTCTAGCCTCTATAAAATAGGAAGCGGAAACAGTATGAACATTTTTGTAGTGGGGACATTAATGCTTTCAAACACTACTTGATAGTCCTTAAACATTGTCTCAAAAAGGAGACGGGCCAATTTTGGGAAAACTAGACTAGTGATTACTTAACGGTTAAGCTCTTTTTCCCGGTATTGAACAATATTGGTGTTTTGCAGTGATGTTCGTACTGTTTTTATGTTAGAAAAAAATAATGGTATATATGATTATTCCTGGACTTATCTTTTAAGGGAAAAAAAAGCAAAAACAAAATGGGGTGTGACTGTCTCGGGGACACGGCCGTGTGTTTTACGTGAATACGTGTACGTAATGACCCTACCAACAATTTCGCTCGGGTTACCACTGCCACTTAGCCGGCCGTTGATGCCCGAGCAAAATTGCTAGTTTGGGAGTAATATTTTTTTTGAGTTTCTTCAAGCTCAGGAAAGAAATCAAGTAAAGAAGATAATCACTGTGTTATAACTTTATATTAATTCACACAAACATTTTATATATGCAATTAATAGATCTTGACGAGCGCTGCCGATTGAAACGCAAACAAGCGTTCTACATTCTCAGAGTTAAAATCAGGTCTGAACGGACATTATGTGACGAAGTGAAACGACTTCAAAATGGCGGCGGTTTCCCCTCCGCCACAAGCGATGCATCACAGTTCTTACTCAACGTAACGGATTTTTTGATCCTTTTGCTGTAATGTGTTGCAATTGATTTTGGATGTAGATGATAGATATGTAGCTGCAAGAAAAAACTGCATTCCCCGATTTTGTTATCATGAGCTTTTGGAATTACCTCCCACTGTGGAAACAAATTTTAAGACGCATTCACTTCGGAAACAAAATTTATACTGAAGAATTATAGAACGAATGTTTCAAAACTTCAGCTTTCAGCAGCAGCCAGCATCGCTATACTGGCTGCGACCGAGGAAAAGGACCTACATGAGCCAGTGCATTTTGTCGTTGGCTAATATTAAGCCATTATGGGGCAGCATTGCATTGATTCAGGGGTAGGTTCTATTTAACAGATGATCTACGGTATTCCAATCTTCAGCTTCAGTAGCCTTGGTTTTTAGATACATTTTGTGGGGAAGAAAGCAAACATTCTAAAAACCTATAAATGACTAGAACTCTCACCAAGTTCGTTTATTATTTGCTTCAGACCTCTTCGTTGTCTCTGTCAAAATGGCACAACAAAGGGATTTCTTTTAGTGTCCATTTTATTCAGCAATTTATTGATTATTTAATTAAGAAAACAACCATCAAAGCACAACCTAAGGTGAATTTATTTTCATTGAAAAAAGGCCTAACCCTATGCTTGGTATAACCATTATAGCATTGTGAAACATCGACAACAACAATAACAAAACCAGAAAGGTACTTGCAGAAAACGTGGTCAGGATCTGGCCAGGGCCACTTAGGGATGGTGATACCCTGACGAAAGACGATGTTTATTAAAAATAGTCAGCTTTCACTCCCTTAAATTCTTATGTACACCATTTGATAAATATATTATAAAAAATTATATACTTTATTCAATAATTGTTTATACAACGAGGAAAATAACACCTAACAAATGGCACCTTTTGTTATTACTTCGTTTGCACTCTCTTGCATTCTTCGGGAGAAAGTTCGAAACGACGACATCGTCCTAAATTAGTGAATCTTCGCCAGCTCACTTTGTGTTCACCTTTGCACCACGGCCCAGTAGCCCGCTGACCCTCCTCTCAACATCCTCTTGAACCCACCTGAAATGAGGTACCGAGAAGGAAGAACACTTTATTCAACGTACTCTTCTTTTCTTCTTTAAGTCTTTGCAGAGAGTTCACGGTGGTCTGAAACAGGCCGATTGCCATTTCATTGGCAACAGGTGGGCGGTGACTGATCAACGAGTAACCATTGGGGTTTTAATGAGGCAGACAGAAAGAAAATTTTTAACGGATCTGGGTGGTTCAGAAATGTTACATGTCGTTGAAATATGTTCTGGTTATTGAGGTGTCGTCGTTTGATATATATCTAAAGCGTTATATACTGGACAAGATATAGAGTTGTCACGGTGAAAAATGTCTGGAATATTTTTGCTTGGAAATTTTTCATGGTTGTGAGTTTTACTTCCTGATCACGTAGAAAGGGATCCATGTTATTAATTAGGCGAGTTGTGATTTAAACGTTATACCGCTTCTCGTTCCATCAATTTTCTCTTTCTTGAGTTTAACTGTTATCGCGATAAAAATTTACGTGCATAAAAATACCGCATTTAATAGTGCAGTCTTTTTCTAAGGGCTGTTTAATTATTATTTTTTTCATTTCATTTCATCGGATTAAAATTGCTCTGCTAGAGATTTAAAAATTAATGTTTCTTTATCAGCACAGAGGGCATATTCAAAAAAATTAGTATACTGATAGGTGTTGTTGGTAATATTTATAACTTACTTTAAAAAATGTATTGCATTTTATTCAATATTATGCAGAAACACTCAAGAAAATTTGATTTTAAATTGATTTTATTGAATAAATAGAAACTGACCTTTTATTTATCTTTCTTACTAAATTTTTGTACATTAATTGTATTCGATTAATACTGTAAATAAATCATGGTCATCATAGCTTTAGTCGAATGCCATTTATTGGCACAAATGCCCTCAGACACACTTGAGCACTAACATTGCTTAGGTAAAATGTAAAAGAGCATTACCTAAAATCATTTGAGAAGTCTTGGATTTTCGCAAATAAATATTGCCACAATTTTTACATTTACTTAAATGTTACTTGTAGTGTTTTATGGCTTCTGCGGAAATTCTTAGGAAAAGAGCTCTACGATTTTAATGCGAATTTCTGAATGATTGGAGGGATTTCTGCTGATTACACCTCAACTGCAATGGATTGGGAAAGTTTTAGAGGACATGAAGGAAAAACAAGCATTTGTAATACGTCACTTTCAGTTATCTTTGGATGTAATAATCTTTAACTTGTATTGTAATACTTGAATAAATTTTTATAACAGAAAATACTCTCAGGAAGTGAATGTTGGATACTGAATTTTTAAAATCAGTAAAAAATGATGCCTTTGGAGACAAATTAATTAAACTCTTCTCCTAAAACACTCACAATTGTTACCCTAGATAGGAGTTACTTTAGCCCACATAGTGGTGATTACAGTAACTACATAGAACAAGCAGTTCGACGATCTTTGCCACCGATGCTGCAACCGCCTCCGGCTGAGAAACAAATGGCAGAAATCCGATTTTAGGTCTGTTTTAAATTTGAATTGGTACGTCATTGTAATGGATTGAATTTGTCAAACAAACGTTACACGTTAATTCAAACAAGCGAAATTCGATCAGTCGGAGCGAATTTTCGATCCTTTCCGTACTTGAAAGTGCACGTCTCCTTTAGGAGCGTTTTTTGATCATTGAGCGGAGCGAAATATTCGGAGCGAATGTTATCAGTATTTTAATAAACAGGAAGTGGCGGGGCTTGGATTTCTGGGAAAAGGGGTACTTAAAGAGCATTTTTTCCTTAATACTGTGCATTTCAATCTAAAAAGGCCGAAACCGACAGTTTTTCCTTTCACTCCGTCTTTGATAGCTATTTTCAATCCTTTGAATTAAGCGTGTAGACTTTGTTTAAGGTACATTATGTTTTAAAATGATTCAATTTTATTACAGTTAGTGCTTTTAAAAACTGCTTTAGTTTGCTTTTTTAACGAAATAAATGGTACAGTGGGAAAATTTTTCGCCTAAGAAACGCAGTTGATTGTCACATAAATGACGAATGTTAAACATCATCTAAGAGCTGTATGAACTTTCTATGAACGTTTGACTGGCGCAAAAGGTGATTTTTGCATAAGCAGAGAAGCTGTTGCAAACGGGCACGTGAGGTGTATGGCTTACAGAGTAGAAGAGCCAGGAGGACTCTTTGCAATGACTCTATCGGACAGATTAAAATTCCGTTGTGCAGCTCCACATGCACAGATGGAACTGTATTGGAAGATATATTCGAATCGCAGTTTTCGACATGATTTGGCTTTCTCGTTTTCTTCATAGCTAAGAAAACCGAGTTTCTTGCTAGTCGCCGGTGTCGTGGGGACGTACTAGCAAATCCAAAGTGTCGACACAGCTGCTGATTTTCCACCTCACAGAATAACTTGGTCACGGTCCCGTGTATGTGCTGCATGCGTACGGGATAAAAAGACAATAGGAAACATCCTAAGAAACGCACGCTGATTGCTAGAGGGAATACACTCTTCAGACGACGGAAAGTTCGTTTTCTTCTTCTTTTTAATGCGCGCATGTTCTTTTCGTGTCCAATCTGTGTTTAAGTACACGAATATCGAATGAAGCAATGAGTTGAAGCAGTGCAATAAAAATGTAATAAAAAGAAAACTATTCTAGAAGTTTTCGGAGGTTATTGAATTGCCGTCGTTGCGATATTTCTTTTGTGTTTTCGCGAAACGGGAAATATTTGTTTCTTATTTCATGTCTTACGTCTGGAGTATGAAATGAATTGCGTTACCTAATTTATTTTTTATTTTATTCTAAACGAGAAAAAACTGCTAAGTTTATTAATTTATGAAATATTTTTGTATTCTAAAATGGATGCGATATCTTCTCTCTGACAAAAACTATTTTTCGAGACGAGAGGCATATTCTCTAAGATCGCTTCTTTTAATCGCTTCTAAGGTATCCTTCTTTATAACGTGTCCATGGCCATTTCTGTTATTCCTGAAGGTGGTTACATCGGACAGGTTTCACTGTATCTTCGGAATGAATTTTGATATTTATGGAACTTGAAACAAATGGGTGGGCAAGAAAAGATATTGTCGAAGAGGAATAATGGCATAATTTAAGCGAATGCTAAAAAATCAACTGTCGAGTTCCATTAATGCAGACGATCGAATGAACAGTGAAATCAGTCGTCTAACAATGCCACCGTCGGATGTAACAGAAATGGTCACAATATGAGTGGACCACCTTACAAAGGACGTAAAGTGTGGAAATTGTAAAGTCACTCTACTAGGTTCCTATGCAATGTGATAAAAGAAATGCTCCTTCATAAATATTAGTCCTACTAAAGTTGTAAAGCGCTCCTTAAATATTTAACAAAAATTCATAGCCTTAGTAAAGACTCTCTAAATATAATCTCCAATCTTTCGAACACCTCGTTTACTTATTTTACAGCTGCATAGCATGAATAACTAGCATACAATCCGAAATAAACAAAACAAAAGATTTTAAAACGCACTCGCTACATTTTAAACCTACTTTTATGTCTTTTGTTTAAATTGAAAAAAGAAAAGAACCATTAATTTACTTACTCGTTTTTTGGTAAAAAAGAATAGAAACGCAAGTTTGGTTGATTTGCAGAGGAAAAAATGAAATTAAAAAAACATGTGGAACGGTTTCTAAATCGAAACAAATTTAGCAACAAGCCTATAGGGGGAATATTCTTTTGCGGAAAAACATCATTATTTATGTAAGTGGTTCCTGTTCATGGAGAGTTCGTTATGAAAAGGAAACAATTTTACATTCCTGTAAAAGGAACAATTCACTCTAGATGTCCATACTAACCTAAGTTAAAAGATCTAACCGAATTAAATGTGTCTTATCTTCTTTTCTTTCTTCTTTTATTCTTCAAACTATGCAAATTTTACTGTGTTAATTTTTTTGTTATAATTATTGACGAATTTTCTAAACTTGAAAATCTAGTATTGTGAAGTGAAATGTAAAACGTCTGAAAACACATCTCAAAGTACGGTGATCAAGTTTTTACATGTATACTGAGGCTGAATGTTATTTACTTTATAAAGTTTTACTACGTGATAACATTTACATCAAAAAGTTACTAGGCAGTGTGGTGTAAATACAAACGATCTCAACTACCTAATATATCGGGTCAAATATAGCAACTGAAGAGTTTGGGGCAAGAAGAGAAAGTAACTGCAACCGTTCAAGTTTGCGTTTAACTGTAAACAAAAACAAAAAAAAAAAAAAAAAAAAAAAAAAAAAAAACGTTTGAGGATTCAATACAAGCCATCGAGACAGTCAGCTTTATATCCTAAGTAACACAAGAGCTAACGATTGCAAGTAGATGCTTTAGGTACTAAAAAAAAGAGCCTTTTTTTCTGCAAAATAGTACATGTAACTCCAAACTCCCACAAGATCATGCTACCTCCTTTTTGCAGCAAACCCTCCAATTTTAATTAATCATCTATTCATCCTAAATACGGTTCTTTATATATATTTGCTTAGTTTCAGAATTTACAGTAAGGAATTTTATAATTTTCAAAAATGTAAATTTCTTAAAATTTGTGTTAAAACTTAGATGTATAACTAAACCACAATTCCACTTAAATTCTGTTAATTGACTTTAATTTATATCATTGGTAAATGACGAAATTCAAGACACTTTCTCAATTTTTGTGAAATAAGTGAAATTTTTCTAACTTTTATTTTTCCAGTCTAATTTTTTAAGGCAAAAAATTAGTACTTTCTTTATGATGAAATTAACTGTAGAATGTTGAAATATCTGAAAACATATTTTTCCTCTATCTATTAATTCAAAGACATTAAGTGTTTTAAGGGAAAGAAAAAAAAAATCTGATGGATGGAAATAGCGGCTTCTACTGAAAACGTTAATATAACCTGGTAAAAAATAGCCTGAATTCATCATTTTCTGGCAGAAGGAATGTCCCAGGATATTCATTTATCGTAAAAGTAAATCTGTCATTATTGTCAGAGTGCATTTGAAACTAACATATTAAATGGAATAAAATAGGAATTTCAGAATGGTAAAAATTTTTAAAGGGATACCTATCTATGACTTAAAATATTTTTCAAAATTTTACATCGCAATTAAACTGTGAAGCTGAAAAACTGTATTGGAAATTTTAAGATTTATGCAAAAAGAATTGAAGGTTTAGTGTAGTTTCAAAGTAGAACTATTCTAGATTAAGTAAATGCGTACATTTATATAGTTGAAATTATAAAATCGTTGCACACACAGAATTGTGTTAAACAGTCCTAAAATTTGTATAATATATTAACATATAACTGAAAAATAATGTTTTAATTGAAAAGCAAATTAATAAATGGAGAACAAAAATTAAAAACAACAGTATTACAATACATATGCATTACGAGTAGAACTGTTTCAAGCTTTAGCTCACAAATAAGCTGCGATGATGAAACTTGAAGAATTTTCAACAAAATAAGATGAAAGTGTTTTAAAAATCAAATTTTTGCTAATTTAAAAAATGCATAGTTATATTCATGGAAGTAAAAACTTTCAAAGGTTTTGATCTTAAATGTGAAAAGTTGAAAATGGGTTTTTATCATGAAGAAAGGGCCTTGCTTATAAACAAAAAATACATATTTAACGTCTTTGGTTGAAATTTTTCAAGTTATAGAGTTTTATGTTTTACTTTCAGATATAAAGTGGTTGATAAAATTAAATTTTTGTATAACAAGGAAAGTCAACAATTTTGGAGAGGATTTCACCTTCCTCCTCTTATACAATTTGTATGTAATGAAAATCTCATTTTCATAATCATTCAATAATGGACAAACATGAAATATTGAATGAAACGAACATGACGAAATAAAATTTTGCATACATAGCTTGTTATTTCATATTGAAGCATTCCCCCCAAATATTCTAAAAATAAAAATATAATCGAAATTTATAGTTAAATTTTGAAATTGACATATCTTTTTACATAGTTTACTGAAGTTCACACTAATAATGCACTGAAGCATACTTCTGAAAAAACCTACAGAAAGTCCTTGCATCTATATAGCATGAAGGTGTGTTGCGTATCTTTGCCTATTTTCAGCTGTTCGGTAACTTGCTCTCTGTTGCTTTACATTTTGAAATGGATCTAGTCAGCGCAATTATGTAATGTTCGTGCTTTAATTTGGTAAACACGAAATGAACGCCGATACTTAATTTAGTTTTATTATGTTAAAGCAAGTAGGTCACTGAATTGTGTACTTAGCCATCATTCACGCTAATCGTGAGAAATGCTTTTCTAAGGTCACAAAAGGTGTGGAGCTATCAAGCAGAATAATTCGGATACATTGCAGCTTAATCACTTTCTTCAGGTTTGATACGTTGCATACTTTTATAATATTTCTTGTGGAGAATTTAAGCAGCATTGATAAACTTAATATAATGATAGTGCGAAATCAAAAGTAACATGCGTCAATTGTAATGTCCATATATAATGCATGAAATTTTTCTTACAAAAGTAAAGTGATGGCAGCATGGTACAGTTTCTTATAATAATGCAAAGACAGAAACTGTAAATAAATCAGTTAAAAAGTCTGCGTACTATGATGGATAACGTTTATTTTTTGTTTCTCAAGAGCAGCGGTTCCCAACCGGTCCCTACAACTAGTTGGCTTAGACCCGGCTTTGAGCCTTTCTTGGGGGGCAGAGCTTTTCAGGGAGTGGGCTGCGTGAAAACCAACCAAAGAGTAAGTTATAGTGCTTGTTTTAAAAAATCATTTATTCTTATTTTTACTCAAAAACATATATACTTTTTGCTTAAAATGTTTATTCAAACTTTACCCATAACATTATTTTGTAGAAAAGGTGACGAAACGTTCATTGTTGAAGAAACTATATGTATAAAATAATAATAAAAAAAAAACTTTACTTAAACGGCCAAATAGCTCTTTCGAGCAAACCCGTTCCTATCTTCAGGTGCTTGTAACTGAGGACGGGCAATAAAGTTTTTGCTCGAAACAGCTATATGGCCGTTGAAGTAAACTTTATGGTGTTATTTTACAAAGTTTTTTATTATTTTATGTTTTAAACACCAGTTGTTTTGATTGATTTTATTAAACTATATTTATGCTGAGGAATTTGAGTGGGGGGGGGGGAGCCCAATATTAAAAGATTGGGAACCACTACTCTAGAATAAAAATTGTATCTTTAGGTTGTTGCTCTCGGAGCATTGTCTGTTTAAATACGTTTAATATGTAGCTCTTTGAATAGTATGACTTTTCTATTGCATTCTAGGTCTAAAAAATACTATTAAAAATGTTAAGCCAAATGAATATGCATCACGTTCAGTAGTATAAAGTTATCTGTTTCAATCCTCCAATGAAGCTGTTACAATTGACCCAGGTTTGGTGGGTAATTGCAACATACCATTACCCTCCGTGTATAGATTAAATTTCTACTTACATGTTAAGTATTATTCAAAAAATGTATTCATGCAAATTTTTCCAAATGTTCTGAAATGCCTAACTGAAATGTGTACATAGAATTTGCATTAAGTTTTTAAATATTGATAAAAATGCAAAATGCTACAAGAGACCCTATTATTCCTTACCATTTAAGAGTGACTACTTTTCAAAAATAAAAAAATAATATTAAATATTATTTTTGCTGTTCTCTTTGATTTTTAATTTATTTTTAGATTGCATAGATGGTGCAACTGCAACACGTATACTTATTGGACTAGTTGGACAAAAATTAAACGGAAAGTCCGATTAATGCATGTTCTTTGATGGAAAAACAATATGTGATATATGCGCAACATATACAATAAAAATCTTGCTATAGTAAATACCAACAATACCAACAACATATTCAAGGTAATGATGAACGTTTACAGCTGTTAGAAGACGGTAAAACTTACATACAGGCAAATCGAATTTAAAAAAAAATTAAACGAGTTTTAATTTCGTTGCAAAGCGCTAAAATGAGCTACATAAAGTTTCTTTTTGTATATTTCATAATAATAGCTCTACTTATAAATCGCATATTATAACATAAGAACGAAACGTATTCTGACTACCTTAAATAAAAGCATGAATAGGCACGCACTAATTCAGAACTGTCAGAAAGTTCACTAAACTCTTAAAATTTTACATTCTTCTTTTTCTCAAATCCGCCTCAATTTATGTGAACTCCAAAAAGGCAAGTGAAAGTGTCTGAAAAAAAACTTTTCTTCCATACTGATTTATTGTTTTTCCCAATCTCTGTTTTGTTGATATAATTGCACCTTGCTTAAAGAGCATAGAGACACGGAAAATTCCAACGAAATTCCTTAGCAAAAACTTCTGACGCGTTCATTAAGCATGACTAGTTCTTTCTCGCTGCGTTTGTTGAATCACGAATGACTCTTTGGTATTGTTTCAGTTGTCTTTTGTTGCTACTTACCCTTAGTTTCTAGTGTAGTAAAAATTGTTGCTCTCGAACAGAAAACTGAAGGTTGGCATTTGGCATGAACTTATCTAATCGAACATTAAGCTCTATTTAAGAATCCTTTATGGTTCTATTGAAGATAGATTAAATGCTATTTACAGTTAGGGGACACCGGGCACATTTTTCATAGGGACAAGGACATCTGTTCGAACGCTCTAGTTTTGAAATAAGCCGTCTAGAATTCGCCTCTAGATGACGCCAGGGAACAAACTAGCTGAATTAGCGACACACTACAGATCATGTAAGAAAGTTTTAGTTCACTAGCTACTGTCAAATTGTCGGAAGATGTTATTTTCAGCAGTTTTTCATAGTGAGTAAACTCACAGATCTTTACTCAAAATAAAAGCACTTGTATTAAACTTACGGTTATAATACTGCTTGTACTAGAAAGGTGTTTCTTTCTTCAGGTAACTGTGCGGCTGTTTTGCAAATAACTTATACCGCTAGTTGCCGACGTAGCGTCAAATTTCCAATATATTGAAGGTGAAGGATTTTCAACAGCATACGGGCGCGTATTCCAGTACTTGTCATATTGGAAACCGTGCTTCAGACTAAATCGGCTGATCTTTTTGTATAAGAACTGCTCTTATTGTGTAATCAAATAGGCCAAATGACTTTACTGA
Source organism: Cheiracanthium punctorium (assembly GCA_038373885.1). Lineage (NCBI taxonomy): Eukaryota > Metazoa > Arthropoda > Arachnida > Araneae > Cheiracanthiidae > Cheiracanthium > Cheiracanthium punctorium. The sequence continues at coordinate 201,509 of JAWZYV010010632.1, forward strand.
CTGATACTCCTCTGAAAAATCATCTAAAATCGGAAGCGTTTTACCTAAAGAAAAGATATCCCAATAAGTAATCAGATAAAAAGGGAGATAAAAGACAAAAGCTAATCGTGGCCAGGAGGCTGTTTTGAGCTATGTATTCACTTGTAAAAGTCATTAAAGCGTCAAATCCCTAAAAAAAATGTTTCATGATATATCGTCTAAAACAAAAGAGAAGTGCTTTAGGTGCCAGAAATGGGTGCATGAAGACTGCACGAAGAGAGATGTTACATCTTTCATTTGTGTTCACTGTGATTCAGATACTCATGTCTATCGTAAAAAAGTAACATTTTCAAGTCACAGTTTTTGTAAAATCATTAAGTGGCATTTGCACTTTCTCAATTACTTTGTTCTTATTTTACCTACTACTATTAAGGCTTAGTTAACAACAACAACAACAAAAAATGGACATTAAGTAACAAGCAAGGAAGAACGGTTTATAATGTGCGTTTCCCATTTATCGTACAGTTGGAAATTTTGACTTTGTATATTTTTGTTATGCTGGAAAACTTGCCTCTCATATGGGATAAATTTACTAGTTTAGGATGAACAGACTTAAGGTGGAAAAGGTTTTTGAAAAATAATTATATTACTTTATAGGCAATGGTTTAAGAAATACAATATTATCCCCTTTACACGAAAACTTGAGTTAAAAAATACAAAAATTAAATTAAAAATTGTTGAATATGTCCAGGTATCCTCTGCAGCATGTAAGAAACGTTTAACTTTTAAATTACAGTATTGGCTAAATTATTTTAAATATTACATAAGTGTTTCTAACTATTTGCCGACCAGTGTTAGTGCCCGATTGTGAGGACAAATACGGCGAAGTTTTATAATTGAATACTTCAAATTTTCTGAAGCGTATTTAAAAATAAACTTTTATTTGTCGTACAATTTATCGGTAAAATTCAAGCGAAACTCCTAAAAAGGAACTCGAGTTTCTCTCTTGAAAATTTAATTAAGAAATTTCGATTTTTATAATCCGTTTCTTCTAGGTCGACAATTACTGGCATTATTTTATTAAAATTTATTACGCGTCAAAATTATGAGTGAATAAATTTTCTAATTTACAATGTAATAAAAATAATATTAATTTTTTGTGTCTAATTCATTTTTTAAACATAAAAAAATCCATGTGCTTTTTAATAAAATTCACAATATTTGTTAAAATTAATTACAACTTTAGGTAAAAATTTAGGATAATCATTGATAATTTTTTATGTTTTTAGATATGGACAAACTATTAATATGTCTATTAATATAAGAGAAACTTACATTTTCATACTTAGTAAATCTTCTTAAACTAGTAACAATTTCAGAAAGCCATTTCATTTTTCTTTTAAAATACAGGAAGAAAAAGGAAGGTAACTGAGAAAACGGTTTCAGAAAGGAAGCTTTTAAAAAGTTATGCCGCAATTGACTGCCGATAAATCTTGTTTAAAGCATTGTTATTATTTACATTAACTGTAGTTTCTTAAACAGTTTCAAATCGTATCATAAGTACAGAAATATTGGATGTACTGTTGTTTCAAATCTTTACAAAAGGATTGAATTTGGATGTATTGGTAAAATTAAAATTTGCTGCCCCCAGTATGCTCTTTTTACTTTAATATCTCCGTGCGTACTATTAGTGGATTGTCGGTTAAAAAATGCTTTCTATAGAAAATGATTGACTTAAATTGAAAGCGTCATAGCTAGAAAAAAAGTTTTGGAAGTGCTTCGAGGTTTCTATACTGAACACATACTCATGTTATATTCTGGGATTGGCATCTATAGTCATTAATCTTGGTAAATGATTTATAACTTCGAAAGTGACCAGTCTCTACGAAATGAATGTAATCTTGCTTAAACACTTTTTAATATAGATCAGGAAAAAAGGGAGGTCTGTATCAGCTGCATTCCGTCAGTGATAAAAAAATGGAAGAAAGAAAAATTAAATGTCCCCTTAAATGCCTCCCTAGACCGTGGCATATTTAGAAATACGTCCTTGTGTACAAATTATCTTAGGATTACATTTCAAGTATTTCATGTAATACTCGTATGTGGCAGTTTGCATTGTAATTCTTTCTGAAAATTTAACATTAAATTTCTTTTCATTTCGCATCAGTTGTAATATTTTTTGTATAACTTTAACCCAACAATTTTAACTAGGTAAATCTCTTGGTATAATTTTATTAGTTAGATATTAGTTAAAACTGATTATTTTCTATAAGGAGTTTATATTCGATGCTGTTTTCCCCCTTTCTGCTTAAGTCTTTGTAAAATATTTCTATTATTATAAAGGAGTACATAATAAAGTTTCAGTCACTTCTTAAATATTCAACACATTTCTTTAAGAACTCGAAGAATATGAAATTTTTGAAAACATTCTTCGCTGCGTTCATTAACTGTGACCGACTATTTTACGATCCAGTAAACACAGCTTAAGCACAAATATCATTTCTCCCTTTTTTCCCATTTAAATAAAAATCTTTTGTTTCTCTTTTTTTCTCTCCTCTCTTAACCCAGTTATTCTTTTGCAAAAATTCACTATGTGCTGCTGCGTCTTTTTTTCTTCTTACACAGTTCTCTTTTGTGGAAGTTTTTCCCTGTGTTTTTTTTTCTTTTCTTCACTCTATCGATCTGAATGTTATGCTCCACATATTGGTAAAGTCTCGTTTGGGACCAAGAAATCGCTAAGTGTGTGTGCAAACTCCATGGGGTGGAGAGATCTTTCGCTGAAGATTAGAAGAGGACTCTAACAATTACTTTTTGAGATAAGAATTTCAGGAATGCTGGTGGGGGGAAAATTTGTATTTTCTTCTCTCTTGGCTGTAATACGAATTTGATTCATTCGTATGGTTTTTTCTAAAGTTATCAGTCTACGTTTAGAGCGCTTCAAAATGCACTGAATAGGTATTAAATATATGCATTTTCAGTTAACCCTTTGAGGCGCAACCCTTTCCCAATGCTGCCATCGCTCGACTTAACTACCAGCAAGATGGCGGACGATCGAAACGTTCATCGCGTGCCACAGATCTAGAAACCGTTTTTTGATGCAGCTGGCTGTGCCGCATAGCCAGTCTGCATAAAAAAAACGGTCTCTAGATCTGTGGCACGCGATGAACGTTTCGATCGTTCGCCATCTTGCTTGTAGTTAAGTCGAGCGATGGCAACGGCTGCTCTTTTTTCAGCATTGGGCAATCTATCCAGCTGTTCTCGCATTCTTCCATTTTTCAGCAGATGTCAGTGTTGCTAAAAATAATCGTGACAATTTTTTTACGGGACTTGCTAAAACGTAAAGGATTCTTGTGGAGCTATGTCACCCGCAACTATTTTTATAGAAATCAAATCTATTCTTCGTGACTGGCAACAGTCAAAACTTCAGAGTTTGGTATTCTCAGAGCGTGAACACTGCGCGTTAAAGGGTTAAAATGCGATCTAAAAGAAGAAAATGAATGTAATTTCCATAATTTTTTTCTGATGCTTAAAAAATACACCATTTTATATAAAAATTAACCAGAATTTTTCACTTTCAAATAAATTGGCTAAATATATTTCAACTTCCTTTATGTTGTACATTGCTAAAACATTTATTTGTGCAATGAACTAAACGTTTTGTAATATTCCTTAAATTAATTAAAATATGTCCACTCACACAGAACAACACAGATTTTCTGCAAAAAATCATTTGCTTATATAAACAAAGGCCTGTAAAGCCATCAAATTTATGTATATGGATTAAGTTTTAGTTCAAAGCATGTATAGAATGTGTAGAACGATGCAAGAATGTGTTTGCAGCACAGTCATTACTGGAGTTATCAGCTTTATCGTGGAGGAAAAAGAAAAAACGGAAGAATAGATTTTTAAGAAAACGCATTGAATTACGAAAATGCGATATCGAATAACAAAGAATGCAAACTTTATCATAAAAACAAAAACAAAAACAGTCGGTTAAATTAAAAATGGGTCCAAGATTTTCCTTTTAACTTAGATTTTCACCAAGATTTTCCTTTTAAATTTTAGATGCAGCAGATAAGTTTTGTTAAACTTACCTAGTACATAAAACCAAAGTTTCGAATCTAACACATTATAGTTTACCGTATTTTAAATCTTTTTTAAGAAGAAGCTGCTTTTAAATGTTCATTTCAAAATGTTCAGTTTTTAAATTTATGCTTGATTCTTAGCAATTTTTCTTCAATGCTTCTTCTCCTTCAAACTATGCACCTACAGTTTTGTATATAAAATTGATTGTTGAATTAAAATGTGCTAAATGCATGGTAACTCATGCTACACAGCAGCGTAACTCATGCTATAACGTAGATATTTGACTTTCTGATGTCTGACTTGGTTGATAAAGTGTTGCCATTCTGATAAAAAGAAACTTTTACACAAAATAAACGATTGGCAACACAACTAAAAAAATTCGGAATAATATCTAACACAATTTGTGACTATTTCTTGTTTTGAGGCAGATAGGAGCCTTTTGAAAAATTTCTTGCTCCGAAATATTTTATTTCTTATAATTTATGATGCTATATCAAAAGGAATTTTTGTATACTCCAGAAATTTAGATAAGTTAATCAGTTAAAACCTAATAAAATGAAATAAGATTCATATTTTAACTATATTTAAATGCTTTTTTAAATAATATTTTATTATTCGAAGTATCTTTTATAACACTATTTTTAATAGTAGTAAAAGTTCGCTTAAAAAATTATATTTATAACGAGGAAGTCTTTTTTCTACCTGAAGGTTTCTGAGATTGCATTCAAAAACAAAAAAAAAAGTTCCAAATTTTTAGACAGCATTTTAGATTAAAATGGAACAGCTATCGACATATGATGAATAAAGTAGGATGTATACATTATTTGTAATGGGCATTAGTTCCTTACAAATTGGACACTAATTTTTATGACACTATATCAACATCGAGGACTCAGTAGTACCTTATAATATTTTTTTCCATGATAATTTTGTCTTTATTACACGAATTTAATTATTTATATCATTCCTTTAAAATCTTTTAACAGACTCTCCAAAATTGTTAAATACAAACGATTAATTTTTAAAAAATATCACAGCTTTGTCCACGGGAATATAATTGTATATAAAACAAAGAAATCTGAAGGTCTGAGGATAAGAAAATGTGCATTATGAAACGAATATCTGGGAGTTATATTTGTTACCTAAATTAGTTGAACCATGTGTTTTGCAATGAATTTTTATACTTCAATTTTGAATTAATTTTTAAACAAATACCTTAAAATATGATCTTAAGGCAAGGTTGGAAAATATATTGAAGCGCGTATAGAATTTGCAGCATAATATAATAACGTTTTTTAATTCTAAATTAAATAAAATAATACGTAAAAACTTAAAGTCTTTCAATGAATGTGCGAAAATAAAAATTGCATTTTATTAAGTTTTGCGAAATACCAGTGACTTCATCTGCCACTTTCTCTTAGAAAATATTTGAATCACTACTTACGACATAAATTTTCCAGGAATGAAATTTCATTTTATAATTAAATTAATCTCATGAACGTGACCTACATCAGTGCTGTACAATGAAGTTAAATTGAAGTTTAGGAATTTAATTACTAATTTTGTCTGTATAGAACCTGGAATGCCTGATGTCGAAATTTCATTATTCAGTTTATATAGATGGAAATCTTAAGCAGCTAATTGTTAGTGCATAAGTTTAATTTATTTATGAGATCCATTAAATTTTCTACATTCCCATTTATTAATTAGATTTGCATTCGTAAGTTGACTGCGATGCACCAGATTATGTACCGCAACTGTACATTTTTAGTCAGAAAATTACTCAGTATCATATTCCTGTCACTCGCTTTGATATTAATTCTAACTGTAGGGTATAAATCATAAATACAATTTTAAATAATTTTTATCACGCAGGAAAGTATTAAAAAATTGTAATTTTGCACTGAATTTGATACGTGTATCTATTTACTAGATAGATCAATGTAGTAAAATAAAAAATACAAATACCATGCGTAACGACAACAAGAAGCAAACAAAGCGATTGCTGCTGTTATGCAAATAACCCAGATAAGAAAACCAGTGGTTAACAGTTAGAGATTTTGACGATAATTCTTGTGGTCGTAGTTAAAAACTCACAAAGAAATTCTAATTCCACAAAAGTGTTATACAGTCATAATGAAAAAACTATGGTAACATTGATTTTTAACGTACATTAAAAATATAAAACATTTTTTAAGGTTTTATTTTAATAAAACATTTAAAAAATATATTATTGCATTGTAAGAAATACATAAATTACACATTGTGGTATTGGCTGGTGTTTTACTTTGTAATGCAGTTAGATTGGTACCGTCTTAATATCTTTCTTTAGACATAAATGGTGCTCCTTTTCTAAATAAATTCAAATACTTAATGCATCTTTTGCACAGTTTTCAAAAAATAAAAGACCGTACTAATACATATGCATGTATAGAAATCGCTCGCTTGTTCCATTGTATTCTTTCTCTCTACGAAAAAGAAAAGAAGAAAAAAATGTCTACCTTTATTTTACCAATACGTAAAGGCAACACTATTTTTTTTTAAATTTAGAATTTTAGGCCTCCATGAATGGCTATTCAGCATGTGCAAAGTGGTATAAGGGAGGATTTAAGCAACTATATTTATCCGCCGCTTTTTTAAATTTAAGAATACTTTTCTTACACGGTTTCCTTTTACACGGTATTGAGCAGAACGAATCCACCTTGTGAAAAGGGAATCTGGTTTATTTTAATAAAAGTGCGAAAAATTTCCTTATTGACAGCACTCGATTACGTACAGAACGTTGTCTAGAAGCAAGCGCAAATAAAACTAGTAGAAATTGATCAAAATTAATAAAAAGGTTTATATCGCAGTTAATTTGCACAGTCATACTATCACGTGAAACGTCAAATAATTTGATTTAAAAATATATTCTTTCAGATCTGTAACAATAAACGAGATAAGTCTGGTTTTATAATCATAAAAAGAGTAACAAAGGGTTACATATTTTTCTGATGAATAATATTTTGTATTAATAGTGTAGGGTTTTCCTACAAATAATACATTTATACACACTTGTTATGTTCCATTTTACGAACAGTAATGTCCCTCTGTTTACATCTTCTCATGTATGTGCGCATATCTTCGTATATGTAAGAGAAGTTATATTTGCAGAATAACCGGATGTAGAATTCGATAGAAACACTTAAAGAGTACAACAAAGAGCAATATTTTTAGTTTATATTAAAATTGACGATTTTTTATGTGTTGTATTGAGGATTTTTAAATAGGCTGAACAGGAGCAATTTATTGAAATTATTTTTTTTAAATATACAAAATTATTATTTTTTTTAAATATACAATGTTAGCTATTCTTTCGTGGGATTGTGTAGATACATAATTTCACAATATGGAAATGAATTTAAAGAAACATTAAATATTCATCAGTTATAGGTTCCTTATTTAGCCTATAGCCTGAATGTTAAAGCTTTTTAAAATTTCCTATTGTATTTTCTATTCTAAGAATCTTTTAAAGAAAAACACCTTGCCTCCTTCCTAGTGCATTGAAGCGTTTGAAATGGGTGTTATAGATTATTGCTTTTTTCCAAAAAAAGAAGGTCTGAAAAAAAGTCTTGGGTTTGGCTTCTTTTCTCTTCACTGACGCCTCTGCAGTGGCGTAGATGTAACAATGGGTCATAGCACTTACATGGTTTCTGAGAGACGGTTGTTATTGCGTAGTGTTTACTGAGCAGGGCGTCTCAAATATATTTGTGTGTCAGGAACACGGATCATTCACAAACTAATGTAAATTAGTATTTTTAATGTTTTTAAACCAAAGCTTTTTTCTTTTGTTCAATGCTTGAGAGCTATGCTTACTCCACAGAAAGATTTACCTTATAAAATGGTGCAAAGTTAAACTTTGTGTTAAAATGGTAAATAAAAACAGGGTGTAAGATGACACACTACTACTATGCTGCAGTATCGAAAGCTCTGTCCTTATTGGTTTAATGAGAGAGCAGATTTTAAATGATCAAGCTAGAAGTACAATCAGACGTACTAGTTACGTACCAAACAAATATACATATTTATCCTTTTCTTATTAAAAAAAATATTATTTATTCAGTGTAAAAAATCATTTTTCACTCCATTAAATTCAGAACGGCGAAAGTTATAATCATGAAAGTGGGGTCTAGATATAGCAAAGTAGCTATGCCCTACATATTGCACATATGAACAGCTTACAAGCTACCTGGCGGCTAGATTCGGAAATAGGTATCTTATCTCTAAAACGGTAGGAGATACAGAAGAAAAAACCATGTTTGTTGTAATGTTGCTCAGAATCATCAATTTAGTAAGAAAAATACACTTTTTGTACATAATAATTAAACGTTACTGATGAAGGTACTAGGGTGTCATCTGCCATATTGCACATTTTGCCGCAGGTACTGCTCACCAGAGTCCGGGTATGTACTGTTGCTCACGGACAACTTTTTCAGATTACTTCTATTTCAGATTCTATTACAACTTTTTCATTATTTTTAAAGAATATTCGACAGACAGTAAAAATAAACAAAAATGTTCTTCCAAAAATGTTGATGAGAAATTCCATTCTACCAATATCTTATAGTAGTGGTATTATTTGTAAAATATTTGCATTTATACGTAATAGCGAAATGTATTCACAAAACAGTATAAGATGTGTTATATAAATAGCATAAATTGAAACAGATGAATTCGCACTCTTTTATTCTAGAAACATCATACAAAAAGCGTGCTTTTTATGATAATCATGCACTAACGTACGTGATAATTTTATACAAGAGTAATTCTTTGATTAATGCATAAAATTTAAATGCATGCAAATTCACTTATTTTGGGTATTCAGTGGAGCAATTTTTCATTCAAGTATCGTGACAACACAAAATTCATTTGATACGGATCACGAATTTTAAAAGTACACCTCCTTTTATGAGAGCCGCACCTCATGTTTGCCCCAGTTATTAAAAAGTAACTGGCATATAACGATGGGAAATCAGCTTTCTGAGAAATAATTATTAAAATGAAATTTTCGATAGAATTTGCTAAAGTTTGTCGCATAAATTAGTGAGCTGAATCTAATCTAATAAATCTAATTGATTGATTATAACTTAAGAAATTATTTAAATTCGTAAAATTGATGTCGCAAAGCAAATTTTAATTGAATTTCACAATTGTAAAGCTAGGTATTGATAGTGCCACTTAATTGAGAAAGAGACATGCTGAAGGGTTCTTAAATTTTCATTTTAGTGTTATAAAGTTAAACTAAATTCGAAAATTATGCATGCTTGTGTTATTTAGGGATTACTTTTCAGAAATTCTTTTTCATATGATTAAAAAATTGATGAAATTAGCAACTTACTCTGTCATTTATTTTATTTTGCTTTGTAATATACGATGCAGTGATTTTTCTTTATCTAATTTTACTAATTTTATTTTAATGTTTTACTTATTATTTTTAACTCTTGTATTTCTTTGTTTTAGGTAAGTCCTGTTAAAACTCTTTCATGAATGGTTAATTGTGTTGTTGAGGTATGCATTTTAAAAACTGTAAAATTTCATATGCTTGGATACATTGAATTACAATATATTTTTATTTCCGAAAATGATATAAAACATGTTTTTATTTAATTTTATTTCATAATAAATAAAAGTATGAATTTTATACATTCTGAATTTATCATTCGATGCGAAAGTGTGATATTCTCGGAAATTGTGCTATTTTAGTTTGTGTTCCACAAATTTTAAATTCTTAGTTATATGATTAATAAGGATCCACGTGCTAATATATGAAATTTGTAAATTTTAAATTTCCCTAAAAGGAACGAAATAGAATAAATTAATAAATCACTTTTTAAACAATAAATGCTGTATATATATATTACGAACATTTGATTACACTTAAAAATTAAAAAATAAATGGATTGATCCTTCATAAATAATAAGTACTTTTATTGATTTTTTAATTCATTTTTTAAAATTATTTTTACTTTTTAATTTTAATTTTTTATTTTATCGGTCTGAAGCAATATATGTACTAAATCTGTCTGTTATGAAAGAAACTATGAGCAGTACATTATACATGAAACGTACATAGAAAAATATCTTAGGAATTCTAATTCGTCGAACCTGCTAAATAGAATATCGATTAAACGAATATCCTGCTTAAGATAACAAATTTTATATGAAACAAACCGTAATAATTTGTTAATGCGATCCCGGATAATGGTACATCTCACTTATCAAGTTTTCTTGGCAGTATTGTCTGGGACTCTCCTAAATTTTAATTTGTTAATAAGAAGCCTCTTCGTGAAAAATTTCGCCTTTTCATCCTCCTCCCTTTCCCAGAATTTTTTGTTTTCCGGCTTTGTGCGCCATACATATTTCTTGGTTAACTTTATCGTGCATTTCTCCACATCATGCTGGCGTTGAATCCAGAAAACCTCCTCGAAAATCTTCAACAGTCATATTCAGACCATATCACGTTCTTCGCAAAGCTATTCATTTCCAGGTCTCGGACGGACAATAAGCTTTTCTGGCTGTGTGGCACATCCTTCCGAGCCAAGAAATAAAACGTGGGAGCCTTTAATAAGGCAGTGCCGTAGAACAGCTAGTCTCTTGAAAGAAAGCGCGGGTGGGAAAACAACATATTTAACTTTCTATGCACACAGTGAAAGCTGATGTGGTTCCGGCAGTGGTGTGAGTCACTGGGGTGGAAAAAGGTCACGTGAGATACCTGTAGAATGACGTCACGAATGGATGATGATGATTCTTTCTTGCTCTCTCTCTCTCTCTTTTATAACAGGTGAAGTCGGATATGTTTTGGGAAGGAATGGAGTGAATCGCTATGCCATGCAAGTACGCTACATTTTAGAGGATGTCGGTGCACCTTTTTGATAGAAATGGTAGTAGGGTGGGATGTCGGGTGTACGGTGGGATGGTGCTAGTTTTTGGCTTTAAATTCTGAATTTTCCTCTTTTTTGTATGAATTAAGAAATATCTCCTGGCTCCAGAGAACAGTCTCGTCTGTCTGAAGTACTGCAGGCAGTGGCGTAACCAGAAATTTTTTATTAGGGGGGGTTACGATTACTTCAACTCATATATATGTATAGGTGTATGTGATAAGGGAGTGAAGGATATACATTTTGTTATGGCAAAAAAATTCTCAGAGGGGGGGGGGGGATTATGACCCCCATAACCCCCCCCTCTTGGCTTCGCCACTGACTGCAGGATATATTAACGCAGAATTATTTATCGTTTAATTAGTTGTGAGGTGTCCATTGGAAAATGATGAATATAACAACCATTTTTTGTAATTTATACGAACTATTTATTAACACAGTATAATGTGCTTTAATCCGTACCAGTGATGTGGGGTGGGTAAATACCCACTGGGTATGTAAATATTTTTGGGGTATTTACCAGGGCCTGGGTAAATACCCAAAAACTGGGTATTTTCAACTTAGAATGGAATAACTGTTTTTAACAACATTTATAATTAATACCAATTAGATTTCTATTATTATTCCCTTTTTTTAATACAAAGTTTTTAATTTTAATTTGACTTCATTATGAGTATTTTTGTAGTGCTTATTTTATTATTATTAAGCGTTTGATTATTTGGCATAAACTACTTTTCAGTCATACCACATTTTTTTCACTAACTTTAATAATGAAGGATGTTTTATGGTAGTTCTTAAATTGTTTTGTGTAAGTGACAGCTTTGGCAATATTTTTAATGTGTTACATTGATTAATATGCCTCATAGCTTATTTTAAGTTTACTATTATATCCCAGAACTTATTTTATGTTTATTATTTTTTTAAACTGTGATAGTTTATTATGGTTTGTTATTGAAGGGGAGACGGAGAGGGGATTATATGCATCTTATGATTGATTTAATGATCACTAAAATAAAAATTACATGCAAATAGTTACAAAACTAGTAGTTATAAGTAATAGGTTTTAAAAACATATTTTTTATGGTAAATTTAAACTTTTATGAATATTTCAAATTGATGAACAAAATATTTCTATTAAAAATCATTAATACCAATTTTTTATAATAAAATTTCCCTTTAACGAATTTTTCAGAATTACAAATTTGATTTTCGGTCTCCTGAGATTCAGATTCGTAATTCAGATTTTACTGTCTGTATATATTTAGTATAGTTGAATTTCTCTCCATTTTTTCAAATTGTCAAATACACTGCTCCTTGTTATTATTCCTATTTACAATTTTATTCTAACAGTTATATTTATAGGCTATATTTAATCAAATATTTTTTTCAACATGTATCATATAGCTTCGTTTCATAATTATATTTTTTGAAGTTTTATGAAATTAAAAAGTTGTAAAGGGTTCCTAAGTTTTTCGTTTTTCTTTTTTTTTAACTTTACACTTAATATATATATATATATATGTGTGTGTGTGTGTGTGTGTGTGAATATCCTTACCCACCAATACAAGTTTTTTTTTGAACAATACTGTTAATTCAAAAATATATACCCAGGTAAATACCCACTTTGGGTACATACCCGGGTATTTACCCTTGAAAATAAATACCCGGGTATTTTACATCACTGATCCGTACTATCATAGCGAATCCCCTATTTTTAAGGTATCTGCCTACGTGCGGAGCACTTAAAAAAAAAAGCAATATTTTGTAATGCATTTTCATTTGAAAGGTCATAAAACATGACAAGAATAATAATTTATTTTACAAAATTTTCACAACATTTATTAAAAATTGCATTTTTAGAGAAAATTTCATACTTACGCCAACTGCATTCTTCTCAATATTTAGTAACTTCCTTCTCACAGTATACTCCTATTGCACTTTTTTGTGTTTTGTACCAAAAGTTTTATTGTATTTTAAAAATTTACTGAAATATGCCCAATCATAATCAAAAAGTTGAAATTTTTGAGAGAAAAATTATTATTTTTTTTCTAAAACTACCTGTAAATTTATTAATTTCGTACGTATAATTTAACTTTTGGTACAAAACACACTTTATATCAATAGAATGTTTATGAAAATTTTATTAAGATGTCTTAAGATGTACTTAAGATTTTTACAGTAGTTACAATTATCGTGACGCAAGGTAACATGAAACAGAGTTCGGCAGAAAAGGCATTTAAAGATTTTATTTTAACATCGATGTTCTACCGGAAGTGGCATTCAAACAGCTGTATCTGCCTTTCCATTCATCGTAAGCAAAAGTAAACAGTTTTGGAATCTAAAGATATTCTATTTCAAATAAAATAATAAAAAATCGATTTATTTTATTTTATTTATTATTATTATTATTATTATCTTTTTTGCAAAAAATGGCTTTTTAGATTTAGGCAGATACCTTAAAATTCATAATGTAGTGGTTTCATTACATATCTAAAAAAAGCAAAGGATTATGTTCGAGCCTAGAAATGAAAATATTTCATATGTTATGTAAGAAGTTTCCTTTAAACATTGAAATATCCTATGGTTCAGCTGAAAAAAAAATAGTTTAATTACTTTAATCCTACGAAAATTGTCAAACTGTGTTCTGTCGAGAAGTTATTTAGAATAGCACAAATTGCGAATCTACTTTAATTTGACAAAAATTTTGTGCCAGAGTTTATCGATTTCGGGCAATTTTTAATATATTACGTCAACGTTTTTGAATGCAATAAAAATTACTGGTTCGTTCAATTAGTTAACCTGGTTAATTAAACAAAATCACAATGAAGTGCGTAATCCTCTTCATAATTTCAATTTGATTTAGGAGATAAAGGATGAACTAAGATAAACATAGATAACTCGAAAGACATACGAAATGTTACTACATGTTTTTATAATGAACAGTACTTTATATATGAAATATACCCAAAGAATATCAGATAGTTTTATGAAATGGTATATATTTAATTCTTTCTAAAGAAAGTTTTTAAATATTAACATGAAAACTCGCGCTTTATATAAAAAATAAGAATTAATCTTTCTTCTTTATACTAAAGAATTTTATAAAAAAGATCGACTTCATGATCACTGAAGTAAAGTCATTTCACATTTTCCACTCTAGATTAAATTTTCATACAACAGATGCGATTTTGAATTAAAATGGAGAAAGACGCAGTCATAATTAATCTTAGTTTAGACTGGAACTAGTAAAATCACTTTAAATACCTTTATATCCTATCGATAAATTCTAAGGTTCGGTAGTCCTAGTTTAATATGCCACTATTTGTAGTTTACGATTTATAATTAGGTTTTCCTAATGATCTCCAGTGCGCATAACCCTTTTCACGTATCATGATATATAAAATGAAGCATAGTATTAATTTTGCAGTTAAACAAATCTTTCCTTGTAGGGAAATATGATGTGTATGATACTGAATTCTGTTTCAACCAGCAAGGTTTATTAATTAAAGCATATTAGCCATGTAAATTACTTTAACACTGGGAATTTAAACCTTTTTAAAATTCGCCTTTCATAGTGATATCCTATATATTTATATCTATATATATATATATATAAACTCATAATTATCTAACTGTTAAGCATACAGGAACTGTACGGTATGTACAAGCAGACTGACAGCAACTGATTATAATGATTTTTCCTGACTAGTATTTTACAAAATTGACAGAAATATTTAAATAAAATGTCTGTATTTTTTAATATTTTAATTTATTAAATTAGAGATTAAAATTAAATTTTAAATAATTATATCTGTTTAAAAATATGTAGTCAATAGTCGCAATCCTTATCGATTATTTAAATGGACTATGAGCCTATGTAATCGACGGATATCCTATGTCGAATTATTTCAAAGGCAGCGAAGTATATACTCCTTTATTTTTCCTCATATTTAGAGCTAGTTGAAGTTTTCGTTCTGCATGCAATGGAAATTCTTGAACAAACAAATACAAATGGAAAATAAATATTAAATATACTTTGTTTATAGATTTATCTGCTTGTCCCAGCAAAATTTTAGTCTCGTAAAGGATTTACATTTGGACCCATGTTTCATGGTCCAGATGTAAATCCTTTATTTCCTTGATTATGGAGAAAATTTTTTACCTTTTAACTTTCTTATATACTTTTAAACGTATGATGTAAAAATGGTATCAAACAGTATTAAATGTCACTCCCTATTTTTGAAGTTACCATTTATTTACCATAGTAACATTTTTCATTTATTTCCTTTGCATATGTGTCAACAAATCATCAAACTTACCCAGAGCTGCGCATTGCACATAGGCACTATACCATTTCCCCTTATCAGATGCAGCCACATCTGGTATCGTCAACAAAAATCTATGATGCTTAAGAAGTTTTAAATTCAAAAAAATGATTTGTATAGTCATACTTTAATCCATGGAAAATCAGATTTATATATATTTTTAAAACATTATAGTTACTAGAGTAATAAGGTGTTTATGTTCTTACATGTTTCTAAATTCAACAAATAAACGAAACAAGGGTAATGTAAATAGTTATTGTTCTGAAAAATTCATGTTAGAGAGAAAACTTAGCAGTCCGAAAATAAAAGTGCATAAATATCAAACAAACGCAGCATCAATTATCTGGAATTTTAAAACATTTGAATTTTAAGGTTATCGTTGCTGTTTTCCATTTTATTTACTTCGCATATACGGCAAGAGATATTTCAAGGAACTGGAGCCGAAAATGTTTACAAAATCTCTAAACTTGATCCATGTTTTCTAAACTAACTTAGTGGTTATCTAATTTTATCGTCAAAACTATTCAGCAATTAACTCTGCAATCTGAAATACGTGAGGTAAAAATTATGTCAGTCGAACCTTAAATAAAAAAAATTACGCCAAACCAATTGATATAATAATCATTCAGGGCTGTCCCCAGGAAATTCAAACTATGTTTTGCAAGATTTCAGCAGCATAATCTTGGCGATATTTTTCATTTGTTCGTCGACTGAATTTCGGTGTGTACCTATAACCCACAAGTGAAGGTACTTTTAACTTGCAAATTTTAATAAGTTTTTCTTTTTAAACAAACATGAAACCTCATTCAAACCTCTAGTACGCTTTGGTGGCATCCTCCAAAATTCTTCATTAATGGTTCTTGTCAGTTGCGGATTTAGAAAATGATTCTAGAGGAAGCACACAATCATTTTGCCTCCTTTTTCCTATAAATTCATTCGTATTCGCAAAATAAGCCAATCGCCTCTTGGCCCCCTTCTAAATCTTGCAAGGATCCTTTTAAATTAAACGAGTCACGGGTTGTCAGATACGGCTCATTGTTGCGTCCTAAAAGCAAAATGAGGAAAATTGAAGTATTTTCAGCTTTTGCTAAATTTTAAAGCAACTGCTTTAACGCTGTCGCAAATGTTAGTTTTGGCTAAAAATAGAAAAGACTGCATGGGGCCGATAACCCAGTTTATATTACATTTTAAAGCAATAACATCACCAATACATTTTTTTTTTCTTTCAAAATTAGAAAAAAAAGTGAATCACTTTTTATCAACTTTCCCTACTGGGGTTGATTCTTTTTTTGGGGGATTGATTTCATGTAATTGTGTTCATTACATTGTAATACAAAATTTTTATGGCTATCTCTATTTTTATTTGAAATATAAATACAAATGTTAAAACAATGTTCTGTCCTCCTACCCCCGCTTAGGTGCGAATTCTATAAGAAACCATGAAAACTACGTGCATGAAAACTACTGCATTTGTGTTTACTACATTTTAAATAAAGAATTTGATGGCTATTTTTTACCCCATTGTATTATGACGGGCAATGTGAAAAGAACGTTTTGGCCTTCCAACCCCTTTTAAGTTCGAATTCTAAAAAATCTTGATAGAAATTTTTAGGCATTTCTGTTTAAAGTAGAATGTTATACCTGTGTCCCTTTTCCTTTCAGGTTTGTTTATGGAAAACAAACAAACGAAAAAATACATTTATGTCTTTTACCTAAACGGTCAGAAAGTATTTTAAACTTCGATGAGTATTTTAATCCTAAAAAAATATAAAAAGTTTGTATATTACTATATAAATTACCATACATATGATATTATTCGAAGGAAAAGACAAAAAAAATATTCTGTTAAATATTGTGTAAGAATTAAGTACCTTTTAAAAAAATCCGAAGAAAACGCCAAAAAATTCTGTATTTACAATATCTAGAATTTTCTTAGTTATATAAAGTTTTAGAAACTTATAATCAAAAGGAGTTACTATAATAACTGTCATGCACATACGCGTTTATATCAATTTTATATTTAAGAATGCATGTCCAATCAAATATAATTCTAATATGTTGTTATCCTTAACATTAAGATACCTGCTATTTCTGTATAGTAGTTTAAGTCGTAATATAAACGAAGACTATTTGGATTATGTATCGCTAGAACGAAGGCATTTAAATCTCGGGTTTCATTATCACAATTGTTCTTGACTGATGATGTTAGAAAGCTCGAACAGAGCCCTGGGATATTTCATGTGTTGAATATGCAATATGTATACGTGCTTCATTTACTTCGTAATATAAGCGTGTTTACTTCGTAATATAAGAGTGTTTTGTGAAATCGTTCATCAACTCACATAGTCGTGTAACACCTAAACTTTAATGATATGGCAGACTTCGTTTAGGTGAAGTATTATCAGAGAAATGTTGTGAGTAAATAACTAATTCGCTGGCAGTATCTAAAATAAATTAAAATAAAACTTAGCTTTTTCTCTTTGGTGTTAAAAACTAAACTCTATATCTTGAATACAACCTCGTACTTAATAATCCTAAATTCTCTTGAAAGTAGACTAACTTAAAATGCCTGAAATAAATATCTACTTATCGATAGCGGAACTTGGGACTTGTGTATTATCTCCCCAATATCTAGAAGAATTTCCTTACAGGTTTTCTACAAATTTACAAGAGTAAAATTTATGATTTTAATGATTAAATTTTTGTACGCATTGGTACAGATATATAAAAAAAGAAAATAAATATATATGCTAAGCTTCTAGTATAAAAAATTAAATGAATAAAAGAAAAAGAAAAGTATGATTTTTTTTTTTTTTTTTTTTTTAGAATAACTTTCATTTATGAGTGTTGAATAATTCGTTGAGTGTTGTTGTATAATTCGTATGAGTGTTGTTATAAGTATATATTTGTAAAATTCGTAGCCTATCTTCTTCCTAACAATACAGTTAAAATAGCGTTAAATCAAGGAGTTGATTTAAAATTAAATAAAAAGGCAATTGATAATTTAACTGTCAAGAGAGGCATTAACCTCTATAACATGAAAACATATTAAACTGAATAACGTAATAAATCACCATTACAACGAAATTTTTGTTAAATATACCTTATTAAAAAAACGTTATCTTCATAGAGTATTTTTCACCCATTAATGACTATATAAAAATTAAAAACATATTTTATCTTAGCATTTTTATGGTAATGGATTTTAAGCATTCTCCAGCTATATACTTTTCATGTAGGCTGTTTAATATTAATTATATCTAAGAAAATGTAGATATTCTTTGATTTAATAAATTAATATGGGCTTAATATTTTAAACCTTTTTTACTTTCTTGCAATGTCTATTTTTTGTAGAGTAATTAAAATAATATGGCTTAAAATATTAAATGTAAATCAGTTTAGTAAATATTTATTTAATGTACTTGGGTTTCTTATGTAATTAATGCATATTCAATGTTCTTAATAATATTTTAAATTGCAAATATTAAAAAACAGTTGCTCACTAAACATTTTAAATTACTTTGAATGTATAAATTATTCATTATTTAAGAGCACTTATGTAAGGTTCAAGGTCTAATCATTTACAGTTTGTCTTTTTTTAAGGGATGTATGCGATTACTTTTTAAACCTCTTTGCATTTTTAAGAGAAAAACAGTTATATTTCATGTAAAATTATATTTACATTTTAGTATTTCAAAAAAATTTACGATTACGTAGATATTAAAAAGTAACTAGTAATTTCATGAAACTGCTTAAATTTTTTAAGTAAAACAATTAATTGGTTTTATATCCATAGTAATCATCTATAAAGTAATAATAGATTTAATATTTGTAAGCCCATCAAATTTAAAGACTTGTAAAAGCTAAAATTTTAGTACTGTAACGAGATAATGTTCGAATAGTGCAATTGATGAAAATATATTTATTTTTTCTAAAATGCCTATGCTTTAGTAACAAATACTCATTTAAAATGATTTGCTTTGTCTTTTAAATGTAAAGATTGAATAATTACGGGGAAAAAATGAATATTTCTTTTGATTGTCTTATTCGGCTACAAATAAAATTAAATAATAATAAGTTTTAGAATCCTTTTATTTATTTATTTATTTCGTTTCTTCATTGAATCTCTATACAGATCGATATTATTCGATACACTAAATTAAAGTACTTCTTTCATACGTTTTGCGGTTTCTTTTTTTATAGAATAAAATGTCAGTGAGATACGCCATATTGCCGATTTAAGAGATACAAGTTAAATTCCTATCATATTATTGCTTTCTTTTTACGAATGTTTTAATACGAATTAGTGGTATAAATTTATCTAATATATATGGTTTGACGATGCTGTGTAACTCCTTTGCTTTTGTTGCATTTGCGATTGCCTGAATGCTTTGTTAAGGAAATTTTAGCACGTTAATTATCATTTCATTCCAAAGTGTAAATTACAGTTCCTTATGACATCTTAATAAGTCATCAAGCAAATCCGTGTTTAATCCCTAGACAACATACAATATTCTGTATACAGGCTCATTAATGTCAAGAGTATTAAAAAATAAATAAACAAAGTACTGATTATCACATTTTTTTGCTGGGATTAGGGGCAAGAACATTCCTCCGGTATTTTGAAAGGATAGATGTGTGCTTTTCTCCTCTAAATACGTGATCTCTTTCTTATACGTGGGAATAGAAGATCATGATGGCTCTGTTCCAGATGAAACAACGATATTCATTTCGGAATTTGTAATCGTTAATATGTGATTTAGTGCATCGAAGGTTGTGATAGCCGTTCATTTGGGTTTTTGTGAAGTATCTTTCATTACACAAACGTTTGTTCCAACGGCGTCATTCTTCATGCTTCATTTCGTCTTATGTAACTCTTTTTTTAAAACAACTTTATCTACACTTTTCGTCACTTGTGAGTTAAGTTTCATAAAAGGTATGGAAATGTGTACGAATCGGATGTTTTGAGGCCAACAGTGGAAATATTCGGTTTAAATAAAACAGATCGTGGGATGAGAATTAGAAATTCTTTTTATTTAATGAAAAAGAGACTTTTAGTACAATTTTCTTGTACCCTTGCAGTTGTTTATGAGCAAGAGGAGGTATATCTTATGTTAAAAACGTGTAACATTATAACTCATGCAAAAGAAATAGGTTGTCAAGGTCGGAATAATTCTTTCCCTATTCCCCACAGTACTTCCGCCGTCTCTGGAACTCAAATAAGCTGACGGAAG
Source organism: Cheiracanthium punctorium (assembly GCA_038373885.1). NCBI lineage: Eukaryota > Metazoa > Arthropoda > Arachnida > Araneae > Cheiracanthiidae > Cheiracanthium > Cheiracanthium punctorium. The sequence goes on from JAWZYV010010632.1 coordinate 222,050, forward strand.
TACTGTAAGAAAAAAAGGAGGACGTGATCGCATCAAGTATCTGTATGGTAAGAAACGAATGATCGAAAAACCAGCTTGACTTTGACCACCCTATTTCTTTTGCATCGACTATAGTGAATTTTTTCAAATTTTGACTAATGAGATTCTCCTTTGCGCTCCCTCCCTATGCGTCTGAGGAAAAATGTGTACCGACGTTTTTCTTGCATACTAAATCCAGGGCGTGAGCATGCAAAGGGGGTGAGGTATTTAACTACTTTCCATTTGAATCTACACACATCCTGTTCACTCCCATGCTATCAAAACAGGCAGTGATAAATATTTCCAGAAGAGTAATTAATTACCTATACTAAGTAGCATCACCGGGTATGGTTGTGGTTGTGTGTGATTACGGCAACGCTACACTAGGGTGATCTGCCAAGGGGGGGGTGCCTTAGTAGGAGGACTGTCTAAGGGGCTCTAACGCGTATTCACGTTACATCTGGAGAAAACCTACCAAAACTCTAGACAGTTAGATCGACAGCCGCGCGATGGGACCCGACCGAATCCGGGATCTTCACACTTCGGCCATCTACCATTTTCAGTGGCATAACCACTGTGCCATGTTGAGGCTCACCGGGTATGGAATAGGAATCTTTGCCATTGTATCTTTGTAATGATGCAGATCGACAGGCGAACATGAGGTAAAATTTAAAACAAAATTTAAGTTTCAAAAAATTGGATGCTCTCTTTTTTCAGAGGAAGATTTTTGCGCACCTTATTATATCCAAGCCATTCCGATAGTAATAAATTTCAGTAAAAAAAAAACTCTAATTCGAAAAAAAATGTAGTTTAAATTTTTTGCACGACAGGGGGACTATATATGTTCATGTGAAAATCCCATTTTATTGCATAAATCACATTATAAATCAAATATATATCTCATTAAAGGCACACATTTAGCATATTTCAATGTGTTTCCTTTTTGCACATTACGTATACGAAGTAGCGTTTACCTCGACACGTTGGAGCAAATTACTAGATTCACTATTGACAAATGATGGGATTATATATGCCTTTATGTTCCAACAGGACGGAGTACCATTTCATTTCTCTTTCACTGTTCCACACTACCACTATCACTCTGCCTTGCCAGATGGATTGATCGGGGCTTGCTGAGAATGTGGCCTTCACGGTCACCCCTTCACGGTAATACCCTTATATTTCTTTAAAAGGGGATATATATATAAAATAGAAGTTGTACCAGGTAAAAAAAAAAAAAAAAAGAAAAAAGAAACGCGCACTGAACAACTTAAACAAGAGATTTACAACCTATATTCAGGACACTTGCTATACTGCTTCATGTTTTCCATGCTGTGACGAAATCCGATGTGCCTTGGGTCCTGTGCTAAGATGTGCAAGGAGAGCGTATAAAAATTTAGTAAAATTGTGTCACAATTTGGATACATGTCTGATTTAGAATGTAACTTATATGCACTAAAATGGGACTATCATCGTATAGTTACATGTATAGTTACTTTGTAATCACTCCTATTTTGAAGCTTCGTTTGAAGTGTAGCTTATTATATATGCACACATTTTAGTTAATAAATAAATGTTGGTGTATTGCAGTGAAAACAGGAGGACCGTGAATGGAATTTGACCTTGTTGCCCGATGTTCTTCTGGATACGTCCTTAAATTCAGTTGAAATAGTCGTTAATTTTTCCAAATTGTCGATTTTTTGTATTTATTTACTTTTATTTGTAATGCATTGTAGTACCTCCAAATGTAATGAAAAATTGTTACATTTAGCGACAAATATCCTAATATAATAAAAAGGTGCTAAATTTAGGGATTAAATTGGCATCTGTCATTTGCTTCAGCTGCTTTGACAAATAATCTCTTTTCATAACAAAATCAATCTGAAATGCTGGACAGAATGCTCAACATCCATCACGTAGTTCCAAAATAAATGCATTAAATAATGCACCACCATACGCAAATTCAATTAGAAAAAAATAATTCTAATGCAACTATCATAGTTTTATGCTCAGAACACCCCCTCCAAATAAATAAATAAATAAAATAAAATAACATAAAATAAAAATAAAAATAAAAATCAGATTTGTAAATTTGTAATTGAACTAAATTTCCGTGAGATGCGAAAAACCCAGCATGTTACAAACTATCAATAAAATTTACCTATCTTTTGCTATCTTAAAAATATGAAAAAATAAATCTGGAAAGTTGTTGTAAACAAAACAATGATGGTCTAAATATGCTCTCTAATTATGGATTTCCTTTTCTCTGGCACATATATTTAAAAGCAAACAGTTATCTCAGCTTTTAAAAGAAAAACAAAACAAAATTCGAGTTTTTTCGATTTCGAATTGGTTTTGCTTTCTATTGTTTGCTTTTTATCGTAACTTGTTCCTTTTTGAAGAATAAAACAAGAAATTCCATTTCTCTTTAACCCATTTTCGATTTCTATTTAAACTCGAAACATGTTAAACCTTGATTGCGTAAGTGATTGTCTTACGGAAATAATTTAAATTACGTGAATGCATTTTAATTTTTTTTTTTCTTTCCGTATGTCGTAGACTACTTTTGATTGAAATAAGATTTCGTACAGTTACTAAAGTAACCAGTCAAAAGTAAAAAGAAAAATTGACAATATTGATCGCTTATGAATGATTTATTGTCTCATACAATTTGAGAGTAGCAATTTTTAACAGGATTTAATTGCTGAAGAAAATGACATGAAACCCACACATTTTTTTCAACTGTCTTTTCTTTAAAAATATAATGTATTTAGTAGAAAAATATTTTTAGAAAAAAACTTTCAAACAGAAAAATGTAATGTAATAGGTAATGAGAAATGGTTTCAGGAAATAAATTTTAAAAAAATGATTTAGTTTTTAAAGATCTTTAAACTCACTACAGTGGATTTAACTGAACTTCTGCAGAGTATAGGATATTATTTGATTATCTTTAAACTTTCTAACAGTATTGATGCAAATGAAACCTGTTTAATTTGACCACTCACGGGAATTACAAAACTGGCCATCATATAAAGGTGGCAAAATGTGATGGTTGTAAAGTGAAATTTTATACAAATGTAATCACTTTACCAGGTTCCACTGTACCGAAAAAAATGAAAGTATTTACTTATTTAATGATATAACATTGTCCAGTACAATTGCAAACGTGCATTTAAAATAGTTATGTGATCATGTTACAGGGGCGAATTGAAAAAAGACCCATGAGTGTAGACCGGAGTTATGCTTGAAGGGGGGAGGGCAGAGGATCATAAAGGAAGGTATTGGAGTCCAACTGCCCCCCCTCACTGATACATTTATTAATTGTCCCATTTTAGGGGGGGGAGCTGCCCCCTTGCCTCTCATTCGTCATGCCCATGCAAATACCCAATCTAGGAGATCTTCTTGATCCGCCTTTCGCCTTTGTCGTGGTATTTGGCACGCTATTTGGCACGCTACACAGAACGTTCAAATTAAAGTGTAAGGCGAACACATATAAAATGAAACATGAAAAAAACTGTGTTTGACATTTACGTCCAATAAAGAAAGTTCTGTTCTCCCGAAACGCAACGTCTGATCGTTTTTTTACGTTTATTACACAGCCATCAGTCAACACTTTTCTTCGATGTTTGCTCTCCCTCTAGTTGACAGCAAATATCGGCTGAGCACACACCTGAAGTGCTTGCTCCATATAGCCTGCTCACTGTCTTTAAGCTTTATTGGATCGTTCCTCGCGAGCCACCTTTGCGGCTTCACGTCGAAATGGCGACGTAATCCGAAGAGGGGCCCCCATGGCTTGACCTTGGCTCGCTACCTGTGTCTGCTCGTGCATTGACCCCCTCCATTCAAGGTGAACACTCTCCGCAGACACTGCAGACTGCAGACGATTGCCTTTCGTGACACAGTCAGGTTTCTGTTCGAAACCTCGTACTCCTCACCTGCCTGCCCCCCTCTTCCACGATTCTCGCGTAACACTGGGTGCAGTGTTTGGAAACACAGAGGCTACAGGGTGTTGAGGAGTCTTTCCCAACCGGTGGTATTCGTTACCCGGGGGGATATTCCAACTTTTTTTTTTAATTTTTCGCTCAGTTTCTAATGATATCACACACTAGTTGCTATCGTTCTTGACACGAGAAAAAAATTTTCTCATGAATGAACTGTGTAGTTCCTCATTATACAAAAATGTTTCGACTGATGTAATCTATTACAGACTTTATACACCCCCCCCCCTCTTACTTTCCTCTAACTTTTTTGAGGGATGGGGACGGAAGTGTGGGGAAGTTTTTTGAGTCTGGGGGCTGTCTATAAAATGGGTTGCGTGTCACGAACAGGCTGAGTGATCAGGGAGCGAAAATATGTCTGTAAGTTTGGTGCAACCTCCTACCCTGCAAAATAATGCCCTTTTAAACGGGTATCGGCTTAACAATATATCTCAAATCTTACAAAAAAAAAAAAGAAGATCCATTTTTGGAAATCAAAGTGCTAAAAATACCCCTATAGAAAATTTAAAGACTAGCCCCCGTTCAAGTCCCTCAGAGTAAATTATATTTACAAAATAAAATACTTATTACAAAATGATAAACATATTTTTTTTAATTTAATTTAACAGCAGAGTAGAACCTCGAACTTTCCTTTAACATATAGACCTATTATTCTCTGACTATAATAATTATGATTCTTCTGATAAATCAAAGGGCGATATTTCCTCACTCATCCTCCCATTTCCAGTTAAACTGCTAGTCCCCTTATCACGAATAATTTCAACACGATATTATTTGACAAATTATTAATTGTCCAATTTTAATATAGGTCTTATGATACGAGAAATTTTTGATACAGGCGTGTTCAACAATTTAACCGTACACTTGATTTATGTAGAAATGTTAGTAGTAGATAAATGGGGGTTCTGCCCATGCGGTACCATGTTAATTCTGCGGTACACCGCACAAGTGCGTTCCCTAGGTTGAGCGGGGAAGGGGGGCGTGGTCGGACCGGATGTGGGGAGCGGAAGTTCGAAGGGTTGATAAGAATTTTTTTCCTTTTTTTCAAATAAGGGTACTTGTAATTTTTTTCAGATTGTGACATATTTTTTGAAATAAGGGGACTTGGAAAAAAATTTTTCAAATTTGAACGCGCAACCTACAAAAGAATTCATAGGCTAATGATTGTTGTCCATTAGGCCGAGAATCCTTCAGGTATAAAATTGTAGGTGTATTGTGTTATATTTTAGTTTTGAAAATGAATTGGGACTTTGATTAATTTTTCGAAGTTTTTTTTTTATTTATTTAGTTTTCTTTACCATTTAGTAATAGAACCAATGCAAATTGAATAAATGTTGCTTAATACATACTTCTAATGTTTAGCTAATTTTTGTATACTGATTATAGCATATATTTAATAAGTAACAGTTTACTAGAATATTAAAGTAGGGTTTAGGATACCCATACATTTTCTACAAATTTCTTCTACTGTTAGGGAAGTGAGAAAATTATACCATAGAACGATTTTACTACCTATAGTTTTTACAAATAATGATTTAGATAGTGTATGAACTTTTTTATCTAAACATTTTCTTTTTCTTAAGAGATTTTTACCCAAGGTTTAATTTTAAGTTAAATAATGTTACAACAAATGTTTTTTTAATCAAGAGTTAATTTATTTTTTAACCAAGTATTAATTTTAAGTTAAATAATTTTACAACAAATATTTTTCTAAATTTATTTTTTTTACCAAGTTTTAATTTTAAGTTATATAATTTTACAACAAATATTTTTTTTTTTACCAAGTTTTAATTTTAAGTTAAATAATTTTACAACAAATATTTTTTTAATTAATTTTACAACAAATATTTTTTTTAATCAAGAGTTAATTTATTTTTTAACCAAGTTTTAATTTTAAGTTAAATAATTTTACAACAAATATTTTTTAATCAATGTTTTAATTTATCAAGAAAAAATTTTAATCAAGTGTTTTTAATTTATCAAGAAAAAAAATTTTAATCAAGAGTTTTAATTTTTTGTATACCGTATTTTTGTTAAGTAGCCGTTTAACATTAAAGTAGGATTTAGGATACCCATACATTTTCTACAAATTTAATCTACTGTTAGGGAAGTGAGAAAATTATACCATAGAAAGATTTTTACAAATAATGATATAGTCTTATATTTTATTGCGAGAAAACCACTTTAGCCATATACCCCCCAAAACTCAAGTTTTTGTATACGAAATGCATGAATACGCGTTAGATCCCCTTAGAAAGTCCTCCTACCAAGGCACCCCTCATCCTAAGCAGATACCCCCGCGTGCAGGTTTGCCTTAAAACACAAACAAACAAAGTATTTATCTAAACATTTTTTCTTACCCACACATTTCTGATAGATTTTAGACAGCGATTATACTAGCTTATATTTTCTATAGATCAATTAGAGAAAAAATTGCATTTTTAGTAATCCTACAAAATATTTTTACTGTATATCACAAGTAGAGTACCATGATTTATAGAGTTTGAATACGATACGAATTGTATATCACAAGTAGAGTAACTTGATTTATAGAATTTCAATACGTTACGAATTTTCGGGGCAACCCGCTGCTCTGGGGCTTAAAATGGTTTAAAATTCGTATTCTACGCTTCAAATAGATAAATTTTGCTTTTTGTTGCATCAAAATCGGCCAATTAGAACCGGAGATACGGAGGTTTCGCTTTCCCATATGTTTTTCTATGGGCTTCTAGAAATCTCGAGAAATATTAGTCCTAGAGCTTAGATCTCTTCACTTTTGAGGACTTATTTTTGGCGCCAAATTTGGCGATATTTCGCCAAAAGTCGCCAAGCTTGGCGACTTTTTGGTCATTTGGCGCGATTTTCCCAATGGGGCCTGGAAGTTGTTTTTCCTGCATTAAAAACGCATAATAACCTAACATTTCTCTTCTATGACGTAATCAATATTCACGCGTTATGTAGAACCCTCGAGAAATTGACTTTTCTGGAAACCTCTTGTACCTCCTGCGTCGGCTATTTATAGAAGCGTGTGTCGCCCCGACGATTCATTGTTGATCAAGCTTTGAGAGAGTGAATACGCTTGCTTTGTGAAGGAAGCTGTGTTTCGCGCTGTTTGTGAAGCTTTGAATTTAAGTGCTGTGTGTAAATTCTTCATTGCTGAGTCTTGAGAGACTGTTAGTGTTATTTCTCGTATATTTTCGCTGAATTCTTGTCAGTGAAAGTGTTCTATTTTGTGTGAGAAATACAGCATTCGTGAGAGTTTCTGATCTAATCGAACTGTTAAAAGCACTTTACTGCTAGATTGTGCTTGTGAATTGTGTACAGCTGATTGTTCTACGAAGTTCTAGAAGCAATAAAGTTTGTGTTCCATCCTGACAAGTGACTTTTTACTTGAACTTTTTACACCAACTGGACTTTAGAACGACGAACCCCAGGAGTAGCAGAGTAATTCCGCAACATTTGGTGTCAGAATCGGGATTCTAAAGAAAGACTTTAATTTTCCAGTTTATGGTTTTGACTAGACAAAAAATGGAAGAACAACTTCAAAAGCTCATGAATATGATGCAAGAAATGAAAGCCGGACAAGACGAGATGAAAGCCGGACAAGACGAGATGAAAGCCGGACAAGAACAGATGAAAGCCGGACAAGACGAGATGAAAGCCGGACAAGAACAGATGAAGCGGAAAAGAAAATTGAAGCCGGACAGACCGATTGATAGAAAAGCCGGACAGACGATTGAAAGCCGGACAAGAACAGATGAAAGCGGATTTAGAGAAGAAAATTGAAGCCGGACAAGAAGAATGAAATGGGATGGAGAAAATGGAGACTGCTTTGGAAGATTAGAGAAATTCGAAAAGAGTGTGCAGGAAAATCAAGAGATAATGGAGAAAAGAATGTCGCTCAGAAAAACTCACGAAAATGAACAAGTTAAGGAAATAGAGAAAAGTTCAATGCGAAGATAGCGAATGCGAGAAAGAATTGAGGAAAAGATCGATCACAAGTCTAGAAGAAAAACTGGACAGTCTCGTAAAGCTGGGAAAGGTACCAGAAAACATCAGGTTGTCGTCACGCCACCCAGCAGTGAAACTAACGCCTTATGACGGAAAGACTCCCTGGGAGGCTTACAAGACCCAATTTTCGATCGTCGCCAGAGCCAATGGTTGGAGCGAGTCCGAGAAAGCTAATCAACTGGCCGCTTCCCTTAGCGGAGATGCAATTAATGTATTGCAAACTATCGGAGCGACGAAGATAGGAGATTTTGACGCCCTTGCCAGTGCCTTGGAGATGAAATTCGGAGAGAAGTGCCAGAAAGAATATAGTAGAATCCAACTTAAGTCAAGGATGCAGAGATCTGGCGAGACCCTTCAAGAGCTGGCTTCGGACATAGATAGGCTGTGTCATCTAGCCTACATGGACCACCTTGATAATGTCCGAGAAGAAATGGCGGTGCGTCATTTTATTGAAGCCATCCGTGATCCAGAAACCCAAAAGGCACTCATGTTGGAGGATTATCAGGATTTGAAGTCTGCTCTGGTGTTCGCAATGAAGCTAGAGGCAGCCCAGCGGGCCGTGAGAAAAGATCGGCATGCTGTTAGAGCGGTCACGGTCCAAGAGGAAGCTAACAAAGACACAGAGAGCGTCGAGAACAGATTGAAGAGAATTGAAGATCTCATAGAGCGAAAATTAAGATCCGATAGAACGAGAGATGGCCCAAAGAAAGTAAAATGCTGGAAGTGTGGCGTCGAAGGCCATGTACAAAAGTATTGTGGTCGAAAGTCTCATGACCAGCAAGAGAATTCTAAAAACAAGAAGGAGGGAAACTAGGAGGTGGCCATCTCGCGGGGCGGAGGTTGCCAGATAGTCAAAAGCCCCACCTAAAAGTCTTGCAGATTTCATCAGTGAATGGCGGCAGTAATGGACTCTTCGTACTGGGATATGTTAATGGTTCCCCATGCCACATGGTGATTGATACTGGCGCGAACGTAACCATCATAAGGACGGATCTGGCCAAGAAATTAAATTTGAAGATTATCTGGACTCCGCCCTCGCTGACCCTCCAGACTGTGACAGGTGACAAGATCGAAGTGGGCGGAAAAGCGCAAGTAGAAATCACGTTTGGAAATGCCAGATACGACCATGTGGTATATGTCGCCAATATTACAGACTCTTTTATTCTCGGACTGGACTTTTTAAAATCACACAAATTTAATTTGGACTTTAAGAATAATGAGCTTCGTTCAGACTCAGAAGAAATAGCTGCGTTCGATATTAGAAATGAAACTGTTTTGCCTGTTCAGCAAATAATAGCCCAGACTGATATCACTCTACCTCCCAGAACTGATTCAATAATTTCTGGAACAGTAAAAGAAAGCAATAAATTCCGTTTTGGATTAATCGAACACCCAAGCAATAGTGATTCCATCAGAGGAGTACTTGTGGGAGCAACACTTGTGGACTTGTCGAGAACAGAAATTCCAGTTAGAGTAGTAAATGTGACGGACAAGTCGAAGGTGATAAAGAAAAATGAAGTGTTGGCGACATGCACTCCTGTTACCTGCATTAATAAGAACATCAGCCAAACGACAGCTAAATCTTCCGAGTGCCTGACGAAGGAATTATTACAAGACGTGGAGTTAACGGCAGAACAGAGAAGCGCTGCGGAGAAAGTAATAGCTGAATTTGAAGACCTCTTCTCTCGTACTTCCGGTGACTTTGGCCGTACGAGCTTAACGCAACATAGGATAGACACAAGCAGCCATTCTCCCATCAAGCAACATCCTAGGCGGCTGCCGTTTGCTAAGCAAGAAGAGGTGAGCAGACTTTTAGAGGAGATGCAGCGTGATGACGTCATCGAGCCGTCGACTAGTCCCTGGGCCTCGCCAATTGTTTTGGTCCGAAAGAAGGATGGTTCCACCCGGTTCTGTGTTGACTACAGACGTCTGAATGACATTACCAAGAAAGACAGCTACCCTCTTCCCAGGATAGACGACACTTTGGACACTTTATCGGGAAACGAATGGTTTTCCACTCTGGATCTGAAAAGTGGTTACTGGCAAGTGGAAATTCATCCCGACGACCGTGAAAAGACTGCGTTCACCACGGGACAAGGATTATGGCAGTTCAAAGTTATGCCTTTTGGACTCTGCAACGCACCTGCTACATTCGAGCGACTAATGGAGACAGTGTTGAGAGGACTTTCCTACGAAGCATGTCTCGTTTATTTGGACGATATCATCATCGTCGGAAGGACTTTCGAAGAGCATCTCGAGAACATTCGAAAGGTACTGCAGAAATTAAAAGAGGCAAACTTGAAACTAAGTCCATCGAAGTGCAATTTGTTTCGTCGGGAAGTACGTTACCTCGGGCACATAATATCCGCCCACGGAGTCCGAACCGATCCCGAAAAGACGTCCGCAGTCCAGAACTGGAGTCGTCCCGAGAATATCCACGACTTAAGAAGTTTTCTCGGTCTGTGTACTTACTATCGAAAATTCGTGAAGGGCTTTTCTCAAATTGCAAGACCTCTTCACAAATTGACCGAGACTGGACAGAAATTTCTATGGACTGAGGAATGTGAGGACGCATTCAACGAACTGAAGACGGCTTTAACATCTTCGCCGATCCTGTCGTATCCTCACCCTGACAAGCCATTTATCCTGGACACAGACGCAAGTAAGGAGAGTGTTGGAGCAGTTTTGTCCCAGGAGATAGATGGCCAAGAACACGTCATTGCTTACTGGAGCAAATGCCTTTCAAAGGCAGAACGTAACTATTGTGTTACGAGAAAGGAACTTCTTGCTATCATTAAAGCCGTGGAGCACTTCCATCATTACCTGTACGGCCGAAAGTTCCTGCTCCGAACGGACCATGCCTCTTTAACCTGGCTTCTAAATTTCAAGAATCCAGAGGGCCAAATAGCCAGGTGGATACAGCGATTACAAGAATATGACATCGAGATACGTCATCGGAAAGGGTCATCTCATGGAAATGCAGATGCTTTGTCGAGAAGGCCCTGCATAGACAGTTGTCGCTATTGCTCCAGGGCAGAGAAAAATTACCATCTGAAACATCCCGTTGTCCGCCAAGTTACATCATCGACACCATCTCAAGATCCCTGGAGTGACGAAAATGTTCGGGCGGACCAATTAGCAGACAGCGACATCAAACCTATTGTGGAATTTATGGAAAAATCCAGCGCTAAGCCCAGTTGGCAAGAAATATCATCTTACAGTCCGGCAACAAAACAGTACTGGGCTTTATGGGATTCGCTTCGCCTGAGGAATGGAGTCCTGTATCGTAAATGGGAGTCGGACGACGGCAAGATGCTCCGATGGCAGTTAGTACTCCCTCGCTCGAGGATTCCGAAGGTTCTAGAAGAACTTCATAATGGCTTAACTGGAGGCCATTTTGGCGTGATGAAGACCCTGCAGAAAGTTCGCGAGCGCTTCTACTGGGTTAGGGCTCGAGGCGACGTCGAAAAGTGGTGTCAAGCTTGTGACGCCTGTGCCGCCCGTAAAGGCCCGAAGAAACGAAGCCGTGGAAGACTACATCGTTATAATGTAGGAGCGCCTTTTGAGAGGATTGCCCTCGACATCCTGGGACCTCTTCCGCGAACTTCGGATGGCAACAAATACATCCTAGTTGTCATTGACTACTTCTCTAAATGGCCCGAAGCGTTTCCTATTCCCGATCAAGAAGCTACGACCGTAGCAGAGGTACTGGTGCAAGAATGGATTTCCAGATATGGAACCCCTCTGCAACTTCATTCCGACCAAGGAACGAACTTTACCTCTGCAGTCTTTAAAGGACTATGCCAACTTCTCGGAATGGACAAAACCCAGACTACGCCTTTACACCCACAATCCGACGGCATGGTGGAGAGGTTCAATCGCACAATTTTGAACAACCTCTCGCTCCTGGTATCTAGGAATCAAGAGGACTGGGACAAGAAACTCCCCCTCTTCCTGCTGGCCTATAGGAGCGCCGTCCATGAGACTACCGGCTTCACACCTTCCCAGATGCTGTTCGGCAGAGATCTTCGTCTTCCCGCCGATCTAGTGTTCGGCCGCCCTCCAGACACGCCTTCATCGCCAGAAGAGTACGTGGAAAACCTTCGGGCACGGTTTGAAGATGTACATCATTTTGCTCGGGAGCGGATCAACCTGAACACGGAAAAGATGAAGACTCGCTACGACACGAAGGCTACGGGACACGAGTTCAACGCAGGTGACAAAGTTTGGCTATGGAATCCTACTCGACGGAAAGGCCTGTCTCCCAAGCTGCAATCGCCGTGGGACGGTCCTTACACAGTCCTAAACCGGCTGAATGACGTCATCGTACGGATTCGTAAGTCACCAAACTCGAAGCCAAGAGTTGTACATTACGATCGGCTAGCCATCTACCGCGGTTGTAATTAGCTCAGACTATGGTCACTATGGCGTAATTCCTCTTTTCTTTCATCTCTCATTCCTTTCCTGTCTTTCTCTTCTCTTCCTCTTTCTTCAACTCTCTTTCTCTCACTACTTACGCCATGTTTAGTGTACATATTTGTAATATATTGGTTTTTACTAATGTGTATTTGTTTATTACATTGATTACTTATTAGTGTAATTGTTTATTATGTATTTTATTTATTTATTAGAGTGCATTTGCTTACTGTGTTTATTGATTATTTGCTTGAATTATGTTGTTAAGATCCTGATAATGGTTATATACTGCAGATATTTGTGAGACCTCCTAACTGGGGATTGTACTGCCCGGGACGTGCAGTCCTTGGGAAGGGGGCAATGTTACGAATTTTCGGGGCAACCCGCTGCTCTGGGGCTTAAAATGGTTTAAAATTCGTATTCTACGCTTCAAATAGATAAATTTTGCTTTTTGTTGCATCAAAATCGGCCAATTAGAACCGGAGATACGGAGGTTTCGCTTTCCCATATGTTTTTCTATGGGCTTCTAGAAATCTCGAGAAATATTAGTCCTAGAGCTTAGATCTCTTCACTTTTGAGGACTTATTTTTGGCGCCAAATTTGGCGATATTTCGCCAAAAGTCGCCAAGCTTGGCGACTTTTTGGTCATTTGGCGCGATTTTCCCAATGGGGCCTGGAAGTTGTTTTTCCTGCATTAAAAACGCATAATAACCTAACATTTCTCTTCTATGACGTAATCAAAATTCACGCTTTATGTAGAACCCTCGAGAAATTGACTTTTCTGGAAACCTCTTGTACCTCCTGCGTCGGCTATTTATAGAAGCGTGTGTCGCCCCGACGATTCATTGTTGATCAAGCTTTGAGAGAGTGAATACGCTTGCTTTGTGAAGGAAGCTGTGTTTCGCGCTGTTTGTGAAGCTTTGAATTTAAGTGCTGTGTGTAAATTCTTCATTGCTGAGTCTTGAGAGACTGTTAGTGTTATTTCTCGTATATTTTCGCTGAATTCTTGTCAGTGAAAGTGTTCTATTTTGTGTGAGAAATACAGCATTCGTGAGAGTTTCTGATCTAATCGAACTGTTAAAAGCACTTTACTGCTAGATTGTGCTTGTGAATTGTGTGCAGCTGATTGTTCTACGAAGTTCTAGAAGCAATAAAGTTTGTGTTCCATCCTGACAAGTGACTTTTTACTTGAACTTTTTACACCAACTGGACTTTAGAACGACGAACCCCAGGAGTAGCCGAGTAATTCCGCAACAATACGATACGAGTTAGATTGTTTATGTGCAACACTCATTTCAGTTTGACTATGAAAGCATAATTTTATACATGAATCAACCTTTTTAGAGGTATGTCACTTAACCTATTTTATAGAAAGGTGAGCATAACTAGCACAAACTTTTAGACTAGGTAGTACTATTGTTAGAAAGTTGAACTATTGGAAATAAAAATTGAAGATCCGTTTTAGCACAGTTTTATACTGCATGTACATAAATATCTTTCAATACTTAGATAGTTTAAATCACAAATCATTACTTAAACTAAAAAATACAAGGTTTTTACTTACGTGAAGGGACATCGTGCTAAATCTTCTAGTCTCTGGACAAAGTACCAACATCTATACGGCTAGCAAGACCGGAAAATCGAATAATGATTTAAAATACATTATCCCTAATTCCCGGTCCAACTAGCACATTTTCATTCATTCTTAATACCATCATATGCTGAAATAGGTATAATATTTTGACACTAAAAACAAAATAACACATTTGAAGATATTAAACGCTTTAAAAGTAATTTTTTTTTTTTCTTATAACAATTTACCAGATTCACAATGCTATTTTATGTAGGATAAAATTAGTTAGCAAGCGAAAATTTAATCTTAATTAGAATTTACTGAAATACAGATACCATGCATGCCTTATTTTCTATTAGGAGAAAGCCCTCAAACCCCAGTTTTTGTATACAAACTGCATAAAGTACTTCTACCGATAATGCCTATTGCTATTAATTACACTGGATTACCAACTTAAAATTTTGCAAAACATCAAAATACAGAAAAACATGCATTAACAATAACAAAAAATCACACTTAAAAGTACAACACATCAAAAGTGCAAACTATAAGAACCACATAATTATTTTCAATTAGAATTACGGTATCAACTTATATGTAACTAAAATAATAGAAAATATTACACTTACCCTGTACTTGTACACGCGAGAGGTGAAAATAACAAAAAACTCACATAATTCACAAAAGAATGATTGAAGTAAAAACCACGTGCATATCCCTAGTACAGCTGATAAGAAATTGAGATAACGAGAGTGTTGAAATCCGAGTGAACCGGTACAATAAGAGTTGGCCAGTTTGCCGATAAGATAAAACCAGGGAGGGTGCTAGGGGAATACCGAATTGTGGGGACACGTGTTTCATTCTGCGTTCAAAAATGGGGACTTATGGATTAAGATCATGTTAGATTAAAGCCATTTCAATAAAAATCTATCCTTTTTGTAAACATGGGCATTATATCCTAAATTAAAATATCAAAGTTAAGCTACAACGATTAATATATTTTACGTAGTTTAGGAAAATAATGAATCATTAAATTAATTTCTGTGAAACAATTAGCAAAGATCATTATACTAAAGCAAATTATTTTTGTTAAGTTTTGATAAATAACAGTAATAAATTATAGGCATTGCAGATGAATGAGTATTCACGTATAAAATAGGTATTAAAATTATTGTTTAAAACAATTTTTAGAATAATAAACTAAAATTTTTATTTAATAAAGTCATAAACTAAAATTATTAATGAAAACTTGTTAATAAATTAAACATATCAAAATTTTTACACTCAATTTTTTTTTTATATACTTAAATTTTACAAAGACATCCTTTTAATAAATTCATAAACTAAAACAATTTTTACAATAATAAACTAAAATATTTATTTAATAAAGTCATAAACTGAAATTATTAATGAAAACCTGTTAATAAATTAAACTGATTACTCTAAAAGATAGCTAATCACAACATATATCAGAAAAAATATAAGCAATTATAATACCTGAAAAATACCGGACAACACTCTTGTTACATGCGGACAAAACATCTGTTTGCACGGCTAAAGAATTCTTAGGTATCCGTTGCAGGAGAACTTACCTACGCCCAACCTACAAACTCTACAAATTTAACGGCAACTGATTTTCTCTTATCAGGTATCACAGATCAGATAAGAGATAAGGAAGTGACATGCGCAGAAGACACGTGATAGTGACGTGTGCAAATCTGTGATGATTCAATATCCGCTAGGTTTGTTGGCAGGATGTACATTGAGTGGCAACTCTCTGTAACAGGCTAAGACAAGTTAGATGATGCAATATCTACTGGGTTGAGAAAGTTTAAGGTAGAGGGCGCTTGGGTAATCACGTGATTTTTTAAAGAACCAGTAAAGACATTTTAGTTAGATAAAGTGGCCAGGTGTGTGTGTTGCGAGACTCTCTTTACACTGTGTGCGCCTATACTTAAGACGTGTGTTTTAATTGATTTTTCGCCGAGTTTCAAAAATGTCTTTGCTTGAATCGATCGAAAATAACTTTAACATTGAATACACTCCCGAGTTTTATACTCAAAGTGATGCCGATGTGTTGCTGCAAGAAATAATACAATTGCCTTTAGATGTAAAGCCTCTGCAAAGTATTGAAAAGGAAATTTCCCCCGAGTTTTGTACTGAAAGTGATGTTGACGTGCTACAGCAAGAATTGTTTCAATTACCCCTGCAAAGTAGTGAAAAGAAAATTTCCTCGACCCGTAAAGTAATTACTTTTGCTGATGAAGGAATCAATTACAGTTTACCTGGAGCAACAGTCACTGTTTACTCTTGGATACCCATTTTGCAAAAAATACGTGAAGATCTACAGAAAGTGACAAATTATGAATTTAATATGGTACAAGTGAACTTTGGCTCTGAAGAACAACCTAAAATTGAAGACGGCAACTACGAAGATTTTAATCTAGACCTATCATCAGGTGTATGCATTCTAAGTTTTGGATCTAAACGAACTTTGGATTTTAAACCAGCGAACTGTGAAACCGCTACCATTAAATTAGAACATGGTTCAATGTGTAAGATATATCCCCCAACCAACAAACTTTTAACGCATGGTATTCCTTCTGAACCTTATGTGACAGACCCGCACATTAACCTAACATTTGCCAAAATGTACATTTATGAGCCTTCCCCGAAAAGGGCAAAGTTGGACGATTGGACGGGTGATCTTTACCATAGCTTATATGCTTCTGTAAATAGTACATGGCACTTGGAAAGACTTATCTACGTTTCACTTCACGATGAAAGAACTGACTTGAAGATTCATATTAGACAATTTATTCAGAATGCCCAATTAGACTATATACCAACCGGCCAGGGAGTCGTGATGAACCCTTCCACATGGATCGAATTTATTGTAAAACTATTAGATTTTAATATAGGTCATAGCAATAGCTCTTTTATTTGTAATAATCAATTATCTGTATTTAATGATGATGGAAAATGCATCTTACAACAAATTTACAAAACCGGAGATTCATTCTCGTTAAATCCAATTTCCTTAACACTTTTAAATGATCAAGTAAAAAAACTTTGCGAAATGAGAAATGAAATATTGGAATGCATTTTAAAAACGCTATATACGACGACCCTACCCCATTTAATTTTAAAATTAAAGCCGCAAAAATGTAACCGCGAACCCCATTGTACTTATGATGAGGCTAAACAACAATTAATGGATATAGTACATCAGGAAATTTTTAAAAACATAGGCCGGGTTCAGGATCATCCTTCGCAAAGGATACATGCTTGCTCGAATAGAACACATGTTGATGAGAGAGAGGGTCTTATAAGTAGTAAAGCATGGTTTATGGTCGACATGTCGTATATTGCAAGAGAGATATGCGAGAACAAATGTACTTGTCATTATGACGGAGAATTTTTTTCAAACATTTTCATTGAAGACTACATGAAGTATCTTCAAAATGTGCTATTTAATACATTTTTTCAACCGTTTTCAGATTTTACTAATTTCAAGGATGGCAAAACATGTGTAATTATGTGATGTATAACTAGTATTGCGATTGTAAAAAATATATTAAAACCATTGTGATTATGAAGAAAAGGTATGCTTGCTTCTACAACAGTAGGATTTTACTCACTTGTGCATGCTTAGTTATAGAATACTCATTGAAAAGTTATTATTTTCTTAATTGTGTAAATAGTTTGTGTAATTTAAAATATATTTTTGTAAATAAATAAGTTTAAATACGAAAACTTTTCTGTGTTTTCTTTATGTGTACATGTGTGTTGATTACTTGCAAAATAAAAATCTATAAAATTTTACTGCAGCAAAAAGTGGTAAAGGTAGCATACTTGGTCACGATTTAAGGTTCTCGTTTTATACTTATCTTTTATACACTACAAGGTAGAAAGTTAGAAATTTAACAAAATTTATTGAAGCATGTACTATGGAAACATTAATCTACCACATAGAAATAAAATGTTTTGATTAAAATCATAAATTTAAGTGTGATAGGTAAATTGTGTTACATGAGAATTCCCAAAGTACTAATTTTTTATAAAATGAACTTAGCTAAAAAAGTTAGTTTCCATAATTTTATAACTTAATCGATTTTACAGGTTTTTCAAAAATAAAGTTAAGTGAGATAAAGAAACTTAGTATTTTTAAATAAAGATTTTTTGAGGTGTTCTTTAATGTAAAGATCTTACCACATTTTACTTGAAGTAACAGAATATTTTAAATCAGACACTATGTTTTTTAAAACATCAGAGTATTAACTTAGCATATTTTTGTAATTCTTATTAAGTAATGTGCTTGAATATTTTTATGATAAATATCCACTAAGTGCACATGTTACACATTTTAGTGATTGAGATGGTTATGCTTACAAATTTTAAATAAATATGCTCTTACTTTTATACATGTTACTTGTTCAAACTAAGTATACTTTTGATTCTTGAAATAAACTAACAGATCTGTACTTTGAAAATTTTATTGAAGTGTTGAACTTTGGTATTTTTCGAATGTTACGAACTTGATACATTTTTTCTGAAGTGCTAGATATGTGAAATTGTCTTTTTAGAAACATTGAATTATTCAACTTAGTGCATTTCAGTTACTCTTTCAAGATAACGGACTTAGAATTTTTTACAAATAGCAAGCTAGTAACTTGCTAAACATGCTTGCAAATATTTTTAAATAACATTCTTAAAAATTATCAAAGTTGTAACTACTAAAAAGAAATAAACAAATTAATATATTATTTAAAAATATTAGTTACAACTAGTAGTTACAACTTTGATAATTTTTAAGAATGTTATTTAAAAATATTTGCAAGCATGTTTAGCAAGTTACTAGCTTGCTATTTGTAAAAAATTCTAAGTCCGTTATCTTGAAAGAGTAACTGAAATGCACTAAGTTGAATAATTCAATGTTTCTAAAAAGACAATTTCACATATCTAGCACTTCAGAAAAAATGTATCAAGTTCGTAACATTCGAAAAATACCAAAGTTCAACACTTCAATAAAATTTTCAAAGTACAGATCTGTTAGTTTATTTCAAGAATCAAAAGTATACTTAGTTTGAACAAGTAACATGTATAAAAGTAAGAGCATATTTATTTAAAATTTGTAAGCATAACCATCTCAATCACTAAAATGTGTAACATGTGCACTTAGTGGATATTTATCATAAAAATATTCAAGCACATTACTTAATAAGAATTACAAAAATATGCTAAGTTAATACTCTGATGTTTTAAAAAACATAGTGTCTGATTTAAAATATTCTGTTACTTCAAGTAAAATGTGGTAAGATCTTTACATTAAAGAACACCTCAAAAAATCTTTATTTAAAAATACTAAGTTTCTTTATCTCACTTAACTTTATTTTTGAAAAACCTGTAAAATCGATTAAGTTATAAAATTATGGAAACTAACTTTTTTAGCTAAGTTCATTTTATAAAAAATTAGTACTTTGGGAATTCTCATGTAACACAATTTACCTATCACACTTAAATTTATGATTTTAATCAAAACATTTTATTTCTATGTGGTAGATTAATGTTTCCATAGTACATGCTTCAATAAATTTTGTTAAATTTCTAACTTTCTACCTTGTAGTGTATAAAAGATAAGTATAAAACGAGAACCTTAAATCGTGACCAAGTATGCTACCTTTACCACTTTTTGCTGCAGTAAAATTTTATAGATTTTTATTTTGCAAGTAATCAACACACATGTACACATAAAGAAAACACAGAAAAGTTTTCGTATTTAAACTTATTTATTTACAAAAATATATTTTAAATTACACAAACTATTTACACAATTAAGAAAATAATAACTTTTCAATGAGTATTCTATAACTAAGCATGCACAAGTGAGTAAAATCCTACTGTTGTAGAAGCAAGCATACCTTTTCTTCATAATCACAATGGTTTTAATATATTTTTTACAATCGCAATACTAGTTATACATCACATAATTACACATGTTTTGCCATCCTTGAAATTAGTAAAATCTGAAAACGGTTGAAAAAATGTATTAAATAGCACATTTTGAAGATACTTCATGTAGTCTTCAATGAAAATGTTTGAAAAAAATTCTCCGTCATAATGACAAGTACATTTGTTCTCGCATATCTCTCTTGCAATATACGACATGTCGACCATAAACCATGCTTTACTACTTATAAGACCCTCTCTCTCATCAACATGTGTTCTATTCGAGCAAGCATGTATCCTTTGCGAAGGATGATCCTGAACCCGGCCTATGTTTTTAAAAATTTCCTGATGTACTATATCCATTAATTGTTGTTTAGCCTCATCATAAGTACAATGGGGTTCGCGGTTACATTTTTGCGGCTTTAATTTTAAAATTAAATGGGGTAGGGTCGTCGTATATAGCGTTTTTAAAATGCATTCCAATATTTCATTTCTCATTTCGCAAAGTTTTTTTACTTGATCATTTAAAAGTGTTAAGGAAATTGGATTTAACGAGAATGAATCTCCGGTTTTGTAAATTTGTTGTAAGATGCATTTTCCATCATCATTAAATACAGATAATTGATTATTACAAATAAAAGAGCTATTGCTATGACCTATATTAAAATCTAATAGTTTTACAATAAATTCGATCCATGTGGAAGGGTTCATCACGACTCCCTGACCGGTTGGTATATAGTCTAATTGGGCATTCTGAATAAATTGTCTAATATGAATCTTCAAGTCAGTTCTTTCATCGTGAAGTGAAACGTAGATAAGTCTTTCCAAGTGCCATGTACTATTTACAGAAGCATATAAGCTATGGTAAAGATCGTCCGTCCAATCGTCCAACTTTGCCCTTTTCGGGGAAGGCTCATAAATGTACATTTTGGCAAATGTTAGGTTAATGTGCGGGTCTGTCACATAAGGTTCAGAAGGAATACCATGCGTTAAAAGTTTGTTGGTTGGGGGATATATCTTACACATTGAACCATGTTCTAATTTAATGGTAGCGGTTTCACAGTTCGCTGGTTTAAAATCCAAAGTTCGTTTAGATCCAAAACTTAGAATGCATACACCTGATGATAGGTCTAGATTAAAATCTTCGTAGTTGCCGTCTTCAATTTTAGGTTGTTCTTCAGAGCCAAAGTTCACTTGCACCATATTAAATTCATAATTTGTCACTTTCTGTAGATCTTCACGTATTTTTTGCAAAATGGGTATCCAAGAGTAAACAGTAGACTGTTGCTCCAGGTAAACTGTAATTGATTCCTTCATCAGCAAAAGTAATTACTTTACGGGTCGAGGAAATTTTCTTTTCACTACTTTGCAGGGGTAATTGAAACAATTCTTGCTGTAGCACGTCAACATCACTTTCAGTACAAAACTCGGGGGAAATTTCCTTTTCAATACTTTGCAGAGGCTTTACATCTAAAGGCAATTGTATTATTTCTTGCAGCAACACATCGGCATCACTTTGAGTATAAAACTCGGGAGTGTATTCAATGTTAAAGTTATTTTCGATCGATTCAAGCAAAGACATTTTTGAAACTCGGCGAAAAATCAATTAAAACACACGTCTTAAGTATAGGCGCACACAGCGTAAAGGGAGTCTCGCAACACACACCTGGCCACTTTATCTAACTAAAATGTCTCTATACTGGTTCTTTAAAAAATCACGTGATTACCCAAGCGCCCTCTACCTTCCTCAACCCTGTAGATATTGCATCATCTAACTTGTCTTAGCCTGTTACAGAGAGTTGCCACTAATGCAATAGTACATCCTGCCAACAAACCTAGCGGATATTGAATCATCACAGATTTGCACACGTCACTATCACGTGTCTTCTGCGCATGTCACTTCCTTATCTCTTATCTGATCTGTGATACCTGATAAGAGAAAATCAGTTGCCGTTAAATTTGTAGAGTTTGTAGGTTGGGCGTAGGTAAGTTCTCCTGCAACGGATACCTAAGAATTCTTTAGCCGTGCAAACAGATGTTTTGTCCGCATGTAACAAGAGTGTTGTCCGGTATTTTTCAGGTATTATAATTGCTTATATTTTTTCTGATATATGTTGTGATTAGCTATCTTTTAGAGTAATCAGTTTAATTTATTAACAGGTTTTCATTAATAATTTCAGTTTATGACTTTATTAAATAAATATTTTAGTTTATTATTGTAAAAATTGTTTTAGTTTATGAATTTATTAAAAGGATGTCTTTGTAAAATTTAAGTATATAAAAAAAAATTGAGTGTAAAAATTTTGATATGTTTAATTTATTAACAAGTTTTAATTAATAATTTTAGTTTATGACTTTATTAAATAAAAATTTTAGTTTATTATTCTAAAAATTGTTTTAAACAATAATTTTAATACCTATTTTATACGTGATACTCATTCATCTGCAATGCCTATAATTTATTACTGTTATTTATCAAAACTTAACAAAAATAATTTGCTTTAGTATAATGATCTTTGCTAATTGTTTCACAGAAATTAATTTAATGATTCATTATTTTCCTAAACTACGTAAAATATATTAATCGTTGTAGCTTAACTTTGATATTTTAATTTAGGATATAATGCCCATGTTTACAAAAAGGATAGATTTTTATTGAAATGGCTTTAATCTAACATGATCTTAATCCATAAGTCCCCATTTTTGAACGCAGAATGAAACACGTGTCCCCACAATTCGGTATTCCCCTAGCAGCCTCCCTGGTTTTATCTTATCGGCAAACTGGCCAACTCTTATTGTACCGGCTCTGTAGAGCCTCAAGGCACTTTCTTATCTCAATTTCTTATCAGCTGTACTAGGGATATGCACGTGGTTTTTACTTCAATCATTCTTTTGTGAATTATGTGAGTTTTTTGTTATTTTCACCTCTCGCGTGTACAAGTACAGGGTAAGTGTAATATTTTCTATTATTTTAGTTACATATAAGTTGATACCGTAATTCTAATTGAAAATAATTATGTGGTTCTTATAGTTTGCACTTTTGATGTGTTGTACTTTTAAGTGTGATTTTTTGTTTGTTAATGCATGTTTTTCTGTATTTTGGTGTTTTGCGAAATTTTAAGTTGGTAATCCAGTGTAATTAATAGCAATAGGCATTATCGGTAGAAGTACTTTATGCAGTTTGTATACAAAAACTGGGGTTTGAGGGCTTTCTCCTAATAGAAAATAAGGCATGCATGGTATTTGTATTTCAGTAAATTCTAATTAAGATTAAATTTTCGCTTGCTAACTAATTTTATCCTACATAAAATAGTATTGTGAATCTGGTAAATTGTTATAAGAAAAAAAAATTACTTTTAAAGCGTTTAATATCTTCAAATGTGTTTTGTTTTTAGTGTCAAAATATTATGTCTATTTCAGCATATGATGGTATTAAGAATGAATGAAAATGTGCTAGTTGGACCGGGAATTAGGGATAATGTATTTTAAATCATTATTCGATTTTCCGGTCTTGCTAGCCGTATAGATGTTGGTACTTTGTCCAGAGACTAGAAGATTTAGCACGATGTCCCTTCACGTAAGTAAAAACCTTGTATTTTTTAGTTTAAGTAATGATTTGTGATTTAAACTATCTAAGTACTGAAAGATATTTATGTACATGCAGTATAAAACTGTGCTAAAACGGATCTTCAATTTTTATTTCCAATAGTTCAACTTTCTAACAATAGTACTATCTAGTCTAAAAGTTTGTGCTAGTTATGCTCACCTTTCTATAAAATAGGCTAAGTGCATAACCTCTAAAAAGTTGATGCATGTATAAAATTATGCTTTCATAGTCAAACTGAAATGAGTGTTGCACATAAACAATCTAACTCGTATCGTTTTGAAATTCTATAAATCAAGTTATACTACTTGGGATATACAGTAAAAATGTTTTGTAGGATTACTAAAAATGTAATTTTTTCTCTAATTGATCTATAGAAAATATAAGCTAGTATAATCGCTGCCTAAAATTTATCAGAAATGTGTGGGTAAGAAAAAATGTTTAGATAAATACTTTGTTTGTTTGTGTTTTAAGGCAAACCTGCACGCGGGGGTATCTGCTTAGGATGAGGGGTGCCTTGGTAGGAGGACTTTCTAAGGGGATCTAACGCGTATTCATGCATTTCGTATACAAAAACTTGAGTTTTGGGGGGTATATGGCTAAAGTGGTTTTCTCGCAATAGAAAATAAGACTATATCATTATTTGTAAAAATCTTTCTATGGTATAATTTTCTCACTTGCCTAACAGTAGATTAAATTTGTAGAAAATGTATGGGTATCCTAAATCCTACTTTAATGTTAAACGGCTACTTAACAAAAATACGGTATACAAAAAATTAAAACTCTTGATTAAATTTTTTTTCTTGATAAATTAAAAACACTTGATTAAAATTTTTTCTTGATAAATTAAAAACATTTGATTAAAAAATATTTGTTGTAAAATTATTAACTTAAAATTAAAACTTGGTAAAAAAAAAATTTGAAAAATATTTGTTGTAAAATTATTTAACTTAAAATTAAAACTTGGTTAAAAAAAATTAATTATTAAAATAAAACTTGGTAAAAAAAAAAATTTGTTGTAAAATTATATAACTTAAAATTAAAACTTGGTAAAAAAATAATTTAGAAAAATATTTGTTGTAAAATTATTTAACTTAAAATTAAAACTTGGTTAAAAAAATAAAAAAATTAACTCTTGATTAAAAAAACATTTGTTGTAACATTATTTAACTTAAAATTAAAACTTGGGTAAAAATCTCTTAAGAAAAAAAAATGTTTAGATAAAAAAGTTCATACACTATCTAAATCATTATTTGTAAAAACTATAGGTACTAAAATCGTTCTATGGTATAATTTTCTCACTTCCCTAACAGTAGAAGAAATTTGTAGAAAATGTATGGGTATCCTAAACCCTACTTTAATATTCTAGTAAACTGTTACTTATTAAATATATGCTATAATCAGTATACAAAAATTAGCTAAACATTAGAAGTATGTATTAAGCAACATTTATTCAATTTGCATTGGTTCTATTACTAAATGGTAAAGAAAACTAAATAAATAAAAAAATAAACTTCGAAAAATTAATCAAAGTCCCAATTCATTTTCAAAACTAAAGTATAACACAATACACCTACAATTTTATACCTGAAGGATTCTCGGCCTAATGGACAACAATCATTAGCCTATGAATTCTTTTGTAGGTTGCGCGTTCAAATTTGAAAATTTTTTTCCAAGTCCCTTATTTCAAAAATATGTCAAATCTGAAAATTTTTCCAAGTACCCTTATTTGTAAAATATGTCACAATCTGAAAAAAATTACAAGTCCCCTTATCTGAAAAAAAGGAAAAAAATTCTTATCAACCCTTCGAACATCCGCTCCCCACATCCGGTCCGACCACGCCCCCCTTCCCCGCTCAGCCTAGGGAACGCACTTGTGCGGTGTACCGCAGAATTAACATGGTACCGCATGGGCAGAACCCCCATTTATCTACTACTAATGTTACTTTACATTTATATGTTGAAGCGATCAGTGTATATTACACAAAATCAAGATTAAATACAACATTCATTTTAATTTTGTGAAAACTTTATGCAAATGATTATAGAATCATTCTTTAAAGATTTTTTAAAACACATCCAATTGGAAAGAAGATAGTAAAAATATAAAACATTTTTTATAATGTAATGTGTTTAATAAAGTGTGTTAAACCTCACTTTGAACTATTGATAAAAACTATTTTTAATGTAGTACAATGACTAATAAAATTAATGCGAAAGTAAGAATAATTAACAATTAGAAATTCCACTGCAGTTTTAATATTTATAAATATATGTTTCTGTTTTAAATTATGAATTTTATTACTAACAATATTCTTTAAGATTAATTATAGTTATAAATAGGTCAATACAATTATAATAAATGTAATTAGTTTAAAAATTAAGAATAAAGGTACCACAATGTTTAAAAAGCTCAGAATTTTTTTCTTTTCTGTTTGTCTCCCAATACCAACTCCAAATAAAAGCACTGATGTGGGTTTCTCATAAAATCTGCCTGATTTTTTAGTTAATTGGGGATTACAGATTAAAATCGTTACTCTTTTTAAATCTCTTGTTAGCAATCTGCAAGAAATGAAAGAAAATGTTTCTAGTTTCTTTTTTTTTTCTTCTTTCTTTTTTGATTCCATCATGCTTAAATCCTCTGGATTAAAGAATTAGAAAACCTTAATAGTTTTGCGATAAAAAGCAATCAAATAGAAAAAAGACTAAGAAAGGTCTTTGGTTTGCTATAAACACTAATTCAGTTAAAAAGAGAGAGAGAGAGAACTCTAAATGTGTCAGACACTTAAATACCACAAAAAAATTTTCGTTCCGTAAAATGTAAAATATTTTTAAAGTCGTTCAAAAAATTCAACTTGATGAAATTTTTGGGATTTTATTTAAGTGATTCAATAAGGATTTATGGTTTTCGAAGGAGTTATTCATTTGTTTCTTCTATCTGAAAGTGTTTCATACAGTTGTATAAATTTATACATTTTATTTTGTGCAAAGCGTGTGTTAAAATCGTTCTGTATTTTAGATATATTCTTGCCATAATCATATGATTTGATCTACCTAATAAACTAAATTTATTCTCAGTACTTTTGAATGTCTGGGCATTGGATATTCAAATGAACACGCTTATTTAGTTTCATTATATATTTTAAAGTTATTTAATCAAAATTCTTTAGAATTCTTGGCTTTACGTTGCACTAATCATATGAGACAATACAAATAAAACGTAAGACTTTTAAGACTTTTTACTAAAAAAAATAAATAAACAAATCTATCAGAAAAACATCATACACATTATTCAGCCTTGTTGAATAGGTTGCCTTTGTTGCGCAGAAATAATTTTACAAATAAATGCTTTTTCAGCTAATTATACCTTACGAATTTAAATATATTGTTTAAAAATAATTGAAGGTTATATAAAATAGTGATTTATTTGAAATTTCATGTGTTAAATTTGTTTTAATTTTGCTGTTAAAATAATTGGAAAACTGAATTTATAGTGTATGAGAAATTCAACTTAAATTTAATGTAGGTAAAAGTTCATCATTAATTCATGCATTTTTTTTAATATTTCCAAAATATAAAAAAATGTATAGTATTAATAATTTGAATATGCAGCTGGATTAAAATTAATTATTAGCTTACTTGTTTTAACACAATAACATTTTAAAGATCGACATTTCAGATACATTTTCTTTCAATTTGAGGGATGAATTCTGTTATAAGATTGCTGAAACTTCAAAGAAAATGCAATGGCTAAACCAGACTAATCTTCATAAACCATATCATGTATATGTAACAGCGGAAATTTTGTGAATTTCTATCTCTCGTTTATTATAACTGTATGTGAACTGCGTGTAAAATCTATGTTAACAAGGTTTTCATTTCACATTAAGCTTGTAATAGAACTAAAGTCATTCAGTTACGGGGGTCTTCCGGGATGTTCATTAAGGTTTACTATAATCGATTGATGCAGAAATGTGCTCAATGATGCGAGATATTTGAAAACTGCTTGCAGAGGCTGTTAAAATGCAAATAATAACAGATATAGGAATGATGGGATATAAATTTGGAGTTATAAGTATTTTGAACGTCTGATTAATACTTGGTTCTTAGTTATTTTTTAGTTCTGGGAAAAATGTCTAGAATTATTTTTACCCCTATCGCTTAATGTACTTACTTTTTTAAAAGAACTGCTTAAATATATGCATACATGTTTAAGCAGCTTCAGACTTGGAAAGTTAATATATATGACAACATAGTAGTTAACATTTATGTTCCTCTTATAGTTTGTTTTGAAATAACATTTGTGTAAAATGTCTGCTGGCCACATATTGTATGTGAAAATTAATGTGAAAGCTCCATTGAATTCAAAATATCATTTTAGCTTCTGTAAATTGTATTCCATTGTAATAATTATGCCCAAGAATGAAAAAGATATTTTTTTACTTATAAATTGTACAGGATTCAAGGTTGGAATATATTTTTTTCTGTTGTAGAAATAAATTCAATTAAAATGGTATTACAAAATAGGCGTTATTTTGTTTAGTTCATCTTGTTTTATTCTTAAACAAACAATATTTTACGATGTTGTATGTGGTTTTACCTGTGTTATTTTTTGTTCTCCGTAGCGTCTCAGTTGTTCTAGAGTATCAATGGATTGTCAATACAACAATTTGATGTTAAAGATTATTCATTTAACTATAGAGGAGGATTCTTGGTTTACTAATGGAAAGGACTATTTCTTTATCGAGTATAAAATTTGGATTTCTTTTCTTGCAAGATGAGTATTTTTTCTATAAACTATGAAAAGAGGAGTGGAGCTGTGCTATAATTCTTGACAGCTACTCTTTTCAAATGTTGCCAACCATTTCTTATGAATTCTTGTATAAGAATTTCAAATCCTACCAATGAATGTTTTTTAAAAGCATTTTGTATTCTCAATACTTGAATGTAATTAAAATTACTTCAACACGTTTGAAATTTTAGAGGGATTACATTAAAGATTCCCTCTATTGTTTTTTCGGAACTACAACAACTTATCCCACCTTTTGAAATACGGGAAAGTAATTCCAGACATATTTATAATTGAAAAAGAAACAATAGTGACTTAGAATATTGAGAGTATTTCAGCTAAATTTTAATCAATGAAACCACAATCCTAGCTCCCAGAAACCCACTGATAAAGTTACTGACTGACGACGCTGCATTAAATTCTTCAGTAAAAATACTCATTTCTTCGTCTAATTAAATTAATTCTATTATTGTACCGTAATCTCCTCTTGTCTTTAAGTCCATGCACTGTAAAAAAAACCACCCTGAAAATACGGAAAATGTACTGGCAAATTAGAAACCAGTATTGTTTCCGCATATTTACGGAATTTTATTCCTATAAATTGCAGTAGAAATTCTGTTCCAGAAAGGCGCCGATCCTTGATATACGGAAATTGTCCTGTATTCAAATATAACCGGAGAATTTTGCGGAAAAATTGTACGGTTATTGTTTAGAGTGTAATTATAAACTTTTTATTTTCATGCATTTTCTTCTGATAAAATGATAGATAATTACGGAAAGATGCCTGCATTTTCGGATTAAGCTTGTAAAAAAGAATAGAATTAACATACCACTGTTCCTTTTCTCCTTATTTTCAATTTGTAGAATTATTTGATGTTCTTTTTCTGTCAGTTTTGAAAAATAAATGGGTAAATATTGATGTTTTATCTTGGGCTTCCTAAATTACTTGATCTTGGCAATATTTCAAATTATATAAATAATTCATCTTCTCTATAAACGATATAATCATGTTTGAAGTAGGAAGTAGAACTTTTCTTAGTAGCGTATAAGTGAGGTTTGTTAAAATAAAACATCTCTATTTTTTTCAGAATATCGAACCTCATGCAGAATTATTAGTTTTGTCTTTTCATTTTTTTTTATTTCGTCAGACATTTCTATCCACATAACATCCTTATCCCTTCTTCATCTGGCGCCAAGCGAGGAACCATAGATGCGTGAATACCAAAACGACGGTGTTAATTAGAATTCTTTCCGAATTTTCGAATTAATTAGAGACACTAAAATGCTTGAAAATAGAATCTGCCTTCTAAACAAGCTTCCCTTTTTTTACGCTCCTTAATTATGGTCGTTAGGCTCTGTAGCGTCGTCTCCAGTAATGATATGTTCTGCATAGTAATAAAGAGGCACATTTGGTCTTGGAACTGATAGATGAATATAGAAAAGAACCAAAAGTTCACACAAAAATAAATAAATAAATAAAAGATTGCTAGTTATTGAGCACTGCAAAAAAACTATGCGGTGGTTTTCTTCATACTTTGGTCCGAAGTATGGCAAGTATCTCCTTCATGAGTTTTACTTCACAAATACACGGTGGTAAATGTGGGAAATTGAATAAAAATGTTGCGTATTCAGTTAAAAATCTTGTTTCCTTTATTAAAATATCAAGGAAAGGTTATTGATTAAAAAGAAAAATGTTAAAAATAAAGCAAACAAAGTTTTGTTAATTTAACAAATCATTCCTCTACTGCTGCATAATGAATGATCAATCGAAGGAAACAATTTCTAAAAATATATAAAGGATGTCTTTGTCTCTTATTTTATATTAATTGGAAATTTAGTATTTGTTCTTATAGTTTTATTTTGCTATTGTATTTTTAATGTGGAAAGTCTGTCTTTTTGCCATTTTAACTTGGGAAAAAAAAAAAAAAAAAAAAAAAAAAAACTAACGTACGTAAATAATTTTTGATTTTGTTTCTGCACGTCGCATTTAATAAATAACATAAAGTATAATTCAATTAAAAGGAAGAATTTTTTTGGTTTTGTCATTTTTTCAGAATACTCTTGACATTTTTTGTTTTCTTTTCGGCACATGATGTGCAGCTAAGCATCACTTATGCAGAAAAATATACCCATTAGATGCGTTATATGTTTACTGGGCTCTTGAAAACATTTTATTTTTCTAAGTAATTTACTTATTCCTGTTTTTGTTAGCAGAATTAACCTATGAAGCGTTACATTCCAACACTGCTGCAACAAAATGATTCCACTTTCAAAAAGATAATATCAGTCTAAAAATCTATACCTTTAAAGTGTAATAGATGCACTCAATTGAAAAATCTAAATTAAATTCAATTTGGCGCATTCCACCTGCGCACCAATGGTACACCGGAACATCCCCTGGCGTTCTACTGGAAATTAAATGTGATCGTGGCTCCCAGACTGCACTTGCTAGACTTAAAAGTGGCCACCTAAAGTGTCTTTCGTACGAACATGGCAAAAAATTCCACCCCACTTGCAAGAAATGCTGTGATCATCCAGCCTCTCCAGAGCACATACTGAGTTGCGTCGGACTTTCTAAGGAGGACTTAACATCTGCTCCCCTTTTAGTTATAGACTTTCTGTCGGTCAACAATCTATTGGAGTTGATCTGACTTATGTCAGATCTTTAAAGAGGATAAGCAACAACAACAACAACAGATGCACTGATAGTATCGCCATGTTTTCCGCTATGGATGAATTGAAAATCCCTGCCGTTTGACAAATTGCATACAAATTCAAGATTTTTCTCACATAAATTTGCTATTTGTGGGCGAAAAATATTTTATTAATGCTTATTTCTGATAATTCTTTTCTAAACATTTTCCTTTGACTGACGAACACTACTCTTATTTCAATGTCCCATAAATGCATTAAATTATCATTATCATTAAAATCTTAATGAATACTGTCACTATATCTTACCCGGAAATATAGAAATAAATTTTGAAATCGTGTTGAATCGATAATTTGAGATTACTCTATATACTTTTGTTAATTATTACGGACAAAAAAGGAAAATATCAGTTATTTGCTTTAACTTGAATGAAACAAATTAGGGAGACAGGGGGCACATTTTCCAACATTTTAAAATTTAATTTTTGTACTTTTTTTCTGTTTTGAAGTAAACATAATATCATTGTACTTCCTATAGGTTTATTTACTAACTAGCACGATTATGTTTCAAAAAGTAAACATGAATTCTGATGGCAAGTTGTTCAGTCTGTTTATCTTAAATTGAAGAATGTGCCCTCTTATTTGGGGGACGTTTTCTAGCTTAACAAAAATGTGTACAGCAGTAAAATTTTCAACTATACTTTAAATGATAAAACACAGGTAATAAATCTTGCTTGTTACTTAATACAATACCGGCCCAAGGGGGGGGGGTGCGAATGTAGGCGATCACTTAACCCTTTGAGGTGCAACCCTTTCCCAATGCTGAAAAAAGGGCAGCTGTTGCCATCGCTCGACTTAACTACCAGCAAGAGGGCGGACGATCGAAACGTTCATCGCGTGCTGAGATCTACAGACCCTTTTTTGACGACAGCTGTTCTCGCATTCTTCCATTTTTCAGCAGATGTCAGTGCTGTTAAAAATAATCGTGACAATTTTTTTACGGGAAATGACGTGCTAAAAATTAAAGGATTCTCATGGAGCTATGTCACCCGCAACTATTTTTATAGAAATCAAATCTATTCTTCGTGACTGGCAACAGTCAAAACGTCAGAGTTTGGTGTTCCCAGAGCGGGAACACTGCGCGTTAAAGGGTTAAGGGCCCGCGCTTAAAGAAGACCTGCGTCTGGGACATTTTTTTTTTCTATCACATTAGACCTAGCTTGGTAGATTGTTGCGATATATTCCGAAAAAAGCCGAGAAATAAAGCTAATATGCACTAGCAGTGATAGTAGTAACTTACATAAAGACATGATAGAAAAGAGACCCCGCTCTAACGGTTCGCCTGGGGCCCCAAACGCCCCTAGGGCCGGTCCTGCTTAGTAGGCCTTTTTCCCTGTAAAGTGAGAAGGCATAATATTAGCATAAGATAATAACAGAGAAATTGAGAAAGTAACTTGTTATGGAAAATAAACACCACTGAATGATTTTACAAAATCTATCACTTAACAAGTTTACGACGGTTAAAAAAAGAAAAAAAAAAGACGTCAGTGTCTAAATCACTGTGAAAGCGAACAAATATGAAAAACATCTTCTTTGATGCAGTCTTACTGTGCCGACTTCTTGAATTTCGTGCACTTCATCTTCCTTATGTCTTAGACCACTTGGTACTTAGAAAACTTGCCACTTTTCTTTCATATAGGATTTAATGTTTTAATGAATTTTACATGTAAAGACGAAGGTCCAAAGCGCTTCTTGGCCAGGATTGGCTTTGTTTTTTATCTCCCCTTTTTATCTGATTTCTTTTGCAGTTTAATTTATTTAGATGAATCGTTTTTCATTTTCAAAAGATTTTTATCGACTGTAAGAGTCAGTAGTAAGAGTTCAAGCATCAGTCAGTAAGAGCTGTTTGGCCTATTTTATTACACAATAAGAAACTTTTCTTACACCTAGACAGACCGAAGTGCGTTTAGTCCGGAGTACTTTTTCCAATCAGATACGTTTTGGAATATGTGCTCCGTATGTGGTTGGAAAACTTGCCCCATCGGCCTATTGGAGCTTTGACTCTGCCTCGACGAGTAGCGGCGAAAGTTATTTGCAAAACAAAAAACACATAGTTAACTGAAGAAAGAAACCTCTTTTTTAGCCCAAGTAATTTCAAAAGACCAAGTTTAATGTAAGGGACTGTCAAATGAAAATGAGACTGGCTATATAACTAGCATGGAGCGCAAGTTGGTAAAGCATACAGATGTTTATATACACGTGCTCTCTTTTGAGAGTCAAGAATTAATCGTGCGAATATTTATTAATGTGCCATTTGTCTGTTAGACGTGCTCGAAGTGAGGTCGGTGAGTCACGTGTGCGTCCGAAATGGAAAAGGGCACAGTAAGGTGTAGGGATTTTATTAATTTATTTGTTTGTTTATTTTTTTCTGCAAAAGGAGTGTCAGAAAGTGAAATTTATGCCCGAATGTTTGCTCTGTATGTGTACAGGTGTTTGAGTGGACGCCGTCATTCTGTTGGACGAAAATCCCCCCCCCCCCCTTTGCTGCCAAGTTTGTTCCGACTACATTGCAGATATTTAGCTGAGAAGCTCTTGAACATCCTCCATACAGTCCAGATTTCTCCCCATGCAGTAACGATATTTTTGGAATCCTGAAAAAAGACATTTGTCGCAGTGAATTTTCTTCGGGTAAAGAGGAGCACGTTCAGGTGTAATTACACAGTTCCGTAGATAACCCTAAACATTTTCCATGAAGGCATTGTCCATCTTATTTCACAGTAGGATAAATGTATTAACAATTACGGCGATTACTTTTAAAATAATGAATAGTTCATTTATCATTTTTTCATCAGTCCCGTTTCCATTTCACTGTTCCTTATGCTACGTTTATTTTAAATTTGTATAGAGGTCTGAAAGTTTGCTCACCATTGAAAAATGCAGTAAATATCGTATTTCTACAATTTGACAGCAGCTGTTGAACTGAAAGTTTAGTATATGATCTGTGGTATGTCACTACTTCAGCTACTTTGGTCATTTGCAATATCTAGGGGCTGCTTTCAAAACTAACGTCAGTTGGAAAATATACCCCTACGGAAAATGTGCCCCTGTCTCACCTACTTGTGTGTTTTCACAATCGCCTTAGAAAACTTTAGTTACAGGTTAAAAAAAAAAAACAAAAAAAAATGTTAAGAACTGTTAAGAATGTTAAGAAATGTTAAGCTGAAGAAGTTTGACTTTTACTACACCGAAATAAACGTTATAGTTAAAAATATTGTCGTAAAATCTTTTATCACGCGTGGACTGGTATTTGAAAATTAAAGAGAAGTTAAATTTTTAATTTCTATTAAACTCTTTAATGATGTGATGTAAAGCCATCATTATTACTGACTTGAAATTTGCCATTCATAAGCTTCCCAGTAAAAGCTTTAATGGATATTAAATCCCTCAGACAATGTATATCTTAATAGGCAATATGAACGATATTGAATATTCGGTTGTACTGGGGTTTTATTGGCTATTAAGACAAAATGAGATGCAGTTCTATGAAATGACGCAAGAAGGTTAATGATGAGAAGGAATCCATATATAAAGTGCTATATAAAATTCATTATTTGAGCTATGTCATTGATCTAGGAGAAGAAGGGCATTAACATTTCAGCACTGGAATGGCATAACCCTAAACTTTTCCTGTAAATTATTTGCCTTAAATAGTTATCATTGCCATTCAAGTCAGTTTTCTGTAGAGATTGTCTGTTGAATACAAGCATTCAAACTCGATTTTGAACATCTTAGTCCACTGATAGATTGAAACTGTTCTTCTAAACTGTTCGAA
This sequence comes from Cheiracanthium punctorium, assembly GCA_038373885.1. Classification (NCBI taxonomy): domain Eukaryota; kingdom Metazoa; phylum Arthropoda; class Arachnida; order Araneae; family Cheiracanthiidae; genus Cheiracanthium; species Cheiracanthium punctorium. The sequence goes on from JAWZYV010010632.1 coordinate 256,892, forward strand.
ACTGTTCTTCTAAATATTTTAAACATCAATCTTTACTGGAATGCATGTTTTTCGGCAGAACACAGAAAATAACTCTAGTACATATAAACCATAAAATTTCGACAATAATTGTAATGGTGCCGAAAAGATATCTAAAAAGAAAATTTCAATTTTTTTGTACCCTGGGTGAGTATTTTAAGGTAAATTATGTTTAACATTAGGGTATCGTGATAACTTGACAAGTATTATTTTCAGTTTTAAGTATAGGGTTGACGTTAGTAACTCATGCCTTTAGTTTACAGAATTCGATTAAACTTGCATCTATGTAACATCACGCTTATAGACTTCTTTGATACGAAGATATTCGTGATTTCTTTCCAGTGAATAAAAATTATTTCAAGACAGCTCTCTCTTAGTCATCATTACATCCCCGTCCTCTTCTCAACAAATGAATCATCCAATCGTTTACAGTTGAAAGAGAGTTTTCCCCCTTATCACTGTATCAAATAAGAAGAAAAATACAAATTTTTCAGTTACTCTTTGATCAATTTTTAATACTTTTCTTTACGGAAATAAGATTAATAAAACCATCTTTCTGGGAAACGCAATGAAGAAAAGCCTCCTTATAAATCTTACTTAAAAATCTTATCTTTTCTATAACGGCGAATGGTTGCTGTGACAAGCTTTACTCATTACTGGGTTCAAAAAGAATATTGCTTGAGATGACATTTTTCACAGCTATGAATGTGATATTTTTATGATAAAAATATTCAAAACGCGGTTTTTAATTTATTGGGGTGGTAGAGGAATGCGCATAACTAAAGAAACACTATTTATTTTCCAGAATAAACAAACGAACGCCTAGAATATGAAGTCGAATTTCTATTGAATTTAGCAACCATTGTAATTTTCAATATTCGTATCATTTTTTTTTTTTTTTTTTGAGAATCTCACTTATTCTAACGGTTTTAAATAAATGGTTTTTATTCCTCCTTTATTTAAATATTTAGAGAATATTTATTACTCTTTTGTTAAAATATTTAGAGATTTTTAGCATAACAGTAGAAATGAGAATTTTAATCTATTGAATTTCTAAATGCATTAATAAATGCATAATTTACATAGATGAACTTTTAATTGTGTTTATTTTTTCTTTATTTATTTAATCTAAATTTCTTAGCTTACAATACCACAGAGTAAGACGAAAGAAAAGCAAAATATACTATTTTCTGATTTCATATACTTAAATGCACAGCAAATGGAATAAAAAAAATTAAGTAAATTTTACAAACTATATTATCCAAGTTCATTCGTAAATATTACTACTTCAAGTGTTTAAAAAGTAAGTTTCATAGAAGCGTTTAATATAATTTATTCTTTGAAACAAGATTGACCGTTAGGTAAATGCCCGACTATGAATGCCATAATTGAACAGTATACAGTAGATAGGTAATGGTTGAATTTGCTTATGGAATTTGAAAGAAATATTGTCCTAAATAATGTCCTCCTTGAGTTCATTCTGGAAAGGGAGTACTCTTTGTTAAAAAAAGGGCGCTATATGGCAATCTTCGTATTTTATCATTGTAATCTTTGTTGTTTAATATGTCAGTCTTATACCGAACTTCTTAATAACAACAATTAGGTATTCATGGTATAATACAGAATAAAATTTTGGAACCCTGATTGCAATTGTAATATTCCGATATTATGCCTTATATTTGACATAGACATTTAACACAATATTGATGCTATTTTTCTTCAAAGAACACGTCAAAGCTAATGGCACTAACTATACATGTGTGACAGAATGCTTCTTATCCTGACTCTCTGAAGCTACAACTTTACGACTACTTAGAGTTTAGAAATGTTTCAGCAAGAGAAAAAAAGAAAAAATAATAAAAACCCGTGCAATATTATGAAAAAATGTTTGTTTAGTTCTACTCTATTTTTTTATTTTATTTTAGATTATTTTTTTACTGTGTTAAAAAGTTTTCCACCTTCATTCTCTTTTGGTTTCATAATTTATTTTGTTAATAAATTATAAGAAAATCACGGAAATTTGATTTTTCTCAAAAATCACTCGCACAAAAGGGGTTTATATTTTTAATTTACTTAAAATAGTAGTATTTGTAGTAGGGGCAATAATAATAATAATACTTCTGTATAGATAATTTGACGAGATTAGTGGATTCGAAATGTTGTCCATTCCTACTGACCTCCGCGAAATAAGCCATTGAATAAGAAATTTTTAAGCGTACCGTTCAACCTTTTGTGAAATTTCATTGAAAAAGTGTGGTAAAAATAATTTCCATCTCTGTATGTAAATAAATAACCTGTTTATAATTCATTAAGCCACAAATGGGTGTGTACCTGGTTGGGGAGGAGAAGTTAGTCTTACTCATTGAAACTCTTCATTTTTATTTTACAGAAATACTGTTTATTTCGACCTGGTCATGACAAGAGAATGCAAAAAAGATTTTAACGTATTGATTTGTCAGTACCAACCGTTACTTACTGCGAGTTATGTGAAATTACACAGAAAATAGAAACACTATAAAAAAAAAAGCTTGATATCACTCCCCCTTGCTTATGACTCATTCCCGGTTAGATGATATTAGTCCCCCATTCCCAATGCATGTCTCGATTAAATCGCATGGAAACGTAATTTTCTCAACCCCCTACATAAGTAAAAGCTCTTCTGAAACTTCCCCTTCCCCCTGGAGCAGATTAACTATGAAGAAGCCTACTTCCTACCACTAGTCCTCCCTTTTTAGCGAGGAAAGTCATCAATCCAATGGAACGCATCTGTTGAAATGCTCCTAAAATGATTATGTCCAGAATCATCTATTGATTTCCTATTCTTTTCAGTGGATCAAAGTTGAGTTCTGATGACTGTCTGTTTCATGCAATGGTTATGTTTTTATTGCTGAGAATGCTAAAGGTAGCGTTTTAGTGCTGCATTACCTATTCAAAAGGATAAACATAAATAGATATGTTTTTTTTGCAAGATAAAAAGCGATTTGGTAAAAATATATTGCTATTACGAAACTAATTCAATGTGTATGACATGTTTTCATTCTAATATAACAGAAATGAATTTTTATTGCATTATTACAGACATTTGTTATATTAAATCATCCAATACATAGCAACTGTGTTGGATAATTTATTATTCGTATTTTTGATGGTTGGTTGTTATCAATATTTGATTCAAATAAAACCTACAATTCCAAAATAATCGTAAATGGCTGCAATGTCTCATGCGTTAATTTATTAATAGTTCAAATATATCTTCTCTCATTGTAGGGTTTTTAATTCTCTTCTGTAAGCATGTACTGAACTTTCATTTCTTTTACACTTACATATATTTTTTTTAATTTACTTTTATTTATGCCTTATTAAATGGTATAATGTTTTATAAATGCCTACAGATTTTTACCATAAGATTCTATTTAAATTATAAAATAAGTATGAAAATTGTTTCAAAATCTCTTATCAAGCTTATCAAGGAAAGTTATATTTAATATTTCTAATAAATACAAGAAACTGAACAGTGTACACAATATTTTCTCATTCAAAAGAGATGTAATTTAGTTGCTGTTGAAGTTTCTAAAACTGTTACGTGTGGAATAAATAAATTTATATCACAAAATCACAAAATGATTCAGTTAATACAAGAGTAGCAGTATATATTATAAATGGCGATATACGCTATGTATAAATATCAACAACTACTTTTCTCTGTTACTAAAGGAAAGTGAAAAGAAAAGAAATATATTCCGTTCACATAAAATTTAATAAAACTATCAATGAAAACAGCAGTTGTATGGATATATTTTTAATGCCGATATGCTGTTTATATAATTACAAACATATATATCAGCTATAAAAAAGAAAGAAAAATAGTTGTTTTTCATTCACGTAAAATGTAGTACATTTCAATGAAAGCAGTAGTGGATTCTGATTTTTTTAGTTGTCTATACATTGCAGGAAAATTAAAAATAAATAAATAAATATGTGAGTATATTTACTTCATTAAAAGGAAAGAAAAGAGAAAAAAAAAGAAGTTTACTTCATTCATATGAAATTCAATAAAATGCTTCAATGAAAACAAAAATTGTATTCACACGCAAGAAAAGAAGGAAAGAAAAATAAATCTATTTCATTCACTTAAAAAGCCTAATTATATTGGAAAGATGAAAATGTTTTAAAATATCAAAACACATTTCACTAGTCTGCAGAAGAAACTCTTAATAACTTTTATAAAAGTTTTACTTTAAAATTTTGCAACATATTATCATGGTTGTTTGATCATACGATATTTAATTCAGGTAATTTAAAACTAATATATACGGTGAGCAAGCTTTGGTGCTGAAGCTCTTTCGTCAGAGCTAATTGTTTGTAAAAGAACTTCATAATTTTAGTTTTGTGCATTTATATTAAGTTTTGTGGAGGGAAAACTTTAGTCTCCATTCTGCTCAAAATCTTATTTACACTGATCTTATTTATTGTCTGTAGTGTACACCGACTTGTTTAATTTATTGGAATTCAGTTATTTATGTTGTCATTTCAAAAGACTACATAAAAATAACTAGATAAAAATGCATAGTATATGCATATATATTTAATTCTGAAGAATTAGGAATGCTTTACAGTTTGATAGCATCAGACACTGACGTATATCTTTATCATTTGTAATTTTTATAAAAAAAAGTGCTTATATGCAAAAGAATCGTGAGGAAATAATTAGAATTACTTTGAAATTCCTGTGTTTTGAGTACAAAATTGTTTGACACTCTTCTCCTTTTATAAAACTTTCTCTTTCTCTTTCTTGTGTTTGTTTCATTCTTTTGTTCTTTAAGAGAAGATAACTTTTGAAAAGGCTTTATTTCCTTTTACAAGCAAAGTCATCAAGAAATCGAAATATCTTTTTTAAGTGTTTATACAAAGGAAATGTGAAACCAAGATCTTTATGAAACACCCCGAAAAAGAAAAATTCTATCTATATAGCTATCTCTTTGTATGTATGTATGTATGTATGTATATGTAGACCTTTTTAGTCGTTGCTAATATTGTAGTCTATCTCTATTGTAAGGCTCCGCTCATAGCCTCTTTAGTATGATGATGTAATCGGTTTCGCCGAAGTCATCCTTTCTAATTTATTTATTGTTATTTTACTTACCCAGAGTCTTCCTCCCACGAGCCTGCTTCTTTGTCTTTTTTTCCTTTTTCAAATTCCGTTTCCTGTTTTATGCAACCTCGATTAACGAAAATTTCTAGGAATAAAAAAAATAATAAGTGTTGTTAAAAAAATGGCGGCGACGAATATCATTGTGTTAAAAACCGACGATTCCATTTGTCTGTGTCAAGCATCGAGTTGAGAGGACGTGGTGAAAGGATGCTAAAGATTGATATTATTCGTAAGTGGTGGGAGTGTCTTGTTCGAAAAAAGAAAACGATGACGAGAAAGTAAAAGAGAGAATAGAAAGACATCCGTTGTTCATTAACGACAAAGAATGACACCCTAAATGCTTGTGATAGATTGCTGGGAAAATCCTCCGATACTCATTGTTGAGCACTAATATTTAGGTAAAGGGTTTTTTGAGTTCTTCAATACTTTATTTTTCAAGCAATGGCGAAGCAATTAAAGTGATTGTCAGAGAGATATCTCTTGTTTTTGCAAAATAGATGTCCCTTGCGAAATTGCAGGATATGCTTTGCAGGAATACAACAATCTGTCATTGTTAAGTATCAATTTCATATTTCCTACAGCAAAAAAAATACCATGTTTCATAATTGTAGAGAGGCTCGTTATGCGTTGAATAGATGTTCAAAACAAGCATCTAAGTTATTTAAAAAAGATAATAATACAGTATATGTGTAATGTTTTCTAACCTGCAATTTACGCCTGACGTGATTAGACTTAGTTAATCGGAAATAATTCTTCCCGGAGAATAATTAGAAATAATTGGCATTGTCTTATTTGCACCAGTAAATATTTCCTGTGACACATATTTTATATTTCTGTAGGTTGACTGATTCATTTAGCTCCCCAATCGTATGTTTTTAATATTTCTGCAGTTGATGAATGGGGGAAGGATATTCATAAAGGATATTCATAATTTATTTCCATTATTTCTTCTAAGGATTTATTAACTAAATTATTGTCTTGTATTGCTTTGTTGCGTGGTTTGCATTTTAATGGTAAGCATATTTGCTGTTAGAAAGCAAACACTTCCATTTAACCATGTACCAGCAGTACTAACACTCGTCCAACAGACCTTAGTGTTGTTTAGCTGCTAAGTGGCACTGAAATAATTTATTTACCGAAACTGTAAAACTCCGAAACTATTTAAAAAAAACGGGTAGTACTTCTAGAAAAATTGTTATGTACTTTTTATATTAAATTTAGTAATCATTTTCATAAAGATTAAATAAAAAAGCACCTTGATGTACTTTGTCTTCAGAAAAAATTATTATAAAAGATTTATGTTGAGTAAAATAGCAGCAAAAAATTACTTTGTAGAAAAAAATGCCATTAAGTGGAGTAGTTAATGTTGCTTTAATTAAAAAATAAAGAAAAGTAAAGCAGTGCTTTTTAGTAGATCAAAATGGTCTTTAACAGCATTAGACTGTCAACTCCTTATTCAAATGAAGGATGGAGATAACATGTTAATCCAATAATTCTCATAAAATATTTTGTTCACTTGAAATATAGTCTTTTTTATGTAATACAGTAGAGTCTCGATAATTCGAGGTACACGGGACCGGGATTGCTTCGAACTATGGAAAACTCGAATTATCAAATCATGTAATTTAGTAAACAAATAAATGGAAAGAACGCAATTTTTGTAATTTAACTGCATATTTAAATGAAAAGTGTACTTACATATTATTACATTACTGACGATAAGAACTGGTTAATTATACCGGAAAATAATAGTCAATTGTTTTTTGTATTAACACGTGGACCCGTTTCCGCGCAGCAGTATTGAACCATTGTCAAAGCATCAGGTCAATACTGCACATAAATATCTGTGAGGGCATCTAGAAGAATACACCCGTTTTCTTTGGGAGGGGGATTTCTGATGTGACTTCTGGGTGTGCCAGGTATTTGAATTTTGTGTGGCAAAATAATTCTTTCATGTATTGCGTGTGTTAGTCATTATTTTGGAACTAAAATGAATTTTGCACTAACTAGGGTTTGTGAGAAACTGGAACAATCGAGACTCTACTGTAATTACATTTTCAGGACCAAGTTTAAGGGCTTTTGGTACAATCACATGGTTTTAGAATAGCTTATTTTTACATATGAATAGTTAATATAAAATTAACCCGTTAGCAGGCGCGCTGGGGTAAATCTCACCCCAGCGACATTTTTTCTTCATAAAATGGGAGAAATTCTTTTGAGGACAAGTTTGCCCCGTCTTCTACCTTTCAAAGTCAAGGTCTAGTTGGGGTGGGTGAAGGAATTTCATTTCTTTGTTATACGGAAGGGAAGAAAATTCCACTTTGGGATTAAATACTCCTGTGCGACTAACAACGTTTCATTACGTTGTTAACCTAAACTAAGTATAAACTAAATGTAAATAAACTATAAATTGACGTTACACTACTGGTATGTATTGACAAAAGGCTATTAAATGAAATTAATATCATATTAATAAAGTAATTAGTGTTTTTAGGTATAAAGCATATCATATGCGATTTTCTTCTCACAAAGCATGATATTTAAAGAAACTGCCAGAAAATCACTAAATAAATATAAAAAGCACGATGTCTTCCCCTGAAACGTAATAGAAATGATGTATTTTACGTTATAAGTCCACAAATTTGTTTTTAAAACGTTTTTAGTCAAAAATATAAAGAAGACAAAATGGGGTAAGATTTACCCCATGCGAGTGCTTAAGTTACAAAAGTAGACGCGCCTGCTTACGGGTTAACTATGAATATATATATATATATTTTTTTTTTTTTTTTGAGTACATAGCAGCAAAATTATTTTAGGAATGCTTCTTTTCTCAAAACATAAAAGTTTATTTCAAAAATTATAGCAGCCTTATGTTATATTTTCTGATATGAATTAAAAATTTTTTCATTTTATTTTAATAAGTTTTACAAATCGTTTCTCCTTGAAAGGATTTACTATTTTAATCAGCAATAACTGAAGTGACATTTTTATAAATTGCCATATCAAATACTAAGTAGTAAGCTTGTATAATAGCACGTTTCACGAATTTTTGATCGTTAATAAATTTAAATAATTATATAAAATTTTTCCCTATTAAATTTCTAATACAAAAACTAGTGTGGTCAAAAGCTTATGCATTGAATTCTCAGAATTATTGTAAAAGTTTATTCTTAGAATTCTCATGCCCGAAGACTGTCTTGCCTATAAAATTATAGTATTATTCAAATATAATTCTTTTGTCTGTAAATATTTTCATTTTCGTTTTGTGATTAATTTGTAACCTTTCTACAGGCTAAAAGATTTTTCTTAAAACTTGATCCTTCCGAATTTTCAAAATAGCCCTATTTTTTGCGAGGGTTGGAAGAATGTATTCTTTGTAGGTTTTCTTTATTGAAAATTATTTGCTATCGCGAAAAGAAGTTAGTAATTTTAACGCTTCACAAAATATTTTCTTATAGAAAATACGTAATTGCAAAATTCAAACAGTAATAGAGTATTAATTCATTAAGACGAATTAATATACTTATATTTTAATTGATATTAATTAATTGCATTCTTTATTATATACTTTTTTATTATTTTACTCTTTAAAATTTTGTTAGCATGGAATTACTATTAAATACATTTTAGGCGCAGCAGGAGTAACATTAAATTTCTTTAATGAAAAGTCCTGTGATTTATCAAAAAGAAAAAAATAAAAGTAAACTGTTCAGAAACGTGCAAGATTGCTGTTTTGTGTAGTACCAGATTCTCCGCCAAACAGTTGAACTTTTATTTGATGCTTCCGAATCCGGGTCAATCTTTAGTCCGGGCGATTCTTTATCATATTATACTCCTTTTCTTTATCATATTATACTCCAGAATTATTTTGTAATATTATTAAAGAAAATATGTTATTACATTAATATATAAGTGGAAGTGTGCATTTTTTAACGCATCCTCCTACCTTCTTAAAATAAACTTACAATGTTGCGAAGAGATAGAAGCAAAACTACAATAAAAAAGCCGTCAACCGATAACATGGGTTACATTGCTTTTTAAGCTGGTATTTTATAAGACTCCAAATTCTCAAAACAGATTTTAGTCCTTTCATGTGTACTTTAATATTCATTAGCCACTTTATATATTTAGTTTCTTCTTAATTTCGCATTTTCAATAAGCTTCAGGCACATGAGCTTTTATCATAAAAGTCTTTTGTAGAGTTCCTAAACTTCCTAGTTCTTAGTCGACTTTCCTTTGTATGTATAAAAAACAAGTTTTGCTTTATTTGTTCATGAAAAAGTTGAAAAAATATATATTCAATCAAATAAGCCCATTCCGAATGGCATCGACCAAAGTCGTTTCAGTTGGCTGAGGAAGAAATCAGCCGACATCTACCACTGACCTGTACTTACAAAGAAATTCTGACTACATAAATACACTGCAGAATAAAAAAACTACCTTAAACTTAACAGAAAAGATACCAACATTTCTAATTAAGTATTGACTATCTTTACCATGCAAAAACACTGGAAATGAAAACACACTGGTATTTTTCTAACAGTTTAATCAAAACACTGGTACCTAAATACTAAATAGAGTTGCTTTCATAGTCTCGAGAAAAGTCCATTTCCAGATTGCAAGACTTATTGAAAACATTCGGATCGTTTCCAATAGAATATGCAAATAATTGAATTATACATACATCATTGACCTCCATTATTGCTTTACACCCGTAATTGTTTTACAGTCCCACTACTAGATAGACACGAGAATAATGAGCTCCATCATTTAAATTGCTCCATTATGGTAATATCTGATTGCCTCGGCAGCGTACGTGTAAAACACGAAATCACATTTAAAAAGAGGTAGTTTCTTTGCGTTATTAGTTGTAAAACGTACTCCATGAGGCTGTCCTTTCAAACGCCGTCTGCGCGTCATTTCACCATGTTTTACATAGTAGTAATTAAATTAATCACAATCAATTCCAGATCTTGCGTACTCCGCTGTTTATACATGCCTATAAACTGAGGAGTGGGAGAACGTGCAACTGCTGCTTAATTTATATCGCTAAAATTAAGGTTGTTGTTACTTTGATTATAAAGCAATTACTGAAGGAACAAACTATTTGGAACCTTTCGCACACAGTTTGCATGGGAGAAGTGGGTTTCAAAATTAAACTGAAAGTGTGCGAGAACTTTTTAAAAATATTATAATACAATTCAATTATTTGGAGGGGGAAATTACGTGAAAATCGTGTTGATTCGTTATGTTTCGTGTTGAATCGTTATGAAAGAAAGTTAGCGATTTAATGATTACTGTTATGTGATGTTCTTTCATGCAGTGTTGAGAGAAAATAAGCATGAATAACGATTGGCAACTACCGATTAAAGTTTAATTAGAGTTCACAATAGACGTTTGAAAATTTTAATCAATAATTTCGATTAGCCGAGATCACTGACTAAAGATTTTCAATCATCCGTCCTTAACCTTAATTAATTTTTCTCTACTGTTTTGCAATAAGGGTAAGGATACTTCATAATTGAAATTCAATGAAAATATTTTTAACATTTCGATTATTATTTCGAAATCAAGTACAGTTTTAAAAATATTTTTCAATCAGTAAAAACTACATCTTTAATTTTGGTGTATGAAATTTTTTCTACTAATCGAAACTATGATAAAGACTCTTTGATGTAGTGCTACATTCATTAGATTCCATCAAGTTCCATTTCTGAAAATATAAAATTCCTCCTTCATTTTGAAGGAATTAAAAAGAGTTTTCAATAATTCACAGCTTCCGATTTTATGGATCTTCTGAATATGTTAAATGAGTTTAAGAATTAAACTCAAAAAATTTAGTGTGTAGTTTAATCATTAAAATTCAATAATATTTTTTAACATTTAATAAAAGATCGATAACGATAATTTAGTAAAATCGTAAAGGAAACCAGTCTTCCGTCTGAGCCATCAGTGTAAAGAAAATATACAGTTTTATTCAAATATAGAACAATATCTGTTATTTTTTTAATGCCTTTGTATTCTGTGTAAACTAACGTTTCTAGCTTAAACAATTTCAGACATTTTGATGAAATGATTTTAATGAATAGCAAATCAGCTAGATATTTTTAAATCTTTTTATCAGTAATTTTATATAAGTCGTAAAAATTTAGTTAAGGATATAATTATATTTTTAAAAAATCTGAACAAATATAAAAGTAATCAATAGCAGAAAATCTATAAATTGTGATATTTTTTAAAGCTTTTAAAATCTCACTTCTACTATGTGCTTCAGTTTTAAAAAAATTGCAAACATTTATAAGAAAATGAGTCTGAAATAAATCTTTAAATATTTAAAGCAAAATTTCGAATATATGGAGTTACGTGTGTTACGTAGATACCTATCGTTCATCAATATACAATTATTTTAACCTTTGAAGGACAGCCGTTTTCACATCGATATAGAACAACTGAATATTCTAACCGAAAATTCAGCCGTTACCATTGCTTGATTCAAGGGTGCACTTTTCAATTGTTGAGCCTATTTTGGCTGTATATCGAGTTGCATTCCTATAGCTTTGCATTTTCATTGCATCATCCAGTTTTTAGCAGATGGCACTACTGATAAAAAATTCTGACCTATATTTTACAAGTACTTGATATTTTTTTCTAAAATTATTAGCTGTAAAGTAAAGGATTCTCGTGTAACTATGTCACCCTTAAGAATTGTATTGAAATTAAATTTATTCTTCGTGAATAAATTTTTTTAAAATTTACTATCGCTTGAATATTTTTGCAGCTGAAACTCATTTTTTCCGCCCAACGAGGACACCGAGAATTTCAGTGTTAAAAAAAAAACAGTAATTAATTTCCGACTGTCCCTTATTCAGCGCGTCCCAAAAAGGGGGTAACACGCTTTAATTCTTTATCTGTTGGAAGTAAGTGGTCAATATAAATAGAAAAATGCTCAAAATAAGTTAGGAAAATAGACTACGTTAAGAAAAAGTTCCTCTCATTAATTTTTAAAAAGTTGCACTTTTCAAATCTGCATACAATCCGTGTACAAAAAATTACTCAATCAGTAAAATGTGCTTCATACACTAAAGAGGTGGTGTACAAAATTTGAGAATTATACCTTAAAAAGTGTCAGAAATATGAAGAGAAATAGGCTCTGACTTACACTATTTTTAAATGACTATCAAAGTTGAAAATGTCACATTCGATAATCATGTTTCAGAGGTCGTAAAGAAATTACGAAAGAATTTTTTTTCACACTCTAGCAATAAATGTTTACATTCAAATTCATGTATAGCCCCAGATCATATCTTTTTAAAGATATCTCTGAGACATTTTGTGATGAAAGGCTGAAATTTTGCACATCATTTCGTTAATGTATGGGGCCCATTTTACTCACTGGGAATTTTGTGTACGGGAGAAATATACAAATTTAAAAAGTGTAACTTTTTAAAAATTAACGAGAGGAATTTCTGATCGTAGTCTTTTCTCCGATCTTATTTTGAACATTCATTTCAGTTTACAATACCTATTACCTCTAATAGATAAAGAATTAAAGCGTGTTACCCACTTTTCCGGACACCCTGTATATGGATTATAACAGGGCGAATTTTTCATGCTCTGAATATTAATTTTTCAGAGGGATAGAGAAAGTGGAAGAAGTATTTTAAGTATTTACTATGCGGGGTTGTTTCACAATTTCTATTGTTCCAAATTTTATAATGCAATGACCTCTAATAATTAAGGTAGAACCTGTCTGTTGTGTTTAATTTGAAAATGCATGATCATAGAAACAAGAAAATTGTATTAAATGTGCACTAAAGAAATCTTTATTCAATGATAAGTAGAAATTTACATAATTTTATGCAAACATGATTTAAGTCTTGGAGAAAAATAGTCCATTTCAGCTGTATGGGATAAAATAGTACATGAATATTACAAAAAGTTTGTTCTAATAAAAAAGGTGTCCTTCCTTGCTTTAAATCAACTGGCAGCACCGACTTTCCCTGCTGCCAAATAAGTTTTCGGAGCACTTGTTCCATTCATGTAATGAGCATGGAGCAGGGGCGTAGCCAGAAATTTTTCATGCGGGGGTTACGACTACTACAACTCATATATATGTATGTGTGTGTGTGATAATGTAGTGAAGACTATACATTTTGTATGGCAAAAATTCCTCATGGGGGGTTATGACCCCCCTAACCCTCCCCCCCGTGGCTACGCCTCTAGCATGGAGGAATGTTTAAATCAATAGCATGTTTTCCAAGATTGTACCAAACGTGCTGTATCTGATTCAAGTCTAAAAACACATTTATTTTTAATAAAACTAGCAAAAATAACATTAAAAAAACCTTAATTTTGATACAATAATCATGAAAGTATTTATAGAAAAAGAAAACATACACGTTAATAGTAATAATAAAACCAACTTGTGTCTGTGTGATACATTCATTAGATGACTAATTTCAGAATATTACAATTTAAAGATTTAAGAAAAACAAGTTTGCTACTAATAAAAGCAAAATTTCTAAAAAAAAAGCAACAATCTTACATAATGTTTTTGAATAGCTTATTTTTTGTTTTTATAAAACAGCAAATAATTGCGAAAGAAAAGTTTGAAATACAATGTAGTTAGTCGATAAAAGATAAAATATAACGATACTAAATAATTTATATACATTATATCCTTCGCACTGCAGTGTGATTTAAAATTTATGTACATTTCCCAGTATCACTTAAGTTATTTATAGGAAATAATGACTCACCCAAAACGCCTCTACAGTGTTGTAAAGTTATGCAGAAATTATGCACCGGTTCGCATCATCCACTTTTCCAAATTGTTGTGACAAGAAAGCCGTTCCGTGCTCCTTCATCTAGTCCCCGACCTTTCTACTGAATGACATTTTGGTATATTTATATTCCTCGTCTATTCCATCTTGCTTAGAGAAGATATTTCCAGAATTAAAAATTACTTTGCTTAAAGGGAGAAGATAAAAGGCCATCACTTTGGGACCATTTGACAGGAGTTCAATTTCCACGAGTGTTGTTTTATATAAATAATTTCATGTGCTGCAAATAAAAAATTCGTTAATCGTAAAACATTTAAATTTAGTATGGGCAGGAGGGTGGTGGCTTTTGAAATGTGTTTCACTCATCAATGAGCTCAAATTTTAACGTTGCAAGTTTCTTTAACTCGGAGTTTATATAAATTAAGAAACTAAGTCTTCTAGGTTCATATTTGAAAAAATATATATACGAAAGACTTACATTTAGTGTTTTTATTACTCTGAAAAAGAAAATGCATTAATTTTTACCTTTAATTTAATATATTTTGAATGTCGTCCTCCAAGGAGGGTAGACGTGAAAAAGGAAGATTGCCAACGTTCATAAAAGAAAAATGTTTTCTATAAAAGTCTAGCTTTAAAGTAAAACAAATATGAATACTATGTTTAAGCACGGCTTGTTTCTAATTAAAAACTTGTTGATGATTTATTTATTTGAATTTTATGTAGAAAAACGATATTACTTTCTGGGCCCTTAAAACTTTATCTGAAATTCACATTTTACATCTCGAGCAAGGGTTGTTGATATTCTGCCAAACATATGGCATGGTGAATATTTATCCTGTCTTCTATTTCAAGCACGCTATACCGTTTCAGCAACATATTGATCCTATTTTTATGAGTCTTTCCACATTTGCAATTCAGCTCGTGTATTTGTTCACAAGATAACGGTTTTTCTAAGCAATGCAATATTTGATTATGTGAGAATTTAGCACTGGCTTATAATCGTAAGAATATGGCACGAAGCAAAACTTATGGAATAAAAATACGTTTCAAAGAGTTTTTGTGGGGCTTTCTAAATTATTGTTCCCATTCAAAGTTTGCAGTTGTATTGTATTATTTATCTATACAGGTTTTGATTTTTGAAATGTTTTTGTGTTAGTTAGTAGAGACCAGATGGGTTGCGTAATTTACTGTTGTGTTTGGGTTCAGGCTCAAACGAAATTTTTCATTTTTTTAACATTTTTGTGGCACAAAACGATTTACCATTATAGGTAAAATAAACTTGTTCTTTTACTTCTTATTCTTCTTTTAAATGAATCTAACTTAAAAAAAATATTTTTTTTATTTAATTTGTTATTAATTAAACATTTTTTATGCATACAAGTGTTGTAAGTTTGTAAAATTTGTATTATTTCTGTTTTAAAATTTATACTTTCAAACGCTATTAATATACGAGATTTATTACTTGAATGTTTTTGCATCTAATAGATTAAAATATGTTAGTATAATGTTTGAGAGTGGTTCAAACATTTGTGATTAATGGAATTTTTCATGAAAATTGAAACATTTTTTAATAATATGGTTCGATAAGCTTATGTATAGAAAAATAATAATTGCATTAATTTTACTAAATTTGTTGTCTTAATCTGTCCAAATAAAGCTTATGATATTTTATCAATTAAGTAATTCTCTTTTTACAGATAACTGGTTCTTATTAATTATGTTAAATTTCGAACTTGGACTCGGGCTCCGACTTCAGTACCTAATATCGCTGCACTCAGATTATTCATTCTCGATTGCGGACAGGTTTCGGCTTTAGAATATGAGCCCGAACATAACACTGTTAGTTACTACACTGCATTGATTTTCTAAATTTCTTTTCAAACATCTAGCATTTTGAATGAATTCTAAATTGCAAACTCTGCTTCTCCTCCTTTTATTTCTTCTACTCTGCTGCAAACGTGCACACAAAAATGTTTGCATACTCAAAATGCAAATTTAATTTCACCACATCATAAAAGCACTGAATCAGAATACAATTATTTTTCTGAAATCAGAAATAAACTATTTAAACTCAAAATCCTTTATTCTGTTTCATTTCATGGCCAAGGCTCATGGACAAGGTTTTAAACCGATAACTTTAGCGCAAATTACTTCCACAGAGTGATAATCTTCCGCTTTAATGAAGACCGATTGAAAATACGATGCATCTTTTTTTTCTCTCTCTCATGGTCCCAATCAATCTGTGTACCCTTTACGTCACCGTGTATGTCTCTAACGATTAATATCTTGCTACATTCAGATGGATGGCCACAGAGAAGAATGAGTGATCATTCGTCAACATCCAGTAATAGAAATTGTGAGGATACAGGAAGTGCGTGATCTTGCAGTTTATCAACAATGTATTAATCGGGTCGTAAAATTGTGTTTACGCCAAGCTTGAAGGGTTTTTTTTTCCGTGGATTTGTTTTTAAGCCCTAATGAATATAAATATTTAATAAATTCGCTCGTATAATGGAGTAACAAATATTATTTTATGAGATAAATGTATTATTTTGTGTCAAAATTAGGAACATCGACAATGGAAGATATTTATAGCAGACAATTTCAATCAGTGCCAGGGGTGGGGGGATATGTAATTTATCCAATCAGACTGAAAGATTGACCATGAATCTTTCAAACCAATTGGCAAAACTTCTACAGTTTATTGGTTGAGGATCACATTTTGGGTTGGAAGACATGACTTCACATCGGTATTTTAAGAGTATTTTTAAGACTTTCTACTGAGATATAGGGACAATTCGGACGATTCAAATATTGCTAAGTGTTTCATCAATTTTTTTTAATTATCAATCACCTAATAGCTTATAAAAAATAGGATTAGTTCCAGAGGGACTAAAATCCTTTTACAAGTAATATTTTCTTTTATGGTTATCCAACTCTAAAAAAGTTTTCTCAGTTACCAGACTTGGTCTATCCCTTTTCTATGAGTCATTTTTCTATCCTTGAGTAGAAAGAGAATTATTTCATAATTTTAACGTTCTTTTCTTTAATTATTATTCAAATATAATTCAAAGTTATTTTAATCAACACCCGATTTTCTCTACTTAACCCAAACCGTAAATGTTCTTTTCGTTTCTAACGAAATATCTCGAAAAAATCATGAAATAAGCGTGTAGTACACATATGAACGGCAGTGAACATTGATATACAGAAGAAATTTATGTCTGCAATATTATATATGGGTAGGAAAAGATGTGATCAAAAGTTAATTATGTTTTATTTGTACAGAGAATAATGTTTATAATACAGGGTGGCCATAATTAAACTGCAAGTGTTCAAGGGGTGCTGGAGAGAAAACTACCGGGAATATTCCAGTGAAATTTGGTATCTACACGTTTCAGAACATGCGCAATTGAAATATGAAAAAAAAACAAAATCGCCATTTTCACCCTATAGATGGCGCTGTACCGTATTTCAATGCTCACCGGTGGCATATACAACTTCCAAAACCGATAGACAGAGCATAATGTCATTTTAAGGGACATATAAACAATATAAAACATTATTTATAGTTCATCAAAATTCCATACAATTCGCTTCAGTAATTAAATTTTTACAGTATCTTGTAATCAAAAATTAACGTCAATTACGATCACAAATTAAAAAATCCATAAATATGCTTTGGAAAACAATTAAACCATAATTTATTCAATGAAATTATCACATGATGTGCTCAATATGTGAATCACCAGATGCAACCATATGCTGAAAACGTAAAACAGCATGGTCCACTGTCGCATTTAAAATCTCTGATGTAACACACTTCACGTGCGTCGTTCTGCTAGATTTAAATTCAGCAACATAAGCATGTCTTTCTCTATAAACCATATCTTACAGATGTCCCCACAGATAAAAATCGCAAGGATTAAGTTCCGGTGAACGTGGGGCCAAGCGTTGTCGAAACTTCTGCTTATGACTCGGTCGGTACCAAAGGTATCATCTAGCAACTTTTTAACAACTGTAGCGATACAAGGGGGTGTTTTGTCCTGCATAAATACTATGGTGCATAAATACAGCGGCATCTATAGGGTGAAAATGGTGATTTTCTTTTTTTGCGTATTTGAATCGCGCATGTTCTGAAACGTGTAGATACCAAATTTCACTGGAATATTCCCGGTAGTTTTCTCTCTAGCATCCCTTGAACACTTGCAGTTTAATTATGGCCATCCTGCATTTAGTATCTTGATCCAGTTAAATATTTAGAATTTGTTTTTTATTAAGTTTTGATCAATTGTTCTGCTTAACTTAATTTGTAAACGCAAGAAAATATACTAATTAAAATAGGAGACGCTAATACATTAGAGTTATACTATTTATTATTATTTTTGTGATAATAGTCTCAGACAGATTTCAAACGGAACATCTTATCATTTCAAACAATCATTCTTATAATTTTATTTAGTTATTAGATGGAGTATTTCAAACGTTCAAGGATCCTTATTATCCTTCTCACATTTATCTTCTCTTTCATTTTCAGTGATGCAACTATCTGCAAAAAAAAAAAAAAAAATGAAAGTCTTCTTTTTCTGAAAAATGATTTTAAAAATTTGAACGTATATTCATAAAAATAAAACAGGCCGGAAAATTTCAAAAAGCATTTCTCGTTCAAAATTTGGTCAAACTTATACTTATTTTGTTTCGTGAACCATGCCGAGGTATTCTTAGATCATTAGACTATAATTTTCAACATCATGCATATGGATGTCTGTGGTAATGCTCCCGTGACCACAGTGGTCACGGGAACTAACCATAATTATGTAATAGTCACGAAAATCTCGGTGTCAATGTCTTATAAAATCGTGACAATATCACAAGAAAATTCACATTGTGTATAGTTAAAAGTATTTTGTTAGAAAAGTGCATGTGTGTAAAAACGAGTGTTAAGAGTATACAATAAATAAACAAATAAACCTGGGTTAAAAAAAAAAAAAAAAAAAAAAAAAAAAAAAAAATCAGTATCATTAGTTATGAAAGTGCTAATGTAACTTTTATATAATAGTTTAGCTGTATTTTTAAGTTTCAAAATTGTTTAATACTTTTATCACATTATTTCTAAACATCATTATTTGCTAAAATTTTATTACTTTTCTATCGCTTTATGTCCATGATTTATTTTATTTATTTTAATTAAGTTTTATGTTTGCCAATAGAAGTTTTTAGAGTCGACTTGTATATAATGTTATGTTGTTGTCACCTGTATGTAATAAATTATCACGTGTATGTAATAAATTAATGCATAACAGATATTCTTTCAAACATCATGTTCAAACTCATGTTCCATTAACATTTTTATTTACAAGTTTGTATAAGGGCACTGCAAAAAAGTTCCTATGACTTCAGTTAGATGACTAAATCGCGTAATTTTCAGAAATTGTGAACTTTCAGGATGAATAACAGAATATTTTCCTCGTGTAAAGATTTTATCTGTATTGTCAACAAAACGATTTCATGTTTGAAAATATACAGGATAAAAAGCAAACACTTTAAAGAGTTACACTTGCAGAGAAAGTTCGAAAGCTTAACTAATACTCTGTATATTTCATAGAAACATTATTAAATTTTTAATGGAATATGAAGGTTCTAAAAAGGAATTAACTTATTGCTACCAAACTGATTCTTAAATCAGTAAAATGAATATTATATAAAAAAAAGCATTAAATGATCCAAAAAAATATCCTTTATTGTTTTCTTCCTTTTTTCTTGAAAACAAATCCAAGTGCATATTCTTCTGTCTCTGTGCTAACCACACGCTTCAAAAGATTCTGTAAACAATGTTGACAGAATTCTCTAGCTTTCAAAAGTTCTTTGTAACATATACTGACGCATTCCATAGTAAGACTGTCAGGTTATCATCCTTTCATTTTTTTTATAATGCTGTTTCTTCCACCATGTCTTTTTAGTTGATTCTGTTATAAATAATTCTATATATACTTATACAGTCGAATCTCGTGAAAGCGAAGCTACGGCAATTGTTTCATGTATCCGATAAATTAGGCTTGTAAAACAGAAAGATTTGTGTTTTGGGGATATTACATGTGTTTTGCTAACTGGTATTTCATTTTAAGAGGTTTCAAAATAACGAATTTCTATTGTATACAGTGTCCCATAATGTTTGGGATAAACTTTAAAGGAAGACAGGGTACATAATAAGTTCTCAGAATCAGTTAGCAATGTGGGGTTGAAAACGTCGTTTTCATGTAGCTATTAATAATCACTTCGGAACAGGTGGTGAAATAATAGCGAATCATCTGCCATAGTTTGTCTAAAAGTAATGTATTTGTCACAGAAAACAAGTGAGTGTAATTCATAATTTAAAATTCTATTTGATTTTATTCTTGAAACTTTTGCAGACAAGCCGGTTCCTTGTGAATCTTACATAAAAAATTAGAGGAACATTCAATATTTTCTCACTGTGATTATTAACAGATTAAGGAATACCGGTACTTTTGACTCCACATTGATATGTGATTCTGATTCCTTATGTGCCTTCCCTCCTCTTAAAGTTTATTACAATCATTATGAGGCTCCCTGTATGTGTGTGTTTATGCTTTGTTGTTTTGGGATAGAGTGAGAGAGTAAGACTGTATACATAAAAAAGTCCCTTTCTTACTAATAAGCACAAAAGATTGTTCTAAAGTTGTGTCTTTTGAACGCCTTTTAAAATAGTTGTGTTACTAGGGTTACAGTCGTATTTAATTTAAACCTTGCATAGCAAACGCGATAGTGAATAATGCTCAATATTTAAAAAAATGTTTTATCGCTAAAGTAATTTTAAATTAGAACCAAAGTAAAGCGGCTTTTATCTTTTATCTAAAATTAAGTAAAACCGATCCTTAAACAAATTATAAATCGAACTAATTTCTCAAGCAATAAAAAATTATACTGAGTGTTTAATAATGAAACATTATTACAAAAAATAATATCTAAATTAGAAATATGCATCTAACATAATCTAATACCTGAATAAGAATATCTCTTATTTTACACTGCGATATATTTTGTTAGTAGCATTTTTGTTGTAAAGTTCACGAGCATTATTCATACTGCATCCTCTGGCCACCATGACTAATGCTAGATTTATTACTTTTTCCAAGATATATACAGTTACAATCCTTGAATAAATATAAGTTAAATTATTCGGAAGAAAATGTTTTAAATTTTCTTAAGTGCTTGCACTTTCTACAGAAGACCGATATTTTGATAGCCCGAGAGATTAACTATTCATGCGAGAGATTTAACAAACAGTCACGGAGCAACGGGTTGTTAAGAAGTCGAATTTCTTTATCTAGTTCTCGTTAACATAGTGGAACAACATGCGTACTCATAATAATGCCTCTGTTTGCTCGTCGTCATGCAAAGGTTAGCGATGCCTCAGTCACAATTTGACTCTTTAATTTTTGGCAATTTGGATTCCAGCAGTGGAAAGCAGTTGGGAAACCAGTTCGAATTTAAAAAATGTTTAGTAGTCATGTAGTATATATATATATACAAACGTCTACTCTGAATTTATCTGTGCGTGTTTTCTTTGTGTAGACGAAAATTCTGTCAAAGTTATTTAGAAATACATGCGTTTTGTTAATTTAGAAGAGGAAAGCCCACATTGCAATCATGTTGTTAATCTGTGATACGCACACGAGGATTTAATAACATGTGCATATAAGTATTTAGACATGTCTCGATGAAATTTTTTCTGGTTGTAAAATTTAG
Organism: Cheiracanthium punctorium; assembly: GCA_038373885.1. NCBI lineage: Eukaryota > Metazoa > Arthropoda > Arachnida > Araneae > Cheiracanthiidae > Cheiracanthium > Cheiracanthium punctorium. Next base: position 278,612 of record JAWZYV010010632.1, read on the forward strand.
ACTTTTATGATATTTTAAAGAAGAAATACAGAGAAAAGCCATTTGGTGTCGAACACAATAGGGTCATAAAATTTATTATCTGTGCGGTTGGCCGCAATTTCTTCTAGAAAATAGGAATTCATGCTGAATATTTTAACTACACTACATAGCATATATTCTGATTTAACTATTAGCTTATCTATAATTTGGTTTTATAAGTTTAAACTTATATATGTTTCCACTACACTCATTAGTTATGTAATTCATTTACCTTAATTATTTAAATTTACGTTCTTCTGGCATCTTAATAGTTTTTGCTTCTTGTGGACTTTGTACTGATTTTTAACAGTTACCGTGTATAAATTTTTGTAATAGTCTGTGCCTTATGATAAATATTGCTAATTTAATTTCATATGTGACTGATCTTAATAAATCTCTGTTGCCATAGCTTTCTCAGAAACAATGATTTGAAAACTAGATATGAAAGCTAAAAAAAAAGATATTCTCAGTCCAATAATTCTTGTAAGTTAAGGGAAGATGCCCACTCTCAATTGCCACGTTTTCCGAAAACTTTTAAAAGTTTAATTCTCGAAATATTTTCGCTTCTAGTTGCATTACTTAAATTTTGTAAGATAAACAGACTAAATAAACAGATAAACAGTAAGATAAACAGTAAATCTCAAATCACTCGAATTCCTTTTAATGTCATAGCATTTCCATAAACGATGAGCGTATACGAAACGTGAAAGCCATAAAGGAAAGTTAAAAATAAAATTCAATAATTTTCGTAACTGCCGGAGAGAAGTCCTTCACCAGTGCCCACGTTTATTTAAATACTTTATTAAATTTAATTCTCTAAACTTTTTCGCTTTTTTAGATTCGTTATCTAAATTTTGCGAAACGTACAGGCAAAATTAAATTAGTTGTTATTCGAATACTTCTCCAATGCCACAGAATTCTCATAAACGATGAACGGAAAGCGAAATATGAAAGCTATAAACAAAACTTCAGTTAAGGCTAAAATCTAATAATTCTGGTAACTTCGCGAGAGAAGTCCTCTATCATTGAACCACGTTTTTTGAAAATCCCTTTGTACCCCATGACAGGACGCACAGGTGGTTACTACAATCGGTTGCCATGGAAACGGGATCCATCCACTCTCAGAGAGGATGCACACGTCTTGGATGAAAGAATCTGGACGCGGTTGATGGAATAGAGATATTTTTATTTACTATCTGACAGATTACATTTAAATAATTATGCCATGATACACAGACACCGTAAATGGTATGTAGAGTAGTTCGAGCTCGTCAGCAGAACTCGCCCAGAGAAAAATTAAATTCAAGAAAATCCATTCAAACTGCTGCAAACTTGCAGGAATTTTTCATGAAATATGCGTGCTTTACTGTAAGATTTAACGTATGTATTTATAAGTTGCACGGTTCTACGCAAGATTGTTTTTCTTTTTCAGAAATTTTGAATAAAAACGCCTTTAAATCATTTCTGTGCACTTCTGCCTTTTAAAGAAACCTTTTTTTACGTTATATATCAAAAATGGCTTTGCTACTAAGTATTTTTAATAGCTATAACAGTTTCTTTCACTCGGATTTATAAGCTGTTAACCCGAATATTTAAGTCCAATTATTGACGATTTTTCGTTGATTTAAATAACGAATAAATGACAAGAAAAAAGAGCAGTTTAAATATTTTGTTGTTGACTGAACGATACACGAGAGACTAATTAGAATAATCAGTTCTATCATGTAAACTCCAAAAAAAAACTGTATTAACATCTTTTCAGAATAATCACGAATAGTGTATTTAAACCGGTATTTCGCGTGCCGGGTATAAGGCTTTAAAAAGTCGCTACATTCGAGGACACCACTTGACTAGAGACCCTTCCAAAACTTACACTTAAACTTTTGTTGCATAAAAAAGAATTCCAGCATTTCAGTTAGTTAAGTTACGATTTTCCCAGTCAGCAAATGAAATATAAGTTTTATTTTAAAGATTTATATTGATTAGTTATGCCATTATGAAGATTAAAGATGCATTTTTGAAAATACAGTGAATGCATTTCGGTAAACCAGTGTGAATGCTATAGATTTAAATTTTCTCTGTTCTCATTGCTAATGATTAAAACAATTCCAAATGTGCCTGGCACCTTGTTGTAAGTCTAATACTTTTTTTATACTTTAGTGTAAATTTACTAATTGAAATAGGAGTTGTGTAAATTTACTAATTAAAATATGAATTTACTAACTAAAATAGGACTATTTAGTTGTTTGTAACAGATTTTTTTTTAAACGCTGTAAAAATAAACGCCGGGCATGATAGGCCCGATATGAGTTTGAGTTCTAAAAGTAGCACACGTCCTGCCGAGTTAAATAATTTTTAAAGCCTATCATAACATTGGTGTGTTATAATGTACGTTTAATTACTTTCACTTACACACTTTACTTAAATAATTCCTAATTGTTAATAAAAATTGTAGTTGTAGCGAAATTTTAACTAAGTCAACTGATTCATGATATTCAAGAAAAACATTTTAATGACGTTTAAAAAATACGCCAATAGTTTTTTTCTAATGAAACATTTATTATCCATTTTCCCTTCTTTGATGAATTTGTTTAATAAATTGCAATTGTCAAATAATAGTACGGTGTTTTGAAACTAAATCTTTGTCTTCAAAGAATACGTTATCTCACTCTAGCTCTTTAACTAAAATGTTTGCGTGGGAGAACGTTTTCAAATTAAAACTTGTTGAGCATTATTCATTTTACAAGACAATTGCTTTGCTTGTTTTACGCTCAGTAAATCGTTTAATGGAGTTCTTAAAATGTGTTTAGTAAACTTCATGTGTATTATAATGTTTTCCCGATTTCTTTTGTATGCTAATGTATGTTTTAACCTTTTTTATCTGAATCCTTTCGATTTTTTCTAATATCTTTTAAAATATTTTTTCACCCCTTTTTAAAATGAATTTATCAGAGCCATAGTACAGGTTGATTACTGTTAAAAAGTAACGCCTGAAAAAATAAATTCAACTAAAGTTTTTATTGCTTCCATTAACTGTCACAGAGCATCAACCACCATTAAGAAGGTTTATCCTTTTTCCAAAGTAGTCATAATGTAATTAAAGTGAACCAAAAACACTACAAAGAGGTATCATTAGTGAAAATAACTTTCCTTACAAACTGACAACCCAAGAGTTCCAGCCATAAAATAAAACCCTTTTATTTTCTTTTTTTGTGTCTTAACCCACTATTCCCCAACGGTTAATTACCAAAAAATCTCTGAACAAGCAATTTCCTTTCTTTTGAACTCAACTAACCTTTTTTCCCTCTCTCGCTAAGTAAACCTTTTATTTGCACTAATTTGGGAATAGTAAAAACCAATAAGCCTTCCATTGATACAACATGAAAAAGTGTTTATCAAATTTTAGTCCTGAATTGTGAAAGGAAACGATTTTTTTTGCTGTACGAAAGCTGCCGTATATAATGGGTAAATTGGTGGATTTCTCCAAAGAAAAAGTTTTGCTTTCTGGCCTCGTCTGGAGTACATAAGGAACGGATGTCAAATAAGTGTAATTCAAGTAATATGTTCTTGGAAACATTAGAAAATAAATCTGGATTTTTTTCACTCTCTTATCTTTTCAATAACAAAAATTTGTACCAATTTAGTAAGTTCCTAGAATGGGTTATATAGCAGCGAAATTCACCTATTTTAAATAATCTGAAAAATTACGTAATCTGAAGCTTTGCTTATTACATCCATAGAAGAAAAAAAAATCCAGGAGAAATTGTATTGAGTAAATTTGACAAGTGATATGCTAGTTCGTTGAATTTGAGTAAGACTTAAGCAATTTTTGTAAGCATAAATATACCTTATTTTAAAAAGATATCACTTCACATTACTAAAAGGCTATTTTCTATTTTGAATATGGCAGCGGTGTCAAATAAACATGCAATCATAACATGGCATAAAACTGGATTATTTTAAGACTTCATGGAATGGCATTTCATGTGAAAAGTATCTGAGTCATAACGCTTATTCTAACACAATGCTTGGAGTTGTTGTTCCGGTAATTGATAATAATAACAAATATTTCATATTAACGGAAAATATCTTAAATATAAATTGTTATTCAAGGCTGTGCAAGAATAAAAAAGGTTAAGTAAACCAATTTAACAAGGTTTTCCAAACAGGCTCTGCTTGTTTCTCTATTTGTGAACAACCTTTAATTCTCTACTACTCACGTTATAGGGGAAAAAAACCATTCTTCTTATTCATTTCCATGGACATGACATGACATCTTTCATTGATGAAATGTAACATGCTTCGAAAATAATTAAAATATTGATGAATTTCTCGCACCTAAACTATATCTGTGATAATTTTTCTAAACTCACTTTGGATACAGTATAACATCTTTATTTTAGAGTCGTAGCCAGGGAGGGGGAAGACCATGGAAGTTTCATTCCCCCTCCCCGAAAATTTTAGTCAATGCATTTGTAGTTTTTAATTTTCGTTGATTCTGGGGATCAATTAAAATCGAGACTCTGCACCGCTACATACCTCCTCCTCCTTGAAATTTATTTCTGTCTACGGTCTTGGTGTCAGCAATATAATTCTTTAGATAGGTTTCAGAAACAATGAACTTGCTGCTTTATTAGTTTTAATTCAAAGTATAGTACAATGATAGATGTTTTACATAAACCGGGTATTTAAACCCCTGACTGACAAAAGATGTATTCAATATTTTACTTCAATACTTTCTAATTTTGTATTCTGAAAAATGTAATTTATTATGCTCTTTATTTTTAAAAGTTTTTCAACATTTCTTCAACAATAATTCTAAGCAGAAAAGTAAAATTTCAGACTGGTGTTAATTTTTTCAATCCATAATGCACGAAAACTAAGTTTACAGTCTCACCCTTTTACCAGCCGGTTTGAACCAAGAATCATTTGGTTTTGGCGAATTCTCATTCAGTGACTATCTAGCTTCCAGCCGAATAAACGAGATTTAAAAAAAATTGATTTTTATATTTCCGGAATAATTCGATGCATAATGCAAGAAAACTAACTTTAATCACACTTTTGCCAGCCAGTTGAAACCATGGAGATGAAATAGGATAGAGAGTGTTATGGGAACAACACCATTGTTCAATTTTTAAGAAACAATGGTATATATCTGGTCTGCATATAGATATAGTTTATGATTTGTGAAAGGTTCTTTAATAACATTTCACAGGGGAGGGTTTTTGTTTTTGTTTTTGTTTCGTATTTTTAAAACATACTTTTTGTAAAGGAATCTTACAATGTATCCACATCCACTAAGCCTCTGTGATATATATATTTTTTTTGCCAAGAGGATCTGTAATGCGTATGTTGACAGTAAATTTCGCTTATAGTTTACACTTACCACTCGCGAAATGTAGCGATAAAACACAAATCTAGCCCGTCGGAGCTATTCCGTGCCACAAGTCACATGGTTAACCCTTGCCTGACTTTTCCAACGAGTTTTGAATGGCAATGCGATCTCTAGTTCATTTCTACTCTCTGGCTTAAATCAATAAATATTCCATTTTGGAAAAATTCTCATTAAGAGACAAACACTAGATCTAGCTGCTCTCCGAATAAAAGAGATTTCGGTATGTATTGATTTAACTACGCATTTTATTATTCATACATTTTGCTACCGAAACAGACAAAAAAGTCTTCTTTGTGATATCAATAAATAATACGAGTGCCTATTGTCTTTATCTATCTAGAAAAGCGTTTTTAGATTGCTGCAAACGAAAAACTGCTTGAAAAACGTTTACTAGCAAAACAGTAAATATTCCTCTGTACAGCCATAAATAATTTTTCAGTCTCCGAGCAAAGAGAATGTCTTTGCACCTCATTTTGAAATGGCCGTTTTCCCTTTGTTTCATCTTACTTTCAATGACGGAGCATTATTTCCGAATTAATACCACAAAAGGAGATGCTGGGGATAAAGAAACCCAAGAACGAAGAGATAGTCAATTGAAGTGAATGGGAGTATATGTGTGTGTGTGTGTGTGTAAAGAGGAAATGGCTTATTTGAATGGGCAGAGAGTCTTTGATTCAGTCGTTAGAAATCGTTATCGGTTGCGTAATCATTTTATTCGCAACGCATCAATGTTGTCTGGAACAATTAATGAAGGTTAAGACGTTCTTAATTCGTTTTCATCACTTAGCATTGATGCGAAAAGTCAAAAAAGTATTTCTACGGTAGTGCATTTGTTATATGAAGGTTTCTGCCTTTTAATATATTTTCTTATGAGTATTTATTTAATTTGGTTTACTTCGAATGTATTGTTAAGAAATGGCCCTTTTCGAAAGATTCGTAAAAGGTATCTTCCTGGTTATTATTTGCTATATTTTACTAATAAATGAAATAGCAGATAGTTATCCAGAAAAGAATACAAGAAAGGTTCGCCAAGGTCGCAGTTTGCGATGCCGTAAATGTGTGCTGAAGATATAAAAGAAATTATATATTTAGATAAATTTGACTAAACAATTTTAATGAGGTGTCCACGACTATTACAAATTAGTTACAGTTTGAAATATATCGAATAATGTGCATAAAAACAATAAGAGCAATAATGTACCATAATAAACATTTGTACAATAACATCATTTAATGTATTTGCATTGCTCCAAAGTATAGCACTGCGAGTATTCTACAGCAAGACAGTTCCAGCGTCATGGATTTAGTAAAACAAAAGCCACTAAATTACTGAAACACGATTTAACAAGTTACGGTTCAGAAAATTGATAACATTGTCATAGACTGTTCAACTGATCGCTCTGAAAACTGGTATAGATAGATATTTGAACATGAGAAAAATTGGCGTTATCTATTTTGCTATGACTTGCCATAACACGGTTTGCTATAAGGCCGTTCAACTAATCGACATGGAAATTTGTATGCATAGATGTTTGAACTAAAAGAATATTTTCGCTGCATCCATTTCGCCTTTTGTACTGTTCAACCACTTGCTATGAAAATACCGTTCAACTGATTTCGATGAAAATTGGTACACACAGATATTTGAGCACGGAGAATACTTTTACGCTATCCATTTTGCTATGACTTGCCACTTGCCGCTAATACCGATGCAGTGCACCAACTTCAAAACCGTTTGAGCGATCACCTCAAAAATTGGTATACTTACACATTTAAGAAGAGACAATATTTTTTAGTATTCATTTGTCTGTAGCGCACCACCAGATAGCACTGCAGCCAGGACCTGATTTCCGGGAAAGTATTCAGGGCAAGGCCCGGGACCCCAGCAAAAAGAGGGCCCCCAAATTGTTCTTTAAGTTTAAAAATTTGTAAATTTTGAAAAAGTTTTCGAAAGGGGGGCCCCCAATGAAGCTTTTGCTCAGGACCCCTAACTCGGCAAATCTGCCTCTGATTGTAGCTCTTTATTATTTTAACTGGCCACTAGATAGTACTGCAGCAATCAACTTCTTGATAGTTCAACTTACCGCTCTGAAACTTAGTATACGTACACATTTGAACACGGAGAATATTTTCGCGTTATCAAATCGTAAGAATTTTAAAATGAACAATTTTCACAAATGCCAAAAATCTGTATTATGTTGTAAGTTATGTTGAAAACAAGACAAGCAGCTGAACAAAGAGATAAATATAAATCCATATAATTCGAAATGATCCAGTGTGCTCCTGTCTTATACAGTAAGGCGGATTTAAAGTTTCTTTTTCTTGGGATTATGGTATTAATATTAAACGGATTTTTCTTGGACTAGTAGATAACGGAAGACAGGTCCATCGTGATTGATGTCTTCAGTCAGAGACGGCCCGAGGGGCCTGCGGGGCCCCAGGCGAAGCGCAAGAGCAGGGCAACCTCTCTGGTGCCGTGCTCGTAGCGTACGTGCTCATAGCGTACACTCCATCAAGGGTGCTTGTATCGTACACGTGGTGCTCGTAGCGTACATCTCCCCCTCCACCTGTTTCCGTTCTCACCACAGCAAATCCGACTAAATGTAGACCTACTTTAGTAGCGGCCATTTTAGTCCACAAAATCGTAGTTTAGAAAACAATAAAATATGGGGAAAAAACCACATTCTTTAGCAAGAAAATTGAGTTGCTGGTCATCCTATTGCTGTTCTCTTGTTTAAAGGTGTGCAAGCAATCTGTGTACATAATGTATTATACTAGAAACCCCTTAAAATGATAAAAAACCACCATTTAAAAATATATTGCTATTTAAACTATTAATTTTTCTATCTGTATAAATGCCTTCTTGCTGCGTTCCCGGCTGAAAATCAAGCTATCAGAAAGAAGAAAATGTAAAAGTGTACAGGCATTAGGCGGTTTTACGGGGGGGGTGTAATTACCCCTCCCAGGATTTTGAAAACGAAAGTGAAAAAAATAATTCTGCATAGGAAATTCACAATCGCGAATTACAGAGCCCGAGCCCGTCTCATTTTAGTAGGGGGGGGGGACAATTTTGATCGATGCGGGTCTAAGATGCATGGTTATTACTTTTGGGATTTACATACTTCCTCAATTATATGATTAATTAAACACTTATTTCACATTTGATGATTAATTAAACATTTTATTCACATATATGAAGTGTATTGTGCAGTCAAAGGTGACCCTTTTCCTCTCTATGTCCCCCGGTAGTCACTCCTTCTCTGAGGCACTGAGTTTATATAAATTATAAAATAAATGGGGGGGGGGTTATATAAAATTATAAACCCCCTCCCAGACTGCAACTTGCAACTGTAGAACCGCCCTTGTATACAGGTTCCCGCAAGATGAACAAAGAAGGGCGGAATGAATGCGTAGGATTCCTAGAAATAATTGGACGCCAAACAAAAATACATATGATTGTATATTGTATAAGATCTTTATAAGATATACATTTATCTTATAAAGCTTAAAAAAAGTATTTTTAACTTTTTGCATTATAATATGAATACTTTTTACTACTTTAATGGCAATTTGGTAAAGGGCTGAAGTATGTAGATCTAGGGTTCTGGCCTACAGCGCGACTGTTTTCAGTAGTTGTAACCTGAATAAGCGCTAGAACCCCTCAAACAGTTCTCCGCTCAAGGCATGCCTTAATTAAGCAGGCAGCCCTCATGCAGATCTGTCTTAAACACAAAATCAAAATAACTCACATGATAACTTACACTGAAAGTAAAAAGTTTTATAGTTTTAATATTAAATAAAAATCATTATTTCTTCTTGCCCTATACCCTATTAGAGAGGGTGTCTTACAAGCACTTGCATTAATGAGGTGATGTAGAAAGTTTAAGCTTTCTCATCAGAAGGCTTACAGATGTTCAATCAAAGTCTGTGAGGGGCAATAAGCTTTTCAATATCAAAAATAGTAAACATATAATTATTAAAACTATTCAAACAAAGCTAATTAATTTTAATCACAGTTATATATACCCAATATTTTACATTTTAAGAAATGAATTTTAAATCATTTTAAGCCAGTTTCCTTCAAAAAGTCTTGCTGTTTTTTTTTTTCAGCATTTAAAAAGTTGTCTAAAATCATTACAATTACACTAAAATTTAATTTAAAAAAGATTTTTAAAAAGTTGTTTTTGACTTATTAATACCATAACTTAATTTTTAAAAAGGGATCTTTGAAATAAGAGTACCAATGTTTAAATTGATTATTTTCAGAAATAAAAATATTATATAAATATATATACTTATAAATCTTCCTTATTTCAAAATTTATTATTTAAAAACAAAGAGCTAATAAGAAACATTACCGTGAATCAGAATAAACTCTTGCACTTATAAAAAGAAAACCAGTAATAATAATCCATAGCTCAACGCTAGGTCTCCCTCAATCCGATCGAGCTCAGTAACGTAGCAATTCAGTAGGTTTGGGGGGGGGGGGGAGGAGGGGGATTCTGGACACTGAAAGACATGGATATATGATTATTTTTAGAGGTGTTCCGGATATCCGTATCCGCATTTTTTTAGCGGATCTTTTAACGATATTTCAGAATAAATGAAGGAAAGAAAACAAAATTATTTCGTTATTATTTATTTTTTTTTATAATTAAACATAACGTGTTTACTTGCGTAATAGTCGCCCTCGCATAATAGTTTCACCCCCGTTTTGAAGCAGACAAAATTTCTAAAAATATTTTTCCTCTAGAAAAGCCGCAGTCACGTATTCGACATTTATGTCTATAAAAAAATATTACTACAATAAAAATATTACTAAACAGAAAAATGCCTCTTTTTGCGTCTGAGATACCTTTTGTTTTACTTTAATGTTATATAGCCAGCACTGTTTTTAATGTTTGTTTGAAGCTCTATCCAGTATTCGAACATGCTAAAAGAAATTTTGAAATATACACCGCTTGATACAATTTTTTATTTTAAACACTTCATTATAATTGGGAATCGGCCGTAAAACAGTTCTTTAAAAAAAAAAAAAAAATTACAATGACTTTTTCTTCACTTGATTTAAACTTCACCTTATTTGTTCAAAATAACTAGTAGTAATGAAATCTACAATTTTGTGGACTAAAATGGCCGCTACTAAAGTAGATCTTTATTTAGCTGGATTTGCATTTTTATTTCTTCTTTTCAATTATTACTGTGGGGAAAACAGGTGGCGGGGAAGATGTACGCTACGAGCACCACATGTACGCTACAAGCACGCTTGATGGGGTGTACGCTATGAGCACGTACGCTACGAGCACGGAACCTCTTCTCTATCATGTCTTATGAGATAGCAATAAAATAGCCCAGGAGCGGGGCTTCTATAAGCGCGGGGCCTTAGGCGATCGCCTACATTCGCAACCCCTTTGGGCCGGCTCTGCTTCAGTTTAAATCCTTTTCTCCGATATTAAAAAGTTCTAGTACTCAGACTGGAAATATTACTTTATTCTGTAATTTAATGATGTTTTGAATGTCGATAACCTGCATAAACAATATATAATCCATATTGTAAAATTTCACGCTGTTGGTTTAAAATGATATTTTTTATGTTATTATACGATTCGAAATATTTCCAGGGATGAGTTTTTCTATTAATTTTTGTCATTTTAGTATGAATTTGAAATGCTTTTGCTTCATATTCTGTTTTGGCTTATGTAAACAAAAATCGGTGACATTTGGCGCGATTTTATTAATAGAGCCTGTAAGGTTTGCTTCCCTGTATTAATAAAACAATGACATCAGTATTACGTAATCATTATACGCGGCCAATAGGAAGCGTCGTCAGATTAAAATGTTGTAGTGAGTTGTATAACGTTCGCGCAGTGTGTGCAAAAAGTATAAAAAGAGAGCTCGTCTCATAAGTCAGTTCAGTTTTGAGTGACTGTCTGTAGAGTATGCTACATTGAGATCTTAATCACTCTGTGTCGTGAAAAGCGCCGATTTTTTAAGTTGTATTTCGCAGCTTATTTTGAAAGCTGCTTGTGAATTTTTCATTGTAGTATCTTGAGGAGCAGCTACGACTTCTGCTGAAGAATTTTCACTAATTTTTAGACTGTGGAAGGATTATATTGTTTTATCGAAAGAAGCAAAATTTAAGCGTGGCCTCATGATTCTTTGAATGTTTCCAGAATTTTTTGAACAATTTCTTCTCAGTAAAATAAGCAAAAATAAAAACGAAGTAACGCAGGACATTTCTGCGTAGTTATTGCTCTTCTGATACTCTTTGGTTATTGTGTTAAAATTTTATCCAAAATTTGGAGACCTTGGGTACTATAGCGGCTAGTGTATCCACTAAAAAAGAACTAAATTTAAATTAACTTTCTGTAAGAAAGTGCGTATTTTAGGGCAAGAAAAATTACAAAATGTTTATTTGCATCAAAATAACATGCAGATGCACTGAATACAAAGACAGGCAAAAAATGTCATGAGACCTGTTATTTGAATGAAAATTGTAAAGAAATTCCCATCATATGAAGAAATCACCCCATGTCTTAATGTAATACTCATTGTTAAAATTTCATGTACTTATTTTGGTTCGGAAAACACGCTTCAAGAGACATTAAATCCTACAAGCGGTTGTGACATAAAATTTTAACGTAAAAACAACTTTACAGTATTTGCCCATTTCCAAGACGCTCAGAGGGTTTAAAAATATCTTCTGGTATTCGACTTTATGTGCACGTTACGTTGATTAAATGGACAGACTTTATTTACAAATAAACGCGCCCCTTTCCCGGGCAAAACAGCTATGGTCTCTGAACGTTAGTAGACGTTAAGAAACATCCAGAGAACAGTAATGAACGCGCTCTGAACTTTAATAGTTGTTCAGAGAGCTTGAACTGCCACTAATCCTATCCAATATTCTTGACATCGGAATATATTTCTATACTTAAAAATTATGCTTATTATTTGATTATGAATAATTATCAAGCAAAACTGAAAATCTTTTATTTCACAATAAATGACACATACGAAACATTTTATGTTTTACGAAAACAAAACAAGTGATTATAGTACTGGGTACGTATAACCTTCGAGGGAAACCCCGGAATCACTATCCAGCGATATTTATCGCCTAATCATAATTCATTTTGAAAGTGAACTTCCAGAACAGAGAAAAATAACTAGGTGATAAACTTTTTTTTTCTTGAGGTGAAATGTGATTTACGTAGGCGAACGTATCTGCCAAAATCCATTGTTCTGAAATTCCACTCTCCCTTGAGTTATTGTCATGATTATTTCAGCAGTCTGGCCAGCAATGACGTCTCCTCACGTATTTGGTTTTAGTGAACGTCTTTACGTAATTCAGGTGTGTTTTTACCGTTCCTCCCCGTCGTAAATATAGTATAAGATCATTGTTGAATTCTTTGATTTATACGGTCCTCTAATAAAAGTATATTGTTTTTACCGTATAGCGGAGAATAGCGTTTTACGATCGCATAGGAAATACCTTCGTTACGGCGATCGCAGGAGTCGAGTTACAAGATTCAGTCGTATACACAGGGTGTCCATAATTAAATTTCTCCTATTCAGAGCGATGTACATCGAAAACCAAATGTCAGAACGCTTTGCAGGAAAACTTAATGAGACCACGGGGAAAAGATTTGAGTGGAAAAAAATTAGTTCGAAAAATCACCACCAGGTGATGTTTTACAATGTTATACTTGCTGATTTAAGAATTCTCCCACCGTGCAAAGGTATGAAACATGCGTTTCAAAACATAATTTTTTTTTCTTGAGAATGGGTATTTTTCTATTTTATTCACACTAAAATGATGTAAAACGCCCCTGGTGATGATTTTTTGGATCTTTTATTTTTTTCTTCCCAAAACTCTCTTTCCTCTGGTCTCATTAAGGTTTCTTGTAAATTTAGTAGCATTCTGACTATTGGTTTTTGCTCACTCCACTCTGAAAAAGGGAGCTTTAATTGTGGACACGCTGTGGATAATTCAATGTCAACATTTATAATTTAATGTTTTTTTTTCTTTCTCCTGGTTAAAAAAATCCTTTACTTTTATCCTCGCGTTATGTTGCAGTTACATGTAAGTACAGGAAAACTTGCGGGTAAAAGCAATGTAATTTTTTTCAGTGGATTGGAATAAAGACAGGCGGACATTCGTTTTTATGCTATCCAAATAATCCAAATAATCCAAATGTCGCTTAAGTTTACGTATTCAGACTGAAAATAAGGTATGTTTCAGGATTTATGTTTGTTTAAATAAATGATGTCAACTACCATTGAATATAAAGGTTAAAAAATGCAATTAGGCTAAAGAAAAGAAAAATGTGTGATACTTTATGTATCTGAATTAAAAGATTTCTCAATGTTGCTATGGAATTTAATCTTCATTCTTGAGAGAGAAAAATTTTGGGAAAATTCTCTTTCAATACATTTTTCTTTCTTTTCAATTTATAAGAATAGAAGTGTGAGAAATAGTGATTTTTCATCTTGGTTTTTAAGCATTGAAGTAATATTATTTTTAAACTAGTAATATTTTAGATTTTAAGGATTTCAGTTCAGGTCGATTTTTGCTTCATATTTCAAACTTTAGTATTATCGATTACCGAAATTATGAAACTTTATGTTCATAAAAGCTCCTTCAAATTCATGGACCATTTAATGAATTTTTACTCTAAAACAAAATTTACCAAAGAGGATTAAAAATACCGTCCGTCCATTAATTAAAATTGCAACTTGAATTTTAATTAGGAATCCGTACTCTCCTTAATAAGCTGGAATATACACATACTAAATCACACTTTTCAGTACATCAGAAAAGATTCTGGAGAAATACTGCACCGCAATTTGAAAATTTTAGTTTCAGTTTGTAGATTTTATTCTCGGTATTATCAAGATTCTTCCTATTTCTTAAGTGGGCAAATAAACATAAACGTTTCCAAAACTTTACGTATTTAAAGTATATACTTTGTTGGGAGTATCATTTTTATGTAATAATAAATGATTTAGACTTGCGTTTCGACTATTTTTGCAACATTTTACAGACAATACCAGAGTCATGACCATAAAATTGCAGATACGCTAAAAGAACACTTTTAGATTGTATTGTGCCTATACATGAGATGTATAGACCCTTTCACTTTTAAATAAGTATCGTATATTTTCTAATGAACCGATTACGTAAAATGTAATTAAAAAGTAGCAATCAGAAACATAATCAAGCAGTTCGAAGTATCAAATTTTAGAAATCATTTGCACTGAAAAGTGTGTTATCACATAAGTATCTACAGTAAAGTAATAAGCTTAAAGTTTCTATTATTCTGCTGGAGAACAAGATATTTTATCACACCGAATAATCTGAGTATGTTATGCGTCTAATCCTGCGGTGGAAATTCTATGTTAATCTAAGTTATTGAAAATGCATAAATTCAGCGGATAATTATTTGTGAGTGAAATGAATTATTAGAAATCCTTCTGATAAATTGTCAATTGTTGGGTAAATACTGAGGCTGATTTGGAACTACATATGATGCACTTACAATTTTGAGTAACTGTTATCTGGCAGCATTGGTTAAATTGTTCAGAAATAAAACTAACCTAATAATATATTTAAATTAAACGCAATGTATATTTAAAAGATCTTCTCAATTACATTGGTACAATATTGTGCTAACATTTGTTTTATTTCTTCTCACTCAAAAGTTGTCCATCACGTACCTAAAATTAGGATTAAAATTGAATAATATTCACAGTATATATTAATAATAATCATTAATGTGCATGTTAAATGTTAATTATTTCATTCCAATACTCACCATATTAAAAATTGCCAAACTACTTGCTATATCCAGTCAATACTGTTTTTCTAATAAAGGAGTTTAAATAATTTACTTTCCTAGTAAGAAAATTCACATAAAAATTTGCTCCAATCAATACTGCGGACTATACTACATAAGGAACTATAGATACTTAGGTATAGTCTGCGTAAATTCAGGTAAGATTTAACAAAAACGTGAAAGTAAATTTAATATTTAAGAAATAATATTCATGTTGAATGCTGCAATTTTAGAAGGAGAATAAATTGCGTGTAAAGAGTATTTGAACTTTTTTTGCAATAAAAATGTTGACAGGTAAATTGTGCACCCCAAAACTTGGTGGATGTTTTGATAGAAATGTGGCTGTGGTGAATGAACGTGCAATTATTTCTTAATGCTTGGAAGGTTTCTGAAGTATACAGCGTGCCCATGGGTCAAGGAAAACCTAAAAAAAAAAAAATGGAATAGTCAGGAAATTTTACTTTAACAGAAAAAGTCAGGGAAAATTGCAATCCTTGGCTAAAAATCTGGAAAACCGTGAAGTGTGACCAGGAAAATTACCTGAAATCTGCAATTATAAATTAATTTTACATTTACCGTATGGCTAGAAAAAAAAATGCCTTGAAATAGGTACACAACAGTGGCACATACGGTCACTTTTGGGAGAGGGACTAGTTTTAGAAAAAGGAAAAAGAAAAAACGCATCTGACCTAAATAAAATGTACAATAAAGCAAAATGTCACCCCAAACTAATATATTATTTTTCTTTCTCTAACTAGACTCTTCCCTAAAAAATTTTGTATCCGCCACTTGCGCACCTCATATTAGTCATATTTACAAGTCACAAGTCATATTTAGAGCATTTCGGGTATATTACAAGTGAAAAAAAAATTTATAAATGCAAACATTAAATAATTTTCTAGATCGCATTTCCTCATTTTCCTGGTTTTTAGGCAAAGTTTTCAAATTTCTTTGACTTTTGTTAAATAAAAATTTCTTGACCAGAGGCGTACTCAGAAATTTAGAAAGGCTGGGGGACGCTACCTAGCAATGACTATTAAACAGTAAGCCCTCAGTTATAACTTTTACAGACTTTAATGGCTGGATCAACTGCCGACTAGAAGCGTGACCGCTACGAGAGCCAGAGGTGTTGGTCAATATCACTATACAGGCACCTAGTAGTCAGGTGAATGTTTCTCCCTATAAGTGTCTCCTAATTTTGATGAAAGACTTAGAATCTAGATTGGCACTCCCAGAAGTATCGCTTGAATATGGACATTGAAGCCACGACAGATTTTATCTACACCCTCTCTCTGCTAAAATTTTCGCACACTCCAATGTATGCCGATTTCGCTAGTAATCAATAAATTTCCGACTGAGTCGTATGGAGATTCGAGATTTTTTCAAAAACATGTACTTAAAAAAAGGGATAGACATAACAGTGTACAGCTGTGTACATTGTATTACTGCTGCATCTAAATGCTCAAATTACTTTAATTAAATGCGTTTCACTATAAGCGAATCAGATCAAGAACCAAATCAGCGTTCAAGAAAAGAGGTACAATCATTGGAAGAATAACTCGCCATTTACTATAAAAATACGAGTCTTTCTGACTTTAATAAACTCGTATATTTCTTGTGAATTTGGTAATGCTGTTTCAAAAGCAAAATATACCATGTGCCACTACGTATTTCGCATACTTTTCACGCCGTTGGCACTCTACAGAAACTACTAATTACCGAAAACACTTTCGGAATTTGAGGATTTAGCATTAGTGTACACCCCATGTACACAGTGGTTCGTCTTCAGTGGTGGATTGGGAAATCGAATTCATTAATAAGCTTGTAAAAAATCGTTTAACACAACCTGTATATGAATAATGCTTTAACCAATCGTGTAAATTTTACTAGGTTATTATGCTTAACGATCAAAGTCACTCGTTAAAAATATTTGTCCTTTTTTCTCACTAGAGTTATTGTTATGACCTGTAAAGGTCATTACACAGTCAAATTCCACTCTAGTGAACCTGCAAAGGACCGAAATATAGGCTCACTATAGCTAGGAGTTCGCAATATCCATTCCGCAAGCAATTTTAACTAAAGGGTTCTGGACTCCTTCCTCGAAATACACATTGTTCAAATAAATGACCAATAAAATGAAATACAAAATGACTTAAAAATAACAACAAAAAACGTGTTAACTTGTATTAGTTTTTGCTCTACGTCTTGCTAACCAAAAAATTAGTAATCTTTAACTCATGAAAGACTTATTAATATATATATATATAATAATTAGAAAAATTTAAATTGAACCCCCCCCCAAGCCAGTCATTGTAAAAACATCAAAACAAGGTAAAATGCATTGTCCTCATCAGAGGGGGAAATGCACAACAGTACACCATAGGTTTCAGACTCATAGCCTGAGATTTTGCCAAGGTAATGTATTATATTCAAGGCTGTAGTTTGCAAAGATTGATTTAAAATTATTAAAACAGTTTAAAGATATTTTTAAAAGTGTACTATATTAGTTCAAAATATAAACTGTAACAGGCAAATCTCAGAGGTGTGACTCCCCCTTACCTATGGGAAAGAAAAGAAATTTTATTACTTACAAATCAAAAAATCGAAGAACAATCAATGCAAATGCACTACAAAACCAAAGAAACACGTTAAACTGTAGTTCCAAAATCCTGTAATTCGTTGTCCATTGCCTGTCCAATCCGCGTGTAGAAGACCTGTTGCCATTCATCAACTAAAAGCACGTCCCTGAGGTTCTAGTCTGTATTAAGAGCACTCTAGCATTGTGCATTTCCCCCTCCTATTCTTGTGCATTTCCCCCTCTGATGAGGACAATGCATTTTACCTTGTTTTGATGTTTTTACAATGATTGGCTTGGGGGGTTTTTTCAATTTAAATTTTTCTAATTATTATTAAACGCATGTTTTCTTTTATGCTGCTTTTTTAAGCGCTAGGTAGCATGTGAAGCAACTGTAATTTTGTTGTATTTTTAGATAAAGTTCATATATATATATATATATAATATATATATATATATTATATATATATATATTGTGTACCCAAAAACGTATTCAGTATTTGAATTGCTGCTTTGGCGTCCATCATGGTGGGAAGGTGGCTTTCCGTTTGTTCATTTTCTTCATCTGAATCATGAACAAATTTCAATATCACCATTATTTAATTTGACTTCCTCAACAATGTCTTCGAGATCTCCAGGTATAATGACATCATTATCGCACATTTCGAAAAACTCCATATCAAACTCCGAAAATGTTGCGATGCCGCGTTCTTCAAATTCGGTTATTAAAACAGTTTTGTTAAAAGTCCTGTGTAATTTGGATTTAGAGTCATGTTTTTTGGATTTTTTTTTAAATGGATACCCTCCTTCCTAAATTAAAAAAAAAAATCTTTTATTTTTGTTGAGTTTACCTAGAAATGAATTTAGCTTGACGGAAAGTAACTTTTTTTTTTTTTTTTTTTTTTTTTTTTTTTTAAATGTATGTCAATATTCCTCCTGCCCGAAACTGCTGAAGTTAGTAATACGAAATTCGTAATGTATGAGAGTTTTATACCACTGGTACTCGTTAAGGGATGATTTTTCAAAATTCGTAACTCATTTGGGGTAAGTGGTCAAGACGTTCTTTTCACATATTCTTCTCTATCTGAAATGAAACATGATATATCCATAATGTTCTTGCTGTAAATTGTAATACACACCAATACGTAAAAATTTGTTTCGTGAAATTTCGAAATTCACCGGAATTCACCTTCAGTTAAGTGTGTACCCTCCCTTTTTCTCGCATCTTTCTTGAAACTAAAAGTAGTTATCTTAGAAATTCCTTCTTTAAAAATGTAACAAATGTGAGTGGATTGTTCGAGCCCAATTTCTTTGTCATTATTTTTTAATGCGATGACGCACTAGTGGTTTGAAACCTATATATTTTAAGTAGTAGGTTGTCCAAGCCTCAACATTACCCTCTGAATTTTACATTCCTTTTCCCTCAAAAAAGAAATTTTCCCAAAATTTTGTCTGGATAAAGCAGGAAATTATGCTGAAATGAAAAACTTGGGAGCTTAGCGAAGGGCAGATGTAATATTACCTATTATAAGACTTATTAATATATACAGGGGGGTTTGAAATTAGTTTTACAATCTTTTAGGAGGGGTGGGACACACCAAGACGGTTCAGAATCACATAGCAATGCGGGGACGGAAACATCGTCGTCATGTACCTGTTAATATTCAGTTTAGAAGAAGGTTCAAGTAATAGTAAACTTTCCGAACAGGGTTTTTGTTAAAATAATCCATCTTCCATCGATTTCATGTGATAAAAATTGTTAATTCAGATTTTTTTCTTTCATTAAATAGATGAAACTGTCGAAGGAAAGCCCATTGTTTATGAAAATTAGTCAAAAAATTAGACGTACACTTCAGCACTTCTTCCGAAGTTATTATTAACAGGTACATGAAGACAGTGTTTCCGACCCCGCATTACTATGTGATTCTGAACCATAATGGGTGATCCTACCGCTCCTAAAAATTTGAAGAACTAATTTCGAATCACTCTGTATAATATATGTATACACATAAAGTAGTTATATTTTTGTATCATTGCCATTTATCTGAAAAAACACTCAAAATACTGGTGTTAAACGATAAAGTAATTAAAAAACTTTGTAAAAAACACACATAAGAAGTAAAAGGAAAGAGGATACGCGTTTCGTTCAAAAATTGTTTTGAACTTCTTCAGTCCAAGCCCTTCGACGTAAAGAACACAGGGAACTGAAAAGCTTGGACTGAAGAAGTTCAAAACAATTTTTGAACGAAACGCGTATCTTTTTTCCTTTTACTTCTTATGTGTGTTTTTTACAAAGTTTTTTAATTACTTTATTGCCATTTATGTCACAAACTGTCAAATGGTATGATTCCTCAATTTTGAGCGGTTTGGCTTCGAAAATGTTAATAATCAATGCTTTTTGCATAATTAATCCTACTTTTAATTTAATTACCCTATAAATAGAACTTTGAAACGGTATGCATTAATGCCGTTGTAAAGATAAATATAGATTAAACTCATAGTATAAAAATAGATATTCTCTTTTGACTCAACCTTAAACATTTTTTAGTAAAAAGTAATTAGAATTTTCCATACTTAGCTACGGCATTCATTTTATAATTTTAAAGTACCTGATAAATTTAATTTTTCTAAAATGTAAAAGATGCATGCTTTGAAAAACAGAAAAAAAAGGAATTTCATTCTAAAACTAGCACGCGATGATTAAAATATGAATTCTCCGCTTAAATTAAAAAATAAGAATGATCATTTATTCTAACATTAAATGTTACTTCTTTAATTATTCAAAACTTTACGAGCACGGTTAAAACTAGTTCATTATCTCAAAGTCTTCCTGTAGGATTTTATTTATTTAGATATTCATTCAATTTTTCTAAAAACCTCGCTTTGCAGTTATCCCGAAATTAGATATAAATATCTATGATTCATTACTGGAAATGTATCTCTTTGCATATTTGATTTAAATAACGCGATTCAAAATCGAAACGCATTCCCGTGTTATTATATTACAACGTTATACAATTCCCTGTTGGAATATGGTAAATCGCGATATATCTGTAAAGCTTAGCAATAGAAACCACTTCGGGGAATGTACTTGCATTTAACAGCGTGATTCCGTACCAGTGTTTCGCTACCTGGTGCAACTTAGTAGAATCGCTGTTTAATAATTCATTGAAAGAAGCACTTCTCCAGAAAGTATTTAAGAATTTAAAACAAATCACAGAGGTTTTAATTTGTATAAATGCATGAATTTTGCAAAACAGGCATTGCGTATGAAAAGTATTTTTACTCTAAAAGATTTATCAGCTTAGAACATAACGAATTTTCGTTTTATATTATACGGTTTGAGTTCATATAAGCGATTTATAACAATATAAATCATCAAAAGAAGCTTTGTTCATGTCACGCAAACGTATTTTCTGTTAGAGCTACTACTTCAATCCAGGCTGTATCATACACTCCAATGTTCGTTTCTCATTATGCGTCAAACGCTGAAAGATTGTTCCAGTCATTCCAGAAGAGGTTCCAGAATGTTTTTGTTTCCATTACCGAAAGAAAGAACACTGAAATGAATTAAAAACAGTAGAAGAATTACTTAGCGCCTCGTAGTTTAACTGTGCTGCTTGCCAATTTTGTTTCTCTGGGAAACAAATACAGCAGGAATAATTTAGCTCTACTATCTTTATTACTTATCTACTGTCCTTAGTTTCTGTGGTGGATGCTATACTCAACGTTGGGACAGTTGCGATCTCACTTCCAATTTAAAAGTGGCTAAAATAAATTTAGCATTCTATATCCATGGCTCATGTTTTATGCAGAGTAACCCTTGAAAAACTTAACTTTTATTTATTTTATCCAGGCAGGAAGAGTCAAGCTTCATTATTGGGAACTTCAAAGAATTGAAATCGCAAATTAGTTTTGGCCGTGAAGTAATTTTTGAGATTATCAATTTCATTTGATGTTTAATGACATCAGCTTCTGAAAAATCAATATCACATCATTTTATTGGGAAAGTTTTCTAAAGCTGAAAATTACCGAAATTCACGCAAAAGTGAGGAAAGGACGGATTTTTAGATTGTTAACGTCACATACGGATGTTTTCATATTGCTTTAGATATCTGTACAAAATTTCAACTTGATCAGTTGAATGTTTTGGATATGCAAGCTTTCCTTTAATAACAGTAATAGTTGTGTCTTAGAGTGGTACAACCAAGAACAGTTCGCGGCATCACTGAGCTTTTATTATAATGTTGTATTATATTTTGCATAATGTGTAAAAAATATCGGAATGTATGCGAATGCTTAAAAATTATTTTTTACCCAATATAAAAATTATTTTTTACCCAATATTTTATTTCGCGATAGTACACGAGCACAAATAGATGTATATCTGTGAAATATATTTCTTAAAAGAAAGATTTTGGCTTAATGCTTTTTCTCCGTTTCAAACACTTTTAATGAAATGCACTAACTTCACTAAGTGTGTTTCGATTCAGTGTTGTTATTAAGTTTTCAGTGTTTTTAAAATGAAAGAGAAATGCTTTTAACGTAGACTAACTAATGTAAAATATGTTTAAATTAATTCCCTTATCTATACCATGATGCATATGGAATGCTTTGTACAAGTTTAATTTCCCTGAAAGCACCACTTACTCTTAGTACAGGCGAAATTTCTATTTCGGTGGTCGTTAAGGCAATGAGTTTTCCTCATAATAATTAATTTAATCTAATATTTTAAGATTCATAACATTCAAAACACGTTTTATGTATATTAATTAGATTAGCGTAATAAACGTGGGCCAAAATTAAGTTTTTAACTGACTACTCAGTGAGTATTGAAGTATCGGTTTCCCAAGTATTATCCCTAGAACGAACAAAGATGAATATTATTTTTTTAAATAAACATAGTATGTCATTTTACAAAATTGTTAAAAATTAAAATTATAAAAAAATGGAAATATAAGTATTGTAAGAAATTTATGATATAAAAATTCGTTTTTGCATGGTAAACTTTTATAGTGATTATTTAAAATAAAAAAAAATATTTCAAATGGAAGAAGTCTTAATCGTATTTAACACAAATTATTTTTTACATGTGGCAGAGCATGAGACTATAGTTTATGATATATTAATGGCAAAAACAACAGAAAAATGAGTATGAATGCTGATATTTGTAAGAATGAAAATTTGAAATCTTTATAAGCGTAATTTAATTTAGTTTTAATTTTTATAAGTTATGAGAATTTCGTTAAAAACTCCCATTATTATGAAACTTTTATTACTTTGATTTGAATGGAAAAGAATAAAAGCGAGGACAATATGAGTGATATAAGAGGTAAGGCCGTAATCAACTATCAAACTATAGCGATTTGCGAACTGTGATTATGTTGATGTAACGATAAACATATTTTTACAACTAAAAAACCCTGAATTTTCACAGTCGATTGCTTTACTATAATCTATCTTAATATAAGTTAAAAGACATAGAGTAAATGTCTAAGAGATGTAGTAGAGATGAACTGGCTCAGGACAAAGGATTACACAGTTAGTAAATATAAAGCATCAATTTTTCGATAATCAATTTGTTATTTAATAAAATTTTACAATGTAAATTAATGTTCAAATTACACGCGTAAGTTATTTATGCATATAATAATACGTATTTTATGCAGCTTTTATCTCATACTTTTAATTTCATGTTCTTCAGTTTACTGTTTATGCAACGGCTGTCGATTTACAATTCATTAACATTGTTTCCTTTTTTTCTTTTTTTAGGTAAGTTTTATGGCTTAAGTAATGATACTTACAACACTGAACCATAAAAGTAAGAATTTTAGTTTTCATTTCTCGTATCTTGCTAAAAAAAACTTACTTTAGAAATTATCAATAACATGCTTTCATAAAAACATTCTCAAAATATTTACCGAAAACAATTACTACTACTCCTAAAAAAAAAAAAGAAAAGAAAAATCGATAACTGAAAGTGGCTGTTTAGCAGCAATTTTTAAAATAGTGTAAGGAAAACAAAATGCTCGTGTAATGCTCTTAGAAAAGGTATTATAGGACAAATGGAAAAAACTATGTATAAAACAAATGTAATGTTGGACTGTCTTAAAAAATTGTTTCTACGTTATTGAAATCAGTGATGCAGATAGCATGCAAATTATTTTAAATGCTTTTCAACAGAAATTATTTAATGTTGGGTGTTTCATACACTTTAACAAATGCTTTTATTTTAGAATATTGGGAATTTTTTAAAAGATTTGCTTTTAGCATTTTCGCAAAACACCTAAGTATCAAGGCATTTAAATTAAAGCCATGTTTTTAAATTCTTGAAATACCATTAGAGACATTAATAGATTCATTAATTGATTATTGTAACAAATGAGAAAATAATTTGCATGTCTATCGTGCTCTAAATTTATCATATGTAGTCGATTTAAAAATATTAAAATTTAAATTTAGATATCAAAAGTATAAATTTCATTTGCTTTTTGGTTAAAACTCCCGATTTAAATCATATGAGACTGGAGACCTAACAAAACTTGTTTTATGATGGCACATCCACAGTACTTTAATTTTATTTGATCCTTAATTTAGATTAAGCATGACGGTATAGATTTTTCTAAGCTTTTGCAAATAGCAAATATAAGCAGAACACCTTAAAATGCATTATGAATAGGACGCATTATGAATAGGAACGCCTTAAAATGCATCATGAATAAGAGTCTTTGCACGCAACTTCTCATTTGTTAGATCATTTAAAACTACTATTAACCTCTAACTCTTAAACTTCCGGTCAATTTTATAAATTATAATATTCTAAAAGTGAATTTTGATTACAAAAATAACGCAGCCCAAATTAGTGGTAAAGTCTATGAAACTTAAATGATGCATGATAAAAATAAAACCATTTACTTGAAAGTTTGTGTGTAGCATGGAAAGGCTGCAAAAATCGGAACTGTGTGTATTTAAAAATACAGATGTATGTATTTGTGTAAGTATTGTGTTTTTTCACTCTCTGATTGTATCTTTGTCTCCGATATGTTAGAACTCTTCTAATTTTGCAAGTCCTAATTGCAACTGCACTAGATAATTCTAAGATGAGGATTTCGCAAAATGCCATCGTGATTTGATGTAAATATTCTAGCTCTAAGATACTTTCGTATGGTCAGTGAAAATAGCGTCTTGCCTTTTAAATATGCTTCTAGATATTTTGCAACGCATCAAATGCTAATCAGGTATTTGTAATTTGAAAAATAATTTTCACCTGCAGACTCCATTTATAATTTTTTAAGGTTAATAACGGATGCACCTTTAAAAAGTTAAAATTAACTGGATATAGAGTAAAAAAATGAAAAAAAAACTGTATTGATAAATTTATTTCGGTAACATAATATTTTAAATGAACTATATTTATTCGAAATCAGACTATAATCTAGAAAATTCTTCAAGCAAAACGAATTTCTGTTATTGTTGGTATTCTGTAATCTGCATGATATTTACTCACGAATTTCAGACTAATGTTCTGTAATCTACGCTATAAGAGGTAACGTGTGCGCGTCCATTTTAATTCTTCCTGCATTAGCACTTATGTACTAAGACCTCACAAAACTAACCCTTTGACTCTTAAGATATTTAACGCCGAATCCCTAGAAATCTGAAGCGAATATGTGTACCTTTGAAATTCTCTTCGCGGTAAATCTTAAAATTAGACATCCCGCTGAGATTTCTCATTTGCAGGTAGTGAGTAATTTCGTAGTAGTCTTTAGTTTCCAATTGAATAAATTTTTTATCTTTATACCAGGTGTACGAAAACACGATTTTTACAATAATCTAACAGAAGAATACGCGGTTCATAACAGTTTGAGTGTAATCAAACATCTAACAACGCCTTGCGAATAATTTGCATTATTTGCTGATGATTTTTCTACTCAGATTGCTAAAATTCCTGATTGAAAGTCGTTTTTGATAATTTACCAGGCTTCTCCTTAAAAGAGTATCATAATTAGTTTTATTAAAAGTTTATATTTTAGAAATCTTTCAACTTTCAAAATTTGTTGTGTTTCACTCTTGCTTAATGTAACTTTAACAAAACCTTAAGAATAAGAAAAATTAATAAATGGCCACTCAAGTACTCGAACGTAGTTGAACTAATGCTCCAAACAAAAGAATGAAATAAAACCTGTTAATTTAACACTATCAAGCTTAGGAATAAATCAGTGAAGTTCATCATATACATACATAACATACATATATACATACATCATATACATACACATGTACATACATAATAGCAGCAAACAAGTATAATTTTAATTTTAATTTTAAAAATGTACTCTGAAAATGTAGGTTTAATTTTTTAATCTCCAAAGTAAGGACTTTTCGCATACGTAAATTTTAGTCACAAAAATGTTTATTCTTATATGTTTCTAGGCTATTTGCTCTTCTACAAATTTATATGTTTTTTAGGTACTTCTCCCCGATTGTCAATTTTATATTTATAACGTAGAGACTTAAAATTCAAAATATAATATATATATATATATTAAATTTTTTGTGAAATATAAATCTATTTTCAGAGATAGAAAGTTTCATTAAGCATGAAAAATCGTCGTTAATGTAAATCTGATTTTATTTATTAAAGAAACTAAATACCTTACTCGCTTATTCAAATCGTAGAATACTGATTGCTGAAGCTTTAAGTCATGGGAGAATTACGCATGCTTCCTACTTTCACTTTTATCATTCATCCAACCATACAAATTTTGTAAAACATGGCTAAAGTTGTTCAAATAAATTCATTATGCCATTATTTTATCATAATGGCATATATCTCCCATTGCGATATATTCTGGAATATTCTTTCTCTTATACGTGCGCGTGTAGGTAAGATTGCGCTCCATAAAATCGAGTTTGATTATTGATGATTATTATCGCTGCTTTATGGATTATAATTGCACCTTTTCTCTTAGTAATACATTTTTACTTGTATTAATATTTGGTATAACATTAATATTTCAGTATCCTACTTAATCTTAACTGTTTTCCCCGAACACAATTCGTGTAGAAACGAAAGGGCCATTATTTTATCAACTTTTCTTATATTCCCAAACGCCGGCCGGAGAGCATACTTTTGGACGCCAGTTTTCAGGCTTTTTATCTTTTTTTTAAAACTTCAAAAAAGAAAGTTCAAAAGTGTTAATGCATTTGCCTTGTCTGTCTGACTTTGTCTGTATGTTCATTCGTATGTTCATTGTCGTAAATATGTGTCGATCGCTACGACATTTATATGTGTTATTATCATGTATTATACCCTGCCTCTAATAAAAGTGATTTTTACAGCATTTATAGTTCTTTTACAGGGACACTGAAAAGCATTCCAGTACATTTCACTCTATACATTTAAACTGAAAAAATATTTTTTGTGTACCAACACTGAAACATGTCATGTGCTTAAGGGAACATAGTACCTTTAAACTTCTAAAAAATCAATTTTTCAAAAGTAATTTAAAAAAATAATTCAGATAGTTAGGAATATTTTAAAACAAACCACATCAAAATCGAACGAAAACTACGCCCGCAGCAATTAAAAGTAATAAAGCTAACGTGAACATTTCCTATAAACGCAGAGTAAAGAAACTTGATTTTCTCAGTTTCTGATTTTTGCACTTTCCCACAAGATTAAAAAAAAAGTTATGAATGGAAAGTTATGAAATTGTATGGGTTGTACGTGTAGATCTTTATTCACTAAACCTCAGATTTGATTATGGGACTAAAATATTTTATTTTATAACATGATGAATGACAGAATTTTAAAATTATTGATATTTTTATGATTTATCATGTTATAAAATAAAATATTTTGGTCCCATTATCAAATCTGAGGTTCAGAGAATAAATATATGTACATACAACCAATATGTAAAATTTCATAACTTTCCATTCATAACTTTTTTTTTTTAATCTTGTGGGAAAGTGCAAAAATCAGAAACTGAGAAAATCAAGTTTCTTTAGACTGCGTTTATAGGAAAAGACCATGTTAGCTTTATTACTTTTAATTGCTGCGGGCGTAGTTTTTGTTCGATTTTGATGCGGTTTGTTTTAATATATTCCTAATTATCTGAATTATTTTTTAAAATTACTTTTGAAAAATTGATTTTTTAGAAGTTTAAAGGTACTATATCCCCTTAAAATAATTTTGAATGTACCGATAAAGATTTTTCAATTGAACACAGAATATATTATTCTTATATATGACTTTGATTCGGAACAATGAAAGACTGCGTAAAGCATGTCTGTATTTAACTAAAGCATAAACTGCATTTAAAAAAAGGGTCATCATTTTATTTAACGGAGCATGAAGTGTAAAATAAGCAGCAGTGTTTCTTGATTCTC
Source organism: Cheiracanthium punctorium (assembly GCA_038373885.1). Lineage (NCBI taxonomy): Eukaryota > Metazoa > Arthropoda > Arachnida > Araneae > Cheiracanthiidae > Cheiracanthium > Cheiracanthium punctorium. The sequence goes on from JAWZYV010010632.1 coordinate 306,834, forward strand.
GAACCAAAAACATCGGTAAATATGTTTCAGGATTACTTACAGGCTTTTTCTTATTTTTTAACAGCGAATTCAGCATTACGATAGCAATAACAGTAAACATATATCTCCAATACCTATTCAAGGATGTAGATTACCTTTATGTCTTACAGTTATGTATCTGCAATGTACACCTTACTGTTAAAATGAGGCCATATCACAGCATTCAAATATATTACAAATATTATATTTATTAATTTATGATCACTATTTAATGTCTATGGTGCTGGAGCGATAATGCTTTGAAAGTTGTTTCTTTTAAGCAGAAACTATTAATATTTTCGCACAAAAAAGGCAGTTTATTTAAAAAAAAATGATGTAGTAGGCTTTAATAATATACAGTAGGGCAAGCCCTCTGTCATGGCGCTGACTTTTATTATAGCTATGTGCCTTTGAAAAACGCGATTTTTTAGATACATTTTGTTGAACGGTTGATCTAAACTATTTACGTTACATACAATCAGCGTAGCTTTACATTGCAACTGATTTGGTTAAAGCTATGTTAATACTAGAATTAATAGGAGTTTAATTTATTAGGGGAAGAGAGAGAGAGAGAGAGAGAGATGAAGGTTTCATAAGGGGATTTCCCGTAAATTGGATTTCTAATAACTTTTTATTTCTAACTATTCTTACATATAACCTACTTTACACATTAATATACGTTCAGAACGTTCATGCTTTAAAGTGAAATAATTCCATAATATGTTTGCTGCCAACAAAAAGTCAAGAGCGGATTATGATATTTATTTCTTCTTGTGTAATGCTCATGGCATTTTATCCCATCAATAAATAATGCCTGTAGACACGTCACGAACTCTTCTGATGTATGTCAGAACATCTTCATCTTAAATGGAAAATGTTTTTCCTTTTTCAGGAATTTTTACTCTATAAAATGGTAACTTATTAATCTTCTATCTATTAATCTTTTTATGAAAAGCTGGTAAACAGAAAAAATTAAATTTAAGTTATAAAAAACGAAATATGGATACAGACATTAAAAAGATTTTTTTCTTAGAAATTTTTAAAACGTAATGCTGTCGACGTTTAACTTGGAACGAGAAAAAAAACTGAATTTCTAGATAAAACTACAAGTTTTTATCAAAACCATAATTAAAAAATTAAAACTGTTATATAATTGTCGCAAACTGTAATATAAATAAATCATATTCATGTCAGTAACACGAAAGCTTCAAAATTCCTATTTTAATTGCTTTTAATTATTTGTATTTAAATAAAGGGGGGAAATAATTTAAGTCTGTTCAATCCTTAGTAAGCAACTGCACAAGCGAAACTGTTGAGAGAATTATCCCGTTGCAATAATTTAGCTTTATTATTGTCTGTTAAAAATTATAGGTTGCCTCGTCACTCGAGCATGAATATTCTCTACACTCATTTTTCCAGTGGCCTTCAAAATGTATCATTGTTTACTATTTTTTTCTACCACCTTCTGCCAATAACATGTATTTAACTGTAGCGTATTGGCGGACAGATTAAACACTAATCCCGTTTCATTTCATTCATATTCGCTTGTGCATTCATAAAAATAAATTTGTTCTGAACTTGTCACAGTAACCATAACCTCAAAAAACATGTCGTGAAAAAAAAAAAAAAAAAAAAAAAAAATACAAACACGCGTCAGATGTCTTGACATTGAAATAAAACAAAAATAATAACGCTAACCCACGCCAATAGTAACTTATAAAATGGGACAGTTGTGGAAAAAGAAAAAAAAAGCTGGGAATCCCTGGGAGATAGATCTGACAAGTTTTGATATTGACGAAATTTTGTATTCTGTTCGTGTACAGTAAAATGCTCCAAGTGAAATTATAATTAGTTCGGCTTTGTTTCATCGTTTGTTTATTTATTTATATTTTCTTCTTTTGGGAGGTGAGTTCGTATTATTGATGTTATGACTGACTGCTCGTATGATTTTGTTTGACTTCAGAGTTATGACACTCAGAAAAAAAAATCAGAGTTATGACACTGGAAAATTATATTATTCTTCGAGAGACATGATATACTGTATGGTAAAATATGCCTTGATTCTTCTTGGCTTGAGCAATACAGCTGTTCAGTTGTTTTACCGATTTGCTTGGATTATTCTTTAACAACGTGCAGAAGGAAACACGGTTCGTGTTGTTAAGGGGAGAGTTTACCCAAATTTGGTCAAAAAATTTTGGGTAATTGATTTGCTTTTTAAATATTAATTGAAAGTCTGTTAAATTATGAATATTTTAACACCTCAATTTTAATCATACGCCATTAACATCATGAGATACTGTAAATTTTGTTAATACACTCAGTGCAGGGGCGTAGCCAAGGGGTGGTTAGGGGGGTCATAACCCCCCACGAGTAATTTTTTGCCATAAAAAATGTATGTTCTTCACTCCTTTACCACACACATGTATGCATATATGTGAGTTGCAGTAGTCGTAACCCTCCCCCCATGAAAAATTTTTGGCTACGCCCCTGACTCAGTGCAATTTCATTGGCTCAGTGCAATATCATTGGCAAACCCCGGAAACCAATTTTCAATAAATTTGGAGGTTTTCTTTCGTTTAATAAAGTCAAAATATGGGTTTGCCATTGAGAAAAACGAAGCTGATGCAGAATTAAATATGAAGACAGCCCCTGATGCAAATTAAATTAATAGTAAATTAAAGTACGCGTTATTTGCAAACGAATGATATATCTCACTTTACTGTACGACGGACGACGGCGAAATAAAGAGCAAGTGGGACTTTTTTTTTTCGCAGCTGTACATATTCTTTATTATATAACTGATAAATCTGTGCATGGAATTAGCCTTCCGTATTTTATTTCACAGAAATCATTTGAAGATATGTTACTTTTCATTGTTTTACACTATGCATATTAGTAGAAAAACTATATTAGACGTAATATTAGATCTATCTAAAACTCTCATATAATGTATATTTGAAAATCTTTAAAAAAAGTTTGTACAAAAATCTTTCTTTTTAAAAAAGTTGTAAAGATTTTTAAAAATCAATTTTTATTTTTTATTTTTTTTTACTTGAAATGTGCAGTTTAAAAAGATTTATTTTTTCAAAATGTACTTTTAGTTGAACATTGAAATGCATTGAGTTCATCGTTTGTACCATATACTTTTTAAATAAAAAAAAATATTGAAAGGGTAAACTGTCCCTATCAAGCATTTTATTTGATAGTGAGGAATTTCTTATATGAATTTTATTTCTCGTGTGTCAGTTTTAATTATTTTACATTCACTTTAATGAGCAATACTACTTAATGAATATAAAAATATTTATAGCAATAAATTAATATTTCGTTGAAAATTATTTTTGTTCAACAACAGACGTTATTTATTTTTTCTTTTCGGTTCTGTGGAAGTATCCCCATTCTTGTGGAATAACACCCTACTACTCCTAAATGAAAATATTTTGAAGTTGGTTGAGGATTCCAAACTTAGCGCTTCAGTTCCGACCAAAGGCTTCCGGTGAAGCTAAAGTAAAGTAACTGTGGAAGCCAATTTGTGAGCTCAACTCCATTCTCTGTGAACTACTCCATCGTCACTCGCTATAGGTTACACAGCGAGTTGTTCTCCCAAAAACGGACGCTGTTTATGTTGGGGCTACTTAACATTTTATTGAAAGAGAGATTTTCAGTACTTGGGTGTATCATTGTTAATCCATTCGGCCCTCACACACTGCGAGGTCGCCCACTCAATGCGCCGGCGTATTATACTTCCTCCTTCGTGTTTTATTGTTGATGTCACACATCCTGGATTGTATGCTTCGCCCACTGTGCGTCTGATATGGGTTGCACTCCTGAAACATCTGAAAGCTATTACCTAAATGTTTAAACTTCCGCAGGACATCTCTAATAATGCCTCACACTCAACAGAAAAAAGGTTTTTAGAAGACGAAATCTAATTAATACTTGTAAAATAATATAATTATCGTTTCGGGTGACACAAAAAGATTCACCCTTCATCAGGTGCAGAGAAAGTCCCATTATCCACAAAAGAAGAAGAGTTAGAACATGCTTATTTCTCATACACTATGCTTATAAAATTAATTTATGTCGGTGTTAAATTCGTGTAGCCACATAATATTGGACCAATCCTCCAATGAGTGAAGTTTTTATATCCTCTACACCACAGTAAGCGCCTCTTTTCTTATCTAGCGAGTTTCTTCCTAGCTTTGCAGCCTCTGAGGCCGTCATTTGAAACCTTCTCCGTACAGTAAGATTTCCTTCTCAGTAGCAGTAAGAACATTTATCAGTCAGCTCAAAAAGATATATATTTTTATTTTTAAATTTTTATTTGCGTACCAATTGTTGGTCTTCATCTTTATTTGTCTTCGTTTATTTATTTATTTTATCTATTTCAATCTTTTTATAATAATCCAATCCTACATTTTTAGGTCTTGTGTTTATAATCCCTTAGTCAATTGCAGATGTTCAAAATTTTAAAGTCATATTGTTCTGAAATATTTGCTCTTCGAACTCTGTATGCAATTTGGAAAAATTTGCAGAATAATAACCTACGTATAACTTTCAAACCGATATTAAATTATATGCGACACTTTATATTTCCATGCTTTCATTCACCCAATCTTTTACATTTGCTTGAGAAATCACTTACGCAAAGTTCTGTATAACTTATGAACAATGTCTATCTACATGATGTACATCTTTTATTACCTATTGACAATGTGAAGTTATTCGTAGAAAAAAATTACTTAAAGTACTTTATTAATTTAAACTTTAATATAGTCGATTATACACTCTCAAAATAAAAAATAAAATAATAAACACATAAAAAGTTCAGTATTTTTTTTTTCTCTGGCTGAATATAAAAATGCATAGCATTTTATTTAAGAAATAAACGTTCGGTTGAATAAAGCTTCTTGCTTTTAAAATTAATGAATTTAGTATTTTAATTTCAGGTTTTAATTTTATTACCCTTGAAATGAAGATAAAAAGTTTTAATTAATTTTCTATTCATAGTAATGCATCTACAAATCCTCATTCTCCAAAGCAATTAAAAAAGCCTTAATCTTGCTGTTTTCTGAATGTATTTGACATGTCAATATTTTTTATGCAGCGTTTAAATTTAATGTGTTCCAATGTTTAAATAATTTATTTCTTTTCTCTGCATGGGAATAAATACTACAACGTTTGTTTCTATTAATACTAATTATTCGAGTATTGAAGAAAATAAACTTCCTTTCCTTTGCTTATGCTGTTAAATGCATTTTAAGATTTAAGAAGTTTTGAAACATTATTTACTTTTTTATCTCAAATATTTTTCATTTTAAAAGGTTTTGTGTAATAATCATCAAATAATCTAAAGAAAATAGTGTTGAAGAAAATTAAAGCAAAATACTACATTAAAACCCCATAAGTGTATAAAGTACGTTAAATACTTTGAACGTATGATTATGCTCTCTGTACGTACGTTTCGTAAGATTAAAAGGATTCGTTAGAATCGTAAGATTAAAAGGCGATTTATATAATGCGTTGGATACGGGCGTCTCCAAGTATGGGGGATTGAGAACAAGTCCAAACCCCCCCCTCCCATTCCAACACATACACACATACAAAATATTTTCAAACTATCTCACTAGCGTTAATTCACCGTGCATATAGCTTAGAAAATATTAATGTTTAAGACTCTTTCCTAAGTATTTTACTAATACTCTTGTAGCATTCATCGAAGATTGACAGATTATTCTGAATATTTCATCTTTGTTCTCCCAATCTCTCGTAATTTGATTCGTTTAAAACCTTTCAAAAGTTGTACTTATTGAGCCTAAGAAAAGGATATTTCTTAAGAGGTATACATTCCTAAATCGAAGAATTTCTATACAGATGCATAAGAAACATATTCTCTTCCACTAATCTTAAAATTTCTTACAAATTGATTCCAATGTGGTACACTTAAGCCTTTTCCTATTTAAAGTGCGATTAATAACATACATTTTGTGGTTGCTTCAGAAGTGACCGTAACCAGACCATCTTTTGTAGGTAAGATTATGCTCTAAAGCATAGGTTCCCAACGTGGACGATAACGCCCCCTGTGGGCGTTTGAGGCTTTCAGGGGGGCGGTAAAAGACCCAGAGAAAATTAGGAGGCGTTGATATAGCACGGAGGGGTGTGGGAAGATTAACCAAATATAGTCTAAAAAAGACTTAAAAATCACTCTGATAATTCATTTCTATCACGTGTACAAAAATTCACATATTTCGATATGAGACTTCGCTGTTGAGAGAAAGAGATACCTCTCTAAAACTTTTATTCCTCTTTTTTTTAATGAAGAAGAAATTCAGTAGAGTTTCAATTTCAACATTATTCTATCTATTAGTAATTTTTTTATTTAATTCTTGTTTTCACCATGCATTATGTACGCTCTTACTTCTCTGGAGTGGGAGGGGGGGGCGGTATTGAAATATTCACTAGAAAAGGGGGCGCCAGTTCAAAAAAGATTGGGAACCTATGCTCTAAAGGTTAGTGTTTAAGATTGTGGGAAAATACAATTTTTATGAGAGTTATCCTAGTGGATTAAAGACATCGTTACTTGCATATGAGTTCAGTTTTAAACTTGCATTTTTCACCCAATCAGTGGATTGAAAAAGATTTTATTAGAGTTTCATGAAACAACAAGCAACATTCAGTATAAAAATAAAAGCAATAAATACATAAAAATATTTCCTAATTTGAAAGTTGATCTCAAAATTTATATTTCTTTCAGATTCATTCAGGAGAAACTTGCCAGTATAACTTACTGATCAACAGCATAAGCAATAATTTACCAACAGAAGCATATCTAATATATGCTTGTGTGTGTGAGCATTTAAATTAAATGTTAAAAAAATTGCATTTAATTTTAAACGTATAGTAATTAAATATATACTTTTTATCAAGTGAATCGTGTTTAATTATGTTATTATTCCATTTGTACTGAGCTCAGAGTTTATAACTAGCTAACTTCCGTAGTTGCAAAAACACAACTGCATGAATTCCTTATCATTGCCAAACACTGCTCCATACTTTAATATTGAAATGCCACAAAGGATTCCCTAGCTTATAAGTTGTATTTATTATGCACACACTTTTGAAGATTATGTATAAACAGTAACTATAGACATTAAATCTAGAGATTATAACTGCAGGTAAAATTTCTGAAAATTTATCTAACTTATTTAGGTGAGCAAGGTGTATAGAATCTGGTGCATCCAATTATTTTTTTCAGTGTCTAAATATGCCAATATAAAAGAAAAGATAGAATGTATAAATGAGTTTAATGTTCTGACGGTGTGAATATAATGATGTAGATATGTAAACAAAAAACATTTATAAGTTTAAACACACATGTTACAAAGAATAGCCGATTTAATTTGACTTTAGTAAATATAATAATATATAACTATCTGAATTTATTATTTAGACATAGTATTATTGATTGAATAGCAAATAACTTTTTTTTTTTAATTTCTATAGGTAATTTGTTCATCTTATCTATGTTTAGTACATTGTAATAGAGATTTCATTTTTAGATAAAAATTATTAAACATATGACGATAAAGTATAGAATTACTCAAAGTATAAAATTTAATATTGATTAAAATGCATGTAATAAATATGTGTCAGATGTACTGATATGTAACTGATATGTTTGAGCTCATATGTATTGTTCATTTATCTCCTTCGTAAAATTCACTTTGTGTGCGTTTAGTTAAATGTTTCTAAAATCGTTTCTTTTTAAATCCATGAAATTTATCTTATCATACTTATAAATAATCATAATTTTATAAATAAAGAATTCAATCATATTAATAATCACCAGATAAAAATATTGATTATTAAGCTGCTAAACCATAATTTCATGATTCCAATTTTAAAAATATAACTTGTGATAGATACTGTTTAAAATAAATAAATAAATGATTAATCAATTGGATTTTTAAAAAACCTTTTTTAATTTTCCATTGGAGAATTTTTGGAAACTTGGTGTAAAAATCAATGTGAATTTTAATTATTATGACAACTATTAGACAAATTATCAGTATACAACAAAACGAAATAGGTAAATCACCAAAAGGTAGAATTTTGAACCTCGTCATTTTAAAAAGATTGTTTAATTTCGGAAAAGTATTTTTAAATTTTATTGATTACTTATGGCTATTTTTTTCCATTTTAAAAATGATCATTATTTCTTGCGGTTAAAATATTTTCTTTTCGAATCCTTCTTCATATTCTTGCAATTGCCACTAAGTGGCGCCACTAACAAAATTGTTTTAGTTGAAGTCAAGTCCGTGAGTGGAGTACATAAATTCATTGAAAAACTTGCAATTATGAATCAGTCAAATGATAAATTGTTTATTTATTTAAAATTATTAGCAGCAATAGAAATGATCGTCTGAACATTAACTTTCTAGTCACCTGTGTAAGCGTAAGTATATATGGAGGTTATTAATATCCCTTCTTTTTTTAATTTATGAAAGTGCATTAGATTAGTAGAAAAGAAAAATAGACAAATAAAATAAATAAATCATCTAATAAAGATATATTAAACTTATGCATGAGTATTTTTTAATTAAACGTTTCAGAACTGCTATAACGTGTATCTAATTGAAACACAACTCTTGCACATTATTATCTTGTGTAATCATATAAGCTTATGATTACTGTTAAGAATTGGAAATTACCGTTTCATATCAATGTACCAATTAAATTTATTTCTTTTTTCTTTTCCCATATTTAATTTATTTATATTTCATTTAGAATACATATAGACAAATTTTATTATTTTTTCTACAAATTTGGTTTTTGAATAGGAAACGTTTAAAATAACTGATAGGACATGTAAAATCCATATGTATACCTTTTATATTGGAACATTGAGTAATAATAGTTATTTTGTTTTATTTTTTCTTTTCATGTAAAAAAACACTGGTTCACAATTCTTAAAGGCAACGTTTCCTTTGTTTAGTGCTGCCATCTTTCAACAAAAGAGTAAACGTTTTCTATAGTTCGCTGTTATATTATCTTGTAAAATTACACGTAACCTGTAAAAATTCTCCAAAATTATAAAAACTTCTCAAAAGTCACTACTCCAGTATTGAAAAAAAAATGATTAACTTTTCCACTCAGGTTTATAGTGATATTATACGCATTCAATTACTGAAAATAAATTAGAAATCAAGTTTTTTTTTTTTAAATAGAATTATGAAGCTGCTGAACATTTCTAACAGGGCGGGATACAACTGATCGCACCGGCCCGAGGAATATGTGTAAACGGCAGACCACTTACATTTTATTCTGAACAAATATACACATTATGTTTTACGAAATGCATGTGAAAGTGACCGGCCTACCGGTAAATTTCCCAGCTTCCAGATGGATGTATCGGAGGTTGATTTCTAACCTTTAAGTATAGATGTAAATTGTTCTGAATTACTTCGATTAGACTTAACTGTACACTCTTACAAACGGTGGTAATACTATGAAAAGTAAGAAAAATAAATAAATAAATAGATAGATAAATAATCTGAATCAATCGCATTTTGTAAACTGTCGGATCCGTTGTCACACATTTTTTCACGAAATTCGATATCATATTTGTGTTCATAGTGTGTAAAGCTATACATGAATACTAAACAAACATCATTTTTTTCTTTTTTTAGTATTTCACATAACTTCTTATTCGTTTATACAGCTCAACCCATAACACCAGACGCTATAGTTTCGAGTATTATTGTTAAAGTGAAGGGCTAAGCGTTACAATTAAGTGCGCATCCAGGAGGGAAGAACGCAGAGGCACACCTCCTCAAAACATGTTTACACTAGATAAAATAGGCTTTTTGAAAATGCTGACATATTTCATGTAATTGTGAAATAATGTTTAATTTTTGGGCCCCTCCTCAAGATTTTTGGAGTTCGTCCTTTACATGTGATACACTTTTAAAATATAATATTTATGCAAAATCGGAAAATACTTGTTTAGCATGCGGATGTGAGATGGCGCCATATTATCGTTTATTCAAAAAGTACGAAAAGCGTTTATTTAGAAGATATCCATAGAAATGGAACTATAATACAAAACAAAATATAGTACACGTAATTAAATGTCTAACAAAAAATTTTAAACTTAAAAATCATATCTAATATCTCTCTCTGGCGTAAGTTTAAGCATTATATATATTACAGTTAGACATTTTACGTCAGATCGGAAGTAAGATAATTATATAAATTAGTAAAGATAAAGAGCCCATAGTACTAAATTTACTTCGTTCCTGAATCCCTCTTTCCTTTCAAGAAATAAATTTTAATACTGTTTAAATTCAAACATCGAAACATATTGGACAGTTGGGTGTAAAAGAAAAAAAAAAAACTTACCCTTTCTCGAGTTTCAATATTTCCTTGTATGCATTCTACTAAAAATGTTTGTCTAATTTACATTACTATCCTATTTCTTTGTTCCTCTTATCTATTATCTGTTACTGATACAATTCTGACATAAATCCTCCATATATATTTAAAAGAATTTTTCTTTAGAGAAAAACGTAACAAGTTAGGTAAATTAACTATGTTAATCAAGAATGACGGCAGTTTATTGTTTTCATGTTTTTTGTAGTTTTTTAAATTAATTTATATTACATTTTTCAAATTTGAAAGTTAATATTGTTATTATTTTTATGTTTTGCATAAAAATAATTTTTCGTTTGTTCAAAAACAAGAATTCTTCAGTAATCAGCATCCATAAATATTTGCTGTTGCATTGAGAAAAATCTTTAACAAAGCATAAACATTGTTACATGTAATTACAACGGAAGGTGCTGAATTTTTAATACTTATTTTTTCACGCTGTCGTTATGAGTCATTTCTTCGATACATTTTTATACACGTTCTATTTCTATCAACAAATTAGTGAAACGACTATTATCTGTTTTACATTACTTTTCATCGTCACGTGATACTATAAGGTGCTTTCCACTTAATGGACCATAAAATTTATCGGTTCCATTTATCGAAATTTGACACGATCCATTTGGTGTTACATTGGATGTGAAAGATGGGAATATTAGTTTCATGACCATGAAAGGGTTAAACCATATTTTACTTTTGCGCCGTCCGAAGACAACTTAGCATGAGGAATAAAAATTCATTCATTCTTAAAGAATGAAAATTTATTCTTAATTATTCCTTTTTTTTCGTAATAACAATAAAATATTTTATACTTACGCAAGGCGAAATATTGCGTGTTTTTAACACTTCATCAAATAACAATGTTTAAGCTATTCATTTGTTTCTCAGTTTGCTGCTCAAGTTGTAAAAGAAGTAAATATACATACTAGTTGCCACAAAAGTACAATTATGTCGACCAATGGTCAAGTGGATAAGACATTGGGAGATGTCTGAAGTGCGCTGGTCAGAAGTTTTGACCTCTTGTGCAGCTGTCGATCTAAAGGTTTAGACTTTAGGGAGGTTTTCTCCAGATGCTACGTGACGCTCGTGGAGCTTTGCCTTAACCAAATAACCAAAGTACGTTATTCATAAGTTCCAAGCTGTTCTTTAAGATTAAAAATTTGTAATTTTTGTCAAAAAGTTTTCGAAATAGGGGGCTCCCAATGAAGCTTTTGCGCAGGGAAATCTGCCTCCATATTATGGCAATGTTAAGCTGCCGGTGCAGTCTGTGCCAAAATGGCATTCTAATAATGCGTACGTAACTGAGCGTGTCTGTTCATAAATATAGATAGATAGATACAAATGAATACATGTATACAGATGTATGAAGTATGTATACATATTATATAGGTCTTCAAATATGTCTTTAACATGACTAGATTATTCTAAAATAGTAGTTAGAATTGAGAGATAAACTTACACAAATAATTGTTTTATTCTTTCATTAGTGTTCATACAAATTGAAATCTACCAACTTACAATGCACATAAAAAACACATAGAATCCTCATTTGCCCATCTCAAGTTGTTACGATTCCTCCTAAAATATTTACTGCTTTCTGCAGAAGTCTAGATTATAGATCCACTTCAGTTGAAAACTGTTCTTATTCATGGGCAAACAGGCAGTGTTTTATGACTTTAAAATACAACTTAGATTCTTTTTACGCTTCCTTTCCCTGGAGTCATTCTAAAATGCATTCAAGACAGTTTGGAGCGGGGGCACTTTTCTTTGAGATTAAGAACAAGATTGTTGACTACAGGCTTTTTTAAGCGCGTGTGAAATTATTGGATGATTTTTTCTAGAACCGTAGAAGGCTTGGTTCAATGATTTAGCATTGGAATTCTTAGAGTGATTTTATTTTCAGTATTAGAAAAAGGGCTGCGGTTTTATGATTTTACGGATGCATCTTTCAATAGTTTATACGTGTTTACATCGTTTAGTTAACTCTTTAAGGCGCAACCTTCTCCCAATGCTGAAAAAAAGGGCGGCCGTTGCCATTGCTCGACTTAACTACCAGCAAGATGACGGATGATCGAAATGTTCATCGCGTGGCACAAATCTAGAGACCCTTTTTTGACGCAGTTAGCTATGCGGCACAGCCAGCTGCGTCAAAAAAGGGTCTCTAGATTTGTGGCACGCGATGAACATTTCGATCATCCGTCATCTTGCTGGTAGTTTAGGCGAGCGATGGCAACGGCTGCCCTTTTTTCACCATTGGGAAATCTATCCAGCTGTTCTCGCATTCTTCCATTTTTCAGCAGATGTCAATGCTGTTAAAAATAATCGTGACCATTTTTTTACGGGAAATGACGTGCTAAAATGTAAAGGATTCTCATGGATCTATGTCACCCGCAACTGTTTTTATAGAAATCAAATCTACTCTTCGTGACTGGCAACAGTCAGAACGTCAGAATTTGGTGTTCCCAGAGCGGGAACACTGCGCGTTAAAGGGTTAACAGGCTCATTGTTAAATAGTTCCTTCTTTAAGTTTGATATAAAAACAAGAGTCTCTATTAATTTCTCACTCTTAACGCTAAGGAATCATATAACCTTTTGATAAAATAGCTCGTTTTCAAAAGTAAAAGGTAAGTTAAAAAATGAACAATCTTTTATAACTTACTGTATCCGAGTTGCGGTTTACTTTAAAATTATCTTTTTTACAAGTATGATTATACTTATACATTCTTGGACATCGTGACAGACATCTATTAAAAACAAATATTTACAACTAAAATCTTGGCGTGACAGGACATTAAACACATACTTTAAAAAGAGATTTCGTATGATATTTTATTCATATGTGCCTGACTGATTGTTTTCCTCTTTCATGCATCTTTTATCTCTATCGTCTTTTCTTAGGCTCCAGTAAAGACATTTAAAGGCATTAAAATTTATAATTCAGTAAAATTTTATATCACGAACCTACCAAACTATTAAGTGTATGTTTTACAAAATAAAAAAAAGACGCTATTTAACTAATGTAAAGTAAACCGATACGAGGTGATGCTAAAGCGAACATTATATAATATGAGAGGCTATAAAATTATATTTAAAAAATTTTACAGTTGCAATAAAAACTGATGAACTATTAACTTTTAACTATTTGACGATTATAAAAAGTACAGAATAATTTTTAAAAATTTAAGTACGAATCTATAGCATACAGAAGTTAATTATTGCATTCATCTGGAAGAATATAGAAACTGACTTTCTTATAGCGATTTAACTTTTCTCTTCTTTTCTTTTTAATCAGGAATGTATGAAAAATTTTAATTTTTTTAATACAGGTTATTTTAAGAATAATTCTATTTCGGTGATCTAATGCTGGACCTTCCCTACAATATTTATGAATTGCATATTTATATTACTAGAACTCAAAGCACGTTGTGGAGGCAATTTTAACAGGCGTTAGAAGAAACATTATACGAAAATATGTCTACACTGAATATGTTTAATCTTCCATCTAAAAGAAATAACTTCATATTCAATTTTTATTACATACCCAAATCGAATTTAATGCTCTTCTGGAAACGCGCGGAAACTTTCCGTATTCAAACGTTTGTGTACACATCCCACCTTATATCAATGCTTCAAGTCCTTTTAATGAAAAAAAAAAATTAACTATGTTATATGGAAAAACTATTTTAAACGAACTGAATCCCAATTTCCCTTTCAAAGCCTGATTATCGTGATTTCAGTATTACATCATTATCACATGAAACAGCTAATTTTGTCACTCATATGATTCACATTTTTTTTTACTCTCGAAAATAAAATGGAGCTGAAAACAGTAAAAAATCCTTTAAAAATGAGAGAGCGAGTGGATTTTCAGATTTTTAAAGTAACGCAGTTTGTTTTCTATATTTTTATACATGATTATGAAAAATTTCAATCTGATCGTACAAACGGTGTAGATGTTATTACGCTTTTTGTGCTTTTTAATCTTTTGAACTTTTTAATCTTCTTGGAGTATTGGCGGTAAATATATTTTTACAATTTTACAACAAATGTAAAAATGTAAACTTATAATAATTATATATATATATATATATATATATATATATATATGTAAACGCAGTTATATATAATCATATATATATAATTGTGATAGGTTGACGTCATAAATATATATATATATATATATATATATGTAATGTATAAAAAAGGTAGTTTGGGTTTTACTAGTTTGGGTATTGTTCAAGCGGGTACTTTCACTGTAAGTTTTGTTTTCCTGTCATACTTCTGATGACAGGAAATGACAGGCGCGCTCTGGAGCTATGCTTTATTTCTTCAGTTAGTTGTCAGACACCAAGTCTTCGATTCTGTGTTCTTTTTAGTGTACACGTGTCCCCACGCCTTTCAACCCCGGATGCAGGTCATGTTAATAAATGTATGTAATTCGATTAGAGGTAAGAGAGAGGCGGAGTTATGTCTTAGCAACCCACGGTGTGTGGTGCGCGTAAATACGCCCGCACTTCGAAAATCAAGGGACTTCTGCCACTAGAACTGCTTAACTAGTCCACGCAGACCCATCTCCCCTCTCCTCTCTCAACTCTATATTGTAACTTAAGATAATGCTCAATAAACCATTTTACCTGCCTTAACTCTGGAACTTTACTGGAATATCTAACGTCTCATATATATATATATATATATATATATATATATATATATATATATATATATATATATATATATATATATATTACAAGGATTAATCAATTTTTAATTTTAAAAAATAGCGAATTACGTTTAATTTAAATGTAATATATAAGATACAAGCTTAGACAGACATAAAATTTAAATTTGAGTAATTTTAAAGACAAACTCAATTTCGTAGTATTTTACTAATATAGTTTTTTAAATAAACTTCTGAGGTATTTTTTTTCATATATATTTGTCTTCAAAAAACGTTTATTAAGTTTATCTTAATTTGACTAGACATTTGTCACTACTAAAAACTACCCATTTCTTAAAAGGCATATTACCTAATGCATTCTTTTGTACAATTTTACATTATAAATGAAGAAAACAATACAATTCACGTATGTGTATACAACCCATTTAAGTTATTTTGAGTCATAAAATAAGTTTTATGAGAAACCTAAACTTAATTATTTCTTTAATTCAATGTTTTTATTGAAGTTTCTTTAAGCCGAGCAGTTTTCTAATTATCTTAAAATAGTCCATGTCTTGCATTTACCTAGTTTAATAAAAAAGTTTTTTAAATGAAAGCTTATCTGTATTAAAGAGTTATTTATTCACTGATATTCCTTCTTCTAGATCGCTACAGAAGAGTTTTTAGAGTCTCATTTAAAAAAATTAATTGAAAATGTTTATATATAATGATATATAAATATTATCTTTTGATATCAGAATGCCTACTTAAAAATGCTTGTTAGAATAGTAATAGTGATCATTAATTCTGTTAAAAGTATAAAAGAATTGCAAACTTTCGGAATTTTCAGTTCGATCAAAATATTTCTCTTGTATTAAATATTTTATAGGGTTGCCCAATCTGTTTGGGATTTTACAAATATATCAAATTAAGCCTCGAATCTTTTCAAATATTAAAACCAAATAGAATCTTTCGTTCAAAATGTATACCTCTTTTATATAACTACAAATGATATTTATGTATTTTCAGAACGATTTTGAGGTCATACAGTACATGCTTATTATATATAAAGACTATTTTTTTAATATTCAGTCTGACAGCCCTTTTACTGGACAACTGTATATCGTGTTTTCCATGATAAAGGACTTTTCATAGAATTTCCAGGGCTATTGATTTCTAATCCTCTTTCACGATTTTGCACAGTCCAGATTTCGCATCCCGCAGTACATATTTAAAAAAATAAATTTAAGTAAGTAAGAATAGAATATCATCTCACGCTTAAGTTCTATTTTTATATGCTAAAGTATTAAAACCCAGAACATATGATTATTTCATTTATAAATGATTTCAATTTCAGTTATTTATAAATGGGGACTGTTGATGGCGCAACTATACAACATCGCCACCACTTTAAGTTTATTACTATAAACGGGTATCAGATTTAATTTTTTATAAGTCAAACGAAATATTACTGAATTAACATTAATACTATTAATAACCCTTTGCATACTTTGCGTCCACAATTGAGGAAATTAAATTTATCTATACTATTATTGTACAGTATGGATGTTCTACTCAGTGGGACATAGAAATAACTTTTTTTCTTCGAAAATTTAATATTCAGGGTTGTTATTTAATTTTTAAATTTCAAATTTAATCTATATTATTATAAAAATGTATTTAATTTAAAGAGAAATAATGCTTTCAAGTCTGAATTGGTTAACATTCTTAAAAGTAAACAAATCCCTTTCATCCCCTTTAAAAAATGTACACGAAACGCTCTGCTGGTGCTATTTCCTGGTTGTATAAGTTGTGCAAAAGTGCTTCACTTCTGCACTTTTCCATCTCAAACGCATTCATAAATTTTTCACTACAAGCATTTGGTGTACATATGCATGCAAAATAAAATAAGACATCAAATTTTCGTAAAAATCAAGTAAACGAACAAAACGAAAGTTCAGGGTCAGATTCTTGAATCGAAGAACAAAAAGTGATGCAGTCATTATAAAATTTTTTATAATGAAAATATAATTTTTGTTTACAACATGTTTTAAATTTTTATTAAAATTTTCTTAGTTCATGAATTAGATCTTAAATCTGATAAACTAGTTTTAACGTTATCCACTTATGTTCTGACAAATTTCCCGTTTTTTATAAATCTGTTGTTTTATATTTTTCTGTAATCGTTTTCTACCTGGCTAAACGTAACGATTTGGCTTCTTCGACATCGTTAATGTCTAGCGCTGTTTATCCCCCGATAAAGTAGGAACAAACCTTCCATTAGACCAGGTATTTCGCGCCATATATTTTTATATGCGTCACGCGTAAGATCGCTTTTATGATCCAAAACCGCTACGGTTTTACCGTTTTCTTTCCTAATAAAGTCAAGAAAGCGGGCTTGTTTTCAGTAAATTCGCCGTGAAACCATGCGTCTGAGGGGATTATGTGTGCCGTATTTATTGAAAGTGAAGTGAAAGGAGTGTGAATATGCCCGCGGAAGACGGGAACGCCATTTTATGGTCTCCGTGTATCCGTAGAGAGAAACAATAAGAGATTTCCAGGGTTGTAAGCAAAAGCAAAATATTTCGTTTACGGGGTTCAAAATTTTGATGCGTGGTTTTGTAAATGTGCTGACTATGACCAGTAATTTAAATTCTTTTGATGAAAAATATTTAAAATCCCTAGACAATTTTCACATGCCATATCTAGCTCATAAATGGAAACATTTTTATTGCAGCATTTCTCAAATTTTGATGATTGTTTCACTCAAGAGTACAAGAAATATTTACCTTGGCAAGGTTCAAAGTGCTGATGTAGACAAAACAGCATAAAGTTCTTTCCATTGAACACAGTTTTAACTCCCAAAATTCGAGCATTTTGTCCTCGGAGATATGAAAATAAATATATGGGGCCATAAACTATTTTTCAATAGCCCTGGAAGAAACAAAACCACGTTGGATGATTTTCAGGGGTCGTATACAAATTACAAAAAACACAGTGATTCCATAAATACATAAATGTTAATAATAATAATAATAATTATTATTATTATTATTATTATTATTATTATTATTATTCTAATAGCATTTTAGCTATGTTTCAACAAAGTTGGTCTGAGACCAACTTTTTTCAAACGTAGCTCTGTGCCCTTCTATGATGAAGGGCTGAAAGTTTGTACGTTACCTCAATAATTTATGGACATTTTACTATTAATGATGTTTTTGAACGGGGTCGAATGAAAATGTTTTTATTTATTTATTTCGATATAATCTGAAAATTTTAAAGGATATCATGAAATTTGACTTTGAAATGCTTTGGGAACATCTTGCATATAGATTACAAAGGCTTTTTCTACCTAAAGTTATTTTTATCTTTTCAATCGATTTTTTACTTACACTGTACACTTCTAATATAAAAAGTAAGTAATCTTATCTAAGATTTTTTTATTGTTTCTAGTTGCACTGTCCCTAAAAGATTTTATCATTGGTACTTACTAATGTAACATCGCCCATAGAGTATCTGACCCAGATTTTTGTACAAATTGCTTCAGTCCCGTCATCTGCCATAACGATTTATCATAACCTATTAACATTTCTTCTTTTGAAAGTCACCGAATAATAAGCTACTGCATTTGATGAGATACGAAACTGCACGAAAGCTGCTGCAGAACATTTTACACTAAAATATCTTTTAGACCTTATATATATATATATATATATATATATATATATATATATATATAAACTCGGCTATTCGAGCCTTGTCAGGGGAGACCTTTGAACCCCTTTCATTATTGCCATATTAAAACGATATTAATTGACTATATCATTTTATCTGTCATCTTTCGTGTATTTCGCCTAGTAACTATATGTTGAAATTTTTATGACTGTAACCTATTTATAGAAAAATACATGAGATGCATATTCTACAGCTTAAGAAATATTGTAACAATAGATTAAAGCTGTTGTGAACTAATTGTATTTAAATATATGTAAAATTATGTCGTATTTTTGGGACAATTTTCAATAAAGGGGGTGAGAGATAAAATGACATAGTCATTAATATACATGTTTGTGTGTGTCTAGAGCTGGTTTAAAAGCGTTTAAAGTCAATTGCAGGATTACTGGAAAATGTTTTTGTTGTAATTAAAAGTATATTATAATTAACATCAGATCGAATAAGTTTAAATATGACTACAAAAATAAAATACTACAATCCTCTTAGTCTACTACTACCTCGTGCTACTACAATCCTCTTAGTCTTAGCACCCGCCGAATTGAGATGCAAATCTTCGAGCTGAATACAAGTCGGGAGCTGTATACAAGTGATAAAACTTTTTTTTTAAAACCACCAATAAAAGAATAACATCTAACGCTGCACTCACCAGCAAAGGATAACTTAGGATGGATGTCCCCTCCCTCACATTACATACAGTTTTGCATTCTTCAACAATGAACATTTATACTACAAATTGATGTTAACGGCAAAGTTTGAATAATATTTTTAACAAAAAAAGATATGTTTTGGAGTAAAAATAAGAATGAATAATATGATTTTTTAAAACATGCATTATCACTTGCTCCTCGCCTGTTTTTCTCTTCTGCAAACGCTCTGTGTCCCCCAAGGGGTTCGCTCCCCGCCCATTATGTACCGCTGATCTAGAAGACAGGTTTCAACAAAGTATCATGTATCATGATCTCCTACTAATATGTTAGTGAACATTTGAGCTCTGGCATTATATGACTATTCTCTTTCAGTTACAAGTAATTTTAAACGACATTGGCATCTCTTAAGAAAAAATATTTTAAAAAAAAGTTTAGTAGCCTTTTGAGTGAGACAGTTTTTCCAGATCTATGGCTCATATAAGTCTTCATCTACGTTGTTTCTTACATACAAATGTTCGTGTAGTCTTATTTCAATTTTTCTAGTTTAATTTTTCAAACACAAACACAAACACCCAGATGTTAACAGGAGCGAATCCAAATGCATATGCACGGGCAATTCCCGAAGAGAAGGCAAAGCCAAGCCTCCCACTCACGGATTCCAACATTTAATTTCCGTTACTTAGAAATCACTTACAGTTCACGGAAAGCACTACCAAAGATAACACTGTACAAATTAAGTATAGCATATTACAAGTCATGTACTTAGCAAGCGTATTTTAAAGGGATGACGGAAAAGGAACTAAAGAGTTAAAATCAAAAAGTGATCATTTGCCTTCAGTTTAGAGCTTGTCTGAAACCTGAAGCCTTACTTTTAAAAACATTTATCTAATTAAATGCGCCTTCATCAAGAGCTTTCCGATATCCTAAAGTCAATAACAAAGTAACTCCTTTTCCTCATTATTGGAGGGCGCATTGAAATGAGCCTGCCTTTCATTGCGTTATTATTTATTACTGAGCAGCAAATTCCACACCAATTACTCTCTATGTCGTCCCACCTTTCCCCTGTACACGAGCAGTCAATTCTTACTTTGATCTTACTCTTCCCGACTCATAAAGTTCGGAGAAAGTTCTCCCCCCCCCCCTTTCGCTTATTTCTCACTCCAAGGGAATTATTTGTTCTCTAGGAGTTAACTCGGATCTGAAAAGTGGATTGAGGAGGGGGTTTACGAACAGGCGAAACAAAACCTTTGTCAGGTTGCGTTCTTCTCCCTGATCAGTATTGATCTCTTTCAGAGGGCAACATTAAGATAAATTTTCCCCAGAAAAGTTGTTAACTTAATGTCCCTCCGCTGTTCTCTCCCCTTTTCATTTTCATGTAAACGTGAGGGAGCAGAAGTCTCTGTGGACTGAGACATATCTTTACGCACAGTGAGTTTCTGTGTTCTTGAGAGTTGATATCGTGACTCACTTAGGTAGCGAAAAACTTTTTTAAGGAAGAGTTAGTTTAGTGGAAGAAATTGGAATGTAAAGGGTTAAACTGTATTGAAAAGTTCTCCCTAAATTTATTGTTCTTCTGTGTGCCGGAGAAGTTTTACTTCTTTTCAGGTAAAATATTTTAAAGTCTATACATGTAGATACATATATACTTAATTTGATTTCAAAAAAGACTGTTTACTCTTAGCAGCTACTAAGATCGTGACAATCTAATGGAAAGAGAATAAAAGGTTTTTATATCTAGTAAAAAAAATAGTAAAAATTTTATCTACTCCATACAATTAAAAAAAGATAGAATGGAGAAAATTATGAATCTAGAGTTGTAGTAAGGTATAAGATTTTCTACTCATTCAATGGTTACTTTCAATGGTTACTTTCATGGTCTTTTTTAAAAGCAGAATAGTGACGTATATTCGTCTCAAAATTTGAACTTGATCCCTAAAGTATGGGCTGATTTGAGGAATCATAAGATTGAATATGAGATGTAACTTTTGAAATCGTAGTAGTTATTATGTAATCCATTTCTCGGATGAAATAAGTTACGCATGAATCAGACGCAAAATCATCATATTAAAAAATATATTCACTTTTGTTTTACTTTTCAAAATTCAAATATAGGGAAGTTTTACATTAATAAGTGCTTATGCACATTGAGCTAAACGTTTGACTAGGCTATCACCCTTTTCTTGATACGTGAGCACGGGAAGTCCAATTTCAAGTGCAATATTATCAAGCAGGAATTCTCTAAAGCAAGAGGGTTAGATGAAAATTTCGTGTATTTTTAAGTGCTAAACGCTTTGGCATGATAGATAATACATAGTTTACTATTTTCTCTTTTTATTTGTTTATATTTTTGTTGATGAAACAGAAAAAAAACCTAAATCGAATTATTTCGAGTGTTTAGCGTTTGTGAAAAATTACTATTGATTTAAGTTGTGTTGCACAGTGATTGAAAAATATGCTCAAGATATGTGAACATGCGGTTTCTTCAAATTCATTAAAACGCTTCAACGTGTAATAAATTAAAGTGATTTTGAATGACATATAGCTTTGACATTATTTCGATTAATTCTTGAACTGCAGACAATCGACAAAACAAAATAAAGGAGTCTATTAATTAAAACTTTACTCAAGAGAAAGGAAAGAAAAATGTAAGTTTCACCTGTTGTTTATTTCTTTTTTATTATGTTTATATTATTATTTAAGCTAAAATAGTAATTTGCGTATCATCCTCTATCAGCGGGGTGCTTTATTATGACATGGCTACGAGCTCCACCTTTTCCTTGTTTATACTAATATCGTATGCGTTCCTTTTCGTTTCGTTTTAATAAGCCGTCTACGTACCAACAATTAAAAGCAGAAATTTTGAAAAATCTACTGCCGTCACAAGTGAACCATCCCCAAATAGTTCTGAAATGATTACTTTGAGAGACGCATTCAGATAAATTTGTTGAAAGAAGCCTACTGTCTTAATATTTCTTACTATTTGTAGAACGTTAGAGGTCTCTTCATATGAAAAGGACAAATTCATTTCTTATGAAATAGAATAGGTCCAAATTAATTTCAATTACGGATAATCAAAGAGCCTATTTTGTTTGAACACTTTTTACTTTCGGATTCTAGGGTTTTTAAATTCACCTAGTTACAACTCTTTGTAAAATGAATATTTTATTCACTGTATATGAGATGCTATTAATATATTAATACTTACTTCTTACTTAAAAAAATACTATAAACCTAAGCTAGATAATCGTACATGAAAGGTTTGAAATTATTATTTCACCTTATTTATATTTCTTGACATTGCCTAAGTTTTAAATAACTATGCTAATTGTTATTTTTTAATATAAATATCCGTCTCAATATGCCAGTGTTCTCACGTTTAACATTTACACAAAATCAAAAAGACAACGAATCTGGCTTAGGGTATCTTTTATTATTATTATTATATCCGCTCACTAAATTGTTCAAACTCAAATGAAATGAACTTTTTGTTAGTTTTAAACAGTATTAGAGTTACTGTTACCTGTTAAAAATTTTAAGGGAAAATTTTTAAGTTAAATTAACAGTTTAAAAGATTTTAAGAAAATGTTAAAATATTTGTCTTAAATAGCCGCATTTCGTCTAACATTTCACAGTAATTTCAACGATGTGAGGAGTTTTCCCCCTATATTTTTCTCAGAGGTTTAAGAAAATATCTGAACTTATAATAGAAAAATTATGAGGAAACTGAAAGTAATAGAAATCTGTTGAATTTATATTAACTTCAGCGAAGCAACTGATATATTTCTGAAATCTTGCTTTTTAAAGATTTATTTGCAGTAAAATTATCGCATATATACACCATTTACTATTTTAATTTCATAGGAAGAAGACAAGATTGACAAGCATCAACTGTTCGCAAAAATACAAATGATGATGTTATTTTAAATGATTCCTACTGCTTGAGCATATATGTTTTTTATTACGTTACATGTAACATGATACATGCTACATTTAAATATCATGATACAAGTTTTCCAAAGTAAGTTTTTGTAAAAGTACAAGTCGAACTGTGTTGAAAAGAATAGGATGGAAATTTGATCACGTCACCTGAATATTTTCTTTCTGTTCTCTATCATTAGTTATATTTTATATCTTTGCCATTTTTTGGAAGATATCATGCGACAATTTTCACGTCTTTAACGTAACGTTTTGTTCTTAGATATGCACTTGTTACTAAATTTGTGATGTGTGTGGTGTAAAATAAAACGAGAAATAAAAATAATACAATGTTACCATCATTACTTTACAGCATTGGTGTCCCAACAGGTAGTTCGCGAACCGCCGAGAGTTCACATTCTTAAGGGAGCTTGCGAAAGTAATATACAAGTACAAAACGACTGCAAAAGGGGTTCGCCAATTTCTTTGGTATATAGTAAGGAGAAAAGGTTAGAAACCACTGCTCTCGAGACTGAAATGTAATAAAAGTGTACTAATATTATCTCGGACAAATTACTTGCTGTAATGGTTATTTTGATCAATAATTTCATAGATTAGAAATCGGAAATAAACTTCTCTATGGAGGTAAATAGTATTATTTTTCCCCAATTTGTTTTTCCATCTCTCTTACAATCAATATCTCTCTCTGGAAAAAAAATGAACTGTATAACTCTAAGTAGATAAGTAAGAAATTTCTATCTATTTTATCTCCATTACTTTAGAAAGGAAAAGCCTTTTAATGTTCCTACGTTTTTTATCCAGTGTCGGGTACAGTATAATTATTTGTACTTAGTGGTTGCTGCTAAATGTGGACCATACCTTTTTTACAGAATGTGCGTGTGTGCCAAAAATCCAATGGTTGAAAAAAAAAAAAAATACCGTGTTCGCTTTAATCCAAAACAAAATTAAGATCTCGAACATTACAGGTTTACATCCCTATGATTAGCAGTGAACATAAATGAAGATAAACATTTCGGGAAATATCTTCACTCCAATGGTTTTATCGTCCCAAGTTGTTGCTTTTTATCTGAGTAAAAAGATCCATGTTCTTTTCCTCCGGGAACTAAGCGCGCTCCTGAAATATGACTCTATTAAAGGCAATTATAGCGCCTATGACTCTTTATTTTGAAAACGTGTAATTCTTCCAGCTTTTATCTCCACCGAGTTTGAGGTAATTTATAGAACTTTAGAAGTTGAGTAGTTTGGAGATAGTTATCGGCGTTGTATTTATCACAAGCCGTTCACGTTCGAAATAAAGAAAAAGAGGATTGCACATTCTTTTATTGTTATTTCTTCTGTCCGTTTAGTGACACTTTATTTTTTAGGATACCTTTCATACTAAATAATGATCAATATTCAGTAGTATTAATTATTACCTGACGATTAATCTGGAAATAAAACATGTTCAGGGGCACCTCACATCACCATTCTTACAAAGCTTCCCTTCGTCTCCATTAATCATTGACTTCTTAACGAGTATTTTTATCTCTTAGCTGTACTGAAGAACTTACTTGGAGGCCTAAGCTTCCGAACAATGAGGAACGTCAAAGCAACGTTCAAGCCCATCTCCAATCGTTAAAAGCAATGTCCTTCAAGGAGGGAGACAGAAAACAGGTCTACTAATGCAACAAATACCCAAATCTTCATGGCGTATTAAAAAATCTCAAAAATCTTATAAGCCAAAATATGAATATGTTACAAAAAGTTAACACTTTAACGCGCGGTGTCCTCGCCGTGAGGACACAAAACTCTGACGTTTTGACTGTTTCCAGTCAGGAAGAATAAATTTGATTTCTACAAAAATACTTGAGGGTGACAAAGTTATACGAGAATCCTTTACTTTTTAGCAAGTCATTTCCCGTATAAATTGTCGATTATTTGTAAAATTGTCATGATTATTTTTAACAGCACTGGCATCTACTAAAAACTGGAGAATACGATAGAAATACATTGGTATAGAAGAACAACTGGACAAACGGTTCAATGCTGAAAAAAGGGCAGCCATTATCATCGCTCGATAAAACTACCAGCAAAGATGGCGATCGATCGAATCGCTCATCGCTTGCTCCAGATCTAGAGACCATCTTTTGACACAGATGGCTGTTCCGCACAGCCAGCTGTGTCACTACATTGAAAACTAACCATTTTTCTTAACCCTTTGAAGCGTTTGAAATGGTTGCGCTTCAAAGGGTTAAGGAACATGGTTAGTTTGCAATGTAATTAGCAAAAACTAACTGTGCTTTTCCCTAACGTTT
Organism: Cheiracanthium punctorium; assembly: GCA_038373885.1. NCBI lineage: Eukaryota > Metazoa > Arthropoda > Arachnida > Araneae > Cheiracanthiidae > Cheiracanthium > Cheiracanthium punctorium. The sequence continues at coordinate 332,555 of JAWZYV010010632.1, forward strand.
TGCAATAATATTCATGATGTATTTTATAACTTTCTTTAAATTGTTTTTATCATTGTACGTCTGGGGTAAAAAAAAAAGAAATGGAAAGAAAACAACCCATGTACATTTATTATTTTTCACGTAGTAAAAGATTTCTAAACGAAGTCCGTATAGAGATTCTTCCCGGGAGGGTATTTAAACTGTTTTAAAATTTTGTAGCTAGATTAAAAATCATTGCTCCCAATTTGGGTCGCCAGCTACCAGTACCAATCTGATGTTGTTGTTGCCCTGAGGCTAACCGCAGAATGGCGCCACATCCTACCATATCGGACAGCGATGGACGAAATTGAGCTGATTCCATTTTAATGAGCTCCAGTTGCAGGAAAACGGGCTTAGCTCAGGTTTTCCTAATTGTAAACCAATTCCAGATGAGAGAGGAACACCTGAATTGGCCCCTCCATAGGTATCGTTTCAACATGGAGGGCGTTGAAGCTATGATTTTACATGCACAAACCCTCTTTAGTGTACACAATCTCACAGCCCCACAGAAACAGAATGCCACCCTTCCATATGTTGTATAAAATCAGCGTCGCTCCGCTTTCGGTGTGCGAACTGAGCCTTAGCGGGGCAATGCTGCTCTACTGATCGCAAAGTTTCTTCACCAGGGTATCACTGAATATTCCTCACTGCATTTAAAAAGAATCTGGAGTGACTCCACTCGACTTTCCGAACACTTACGATTAAGATCATTACCAAGCATTTCAATAAATTTTAATCAATGAATAATTAAAACATATATACCAAATTGAAGCTCAATCGAATGAATCGTTTTCAAGAACTTTTCTCCATATGCCATAATGTAAAAGAAATCTTTGTCGTAGTCCTGTAGAATACCTATAAGTCCTATACACATCAAAATCAATACCGGTCTTACGATGGTAGTTTATGACATGTATACCCAATCTGAGCTCAATCGAATTTACCGTTTAAACGCTAGCGCACTTTCAAGAATTTCTCCCCATAGGCCATAATGTAAAAGAAATCTTTGTCGTAGCCCTGTAGAAAAACTATTATACACATGAAAATCAATACCGGTCTTCCGACAGTGGTTTATAACATACACACACACACACACACACACACACACACACACATACATACATACATACATCTCTTAAAAATAGCATAAATGAATTCAGAAGACCTCAAAGCGTGTAAATACACCAAAATCTCGAAGTCGGATTTTTTCATGATACAATACTATCCTTACATGGTACATGTTCGGAAAGTAATAAACGAAGAGAAGCAATAATAGGCACGGATGGCCAATCCTCACAAATGCCATCTTTGCAAGATGGTATCGAATGAGGCAAACGTGGTTTCAAGGGGGATTGTGAAAAATCAGAAATCCTCATCTCCCTTACCTAGCTATTGTAAGGAGAAAATAATTTTATTCGTTTCGCCAAAACTTGAGGCTTAGCATAAGGGGATATATATTTTCGTTACATATATAAAATAAAAAGCATGCATTTTATTTAATAGAAGTTTGAAAAGTTAAAAATTTCTTCTTAATAAGTAAAAATCAAGAAAGAATTGCTCTTTTAACTTCCCAAAGAAAGCTACTGCTTTCGTAGTGGCTGTGTTGAGATATTTCCTGCCTAAGAACTAGAGACAACAGCTACGAACATTACAACCGTCAACTAAAATCGAAGACAGGGGAAAAAAAACAGTCTCTAAATTTACTGTTTCTTAAAGCAGTGTATTTTATTGCGTCCACTCATTCGTATTCACACAGAGACCAATTAAAGTTTCCAAGTTATTCAGGCAAAACAATGCAGCTCCATAAAATACTTTAAGAGCAGAATGACTTTACAGCGCGCCGCAAGACCCAAGATCGATTTCTTGGTTACACAAGATTTCGATTTCCAATAAAAATACAGACTTTTCTTTTGGTCTTTTCTTTTAGAGAACTCGTGTTTCGCTACATACCTATTTATCCTAGGACTTCTATGTATCTCTCTCTCTATCTCTGAAGTAATTTTATCATAATAACTTATTATAACCAGTTCGACATTCTTGTTATTAAAAAAAATAGAAACTACGAAGTCAAACTCTCCAATTATGGAAGCTGTTTAGTTGAGCTTATGTCCTTATATAAGAATAAATATATTAGCAGACTCTGCTGTTCGGATGTACTACGAAAAGAATCGATTCGACTAAGGATATACTTTATGTTTCTAAATGTTTGTGATTATTATTTCTGAGAACAAGAAAGCTTCAATTTTGCTCAACTTTGGTTTTATTCAAAAAAAAAAGAAAGGAAAAAGAAGAAGAATTTTGCAAAATTCATTGTTTATGGAACACTTTCTAGTGAAATATAAGCTATTTTCCACTTTCAATTAGCTGTTATTGCAATAGTTTGTGCATTTTGATTTTAATTACTTCATTTTTACACTTATTATTATAAATTTTAAGTACTTTAATGAACCTTTTTAGGCTTGGTGTCCACAAATGAGGACACTAAGTTTGAATATAAAGAATTGAATGAAAATGTATGTTTAATACACATTGATTAAATTCTCAGGTTTGAAGAGATTTAATCTATGTGTAACTTTTTGTAACTATTAAAATGTAAGTTGAAAACGGTCGTGTGCTTTTACAATTACTTAATAACATTTTTTAAATTGTATTTAATATGTATAATTATATAAAAAATCTATTCTAGAGGGAAATTATTCACTCAGGTCTGAAGAGATTTAATCTATTGTTTACCCAGAGCTCGACCTCAAAAACTTCAGTACTTTTCAAAGCAATGCCCACAATGCATCTGTGACGAAGTTCACATATTTTTCGCGTCTTAAAATAATGTTCCTATGTTTCGTCTTTCTAAATCAAAATTACGTATTCCGTATTAATCTCTCTCCATTTTGTTTTTTCGGCTCGATAAAATATTCTTTCCTTTTGAGGGACGCTATGTCTGGGATTTTTCGGGGTTTCCCTTCTAAATTAATTTCGCTTTAGCATATGCTGTGTTAGTTCATAGCGTCTCCCGGTCTTCCGTCGGTGTTTTCTCACGGGGTTGTAGCCTTACGTATTGGCATCCGCCAAAATTCTGGCACTTCTGTCTTGGCATCAGTCATTTAATCCGTTTGTTTCAAATTTTTATATTGTTTACGCCTACCGGACGGTGGTTGTCACGTGGGGCAGTGGCTTATGAGTGCTCATATTTTACTCGCCAACCTGTAGAGAGCTGGCAGTTTTGTAGGAAGATTTGACAAGACTTCTCGATTGCTCTCCGTAAGAGGAGGTTGTGTTCGTTTTTTTATGGAACTCCGGCATGCCGTGTGGCCGGAACAATTAGATATGTTCCTGGTGTTCTTTTTATGAAGCAATGTGCGGTGCGTAATTGAACTTGTTTCTTTAATAACTGTTTTGTGAAGATACCTACAATAAAGTGCAGCTTTATTGTGTATTCCAGTTGTCCGTCAGTTTTTCTCAAATACCTTTTGTACACTATACGTCATGTGAGCGGCCGAGGGAACGTTTCTCTTAATCGTCCTCCGACAACTCCCTCACAGCATCTGTGTCAATAAGAAGTAATATAAAAAAATTAAGTCAATTCCTACTTAGGTCAACAAAGAAAAATTTTATTTTACTTTTTATTTAAAAAAAAAACTGTATTAACATCAAGTGTCATCTACTACAAATTTTAAAAAAATAATTGTGAACTTGAGTGGATGAATAAAAAGTATTTTATTAACGATTGAAAATTTGAACAAGATTTATAAATATGCATAGGGAGAGTGCAAACTAATAGTAGGAATTGAAAAATCATACCAAACCGTTACACACTCATTGCAAAATCCATCAATGTAGATTTGAACACATAAAATCCTTATTAATATCCACTGATCTAGGGCTAAATGTTCAGTGTTTGTATAAGTATCCGCCAAACATTCCAAAGATGTGGCACATCACTAATATTTGCTTATTATGAATAGTCAAACTTCTGATTTTAAAAAGAGCTAAAATTATTGACATTATTTTCTTAACAGTTTTTTCTTAGTGATCTGTTTTGTGTCTTCATTGTATTATTTAACACATTTTATGCTGGCTAAATAATGTAAAAATCTTATCAATTTTGTTGCAGTTTGAGCATTCAAAATTAAATAAGAGTTAAAATAATTTGTGATTCGTTAATAATTAATTCGTTATAATGATAATAGAAGGTATAATTTTATATGATTTAGTTAAGTTGAAATGTTAAGGAAAATTTTTTCTTTTGGTAAGTATAACAATTTTCATAATATTTTTAATCAAAAAGACTATTTATTGACAGAAACATTTTATTTTGCGTTATTCTATTTTTTAAAAAGTAACTGTTATATTTGTATTATTAAATTTAAAAGAACATCTTTGAAACGTATAATTTACCACATTATGGCGACTAGTAGTAAATTAAGGAAGTTTAAAATATTTTTGCAGCATCTATTTAAAATATTAATTACCAATTTGTCGTACATAAAATGTAAGTTATCTTTCGTATTTTTTCTCATGCCATCTTGTTTTGAACAATTTTTTGTGCTTCCTGCAATTATCGTTTTAACTATTACAACCTTTAGAACACAAATAAATATTTTATTTCCACTTTGTGGCTGAAACTCTTGCAATACACAGCTTGTAACTTTCTGCTCTGCTAATGACATAGATTTGGGAATGGGTGCCTCGGTTTGTGCGAGTGTGCGTTCGGTTTCCAAGCGAAATGACTTCTGTGCCCGCAACTCGCGCCAGGAAGTTATTACATTGACGAGGAAATGAAGAGGAACGGCTGCCGTTCGGAGCGGAGTGATTGAAGAAATAATTTATTCTAATGTACGGAATTGTGGGGGAAAATAGCAACTAACAGAATCAGCCGGATTTCAACGAATTCCGATCTTCGCGTAGTTTTTTCTCTATGAGTTAGCTAGCTCTAAAACTTAATGCCGAGTTCTTTTTATTCCTTTAACGCGCAATCATCACGCTCTGGGATCACCAAATTCTGGCGCTTTGACTGTTGCCAGTCAGGAAGAATAGATTTGATTTCTATAAAAATAGTGGCGGGTGACATGGCTCCACGAGAATCCTTTACTTTTTAACACGTCATATCCCGTAAAAAAATGATCACGATTATTTTTAACGGCACTGACATCTGCTGAAAAATGGAAGAATGCGAAGAACAGCTGGATAGATTGCCCAATGCTGAAAAAAGGGCAGCCGTTGCCATCGCTCGACTTAACTACCAGCAAGATGGCGGACGATCGAAACGTTCATCGCGTGCCACAGATCTAGAGACCCTTTTTTTGACGCAGCTGTCGTCAAAAAAGGGTCTCTAGATGTGTGGCACGCGATGAACGTTTCGATCGTCCGCCATCTTGCTGGTAGTTAAGTCGAGCGATGGCAACGGCTGCCCTTTTTTCAGCATTGGGAAAGGGTTGCGCCTCAAAGGGTTAAAAAGTACTATGACCCTGAAAAAGTGCCGCCCGGGGTATGTAGTGGCTACAGCATCATTCCACCCCACAAAGGACCCGCGTTCGATTCCTGGCAAGGGCGTTGGTGTCATTCCGTCCTTTACTTCATCGGAGGCAACGCTGGTCCATATATTATGTGCCTCCAGATTAAAGTGACCAGTACGACCGTACTGGCCAATGCCTAAACGGTTAGTGCCCGCCTAGTGTGTGTGTGTGTGTGTGAGGGAAGCATTCAAAAAGTTAGCAAAATATTTCCCCTATGGTTAGCCATGAAGACTGTGAGAAATCAATGTCAGTGTCACATATCAAATTTTAGTTTATATAACTTACTGGCCTAATTTACTCATAAACCTTACTAGTCTGAGTTAGCTTCTGCTAATTCCTAGTTGTTTCGGTGACCAAAAATGATATTGAAGAGAAAACGTTTCGGAGATTCAGGGGAGAATGCGGCGAGGCAATTCAAAGAACTTTCTAAAAATGTATTCCAGGTATGTTTTTAGCAATAGTGTGAAAGTTGAAGTAATTTTGTGAATTCAAAACAAGTCTATTTTGAATGCCATGTAGTTTAAATTGCTATAAGTAAAATAAATTGATTTTTATTTAGAAATCCTGCGAACTTTTTGAACCTATTATTATTTTATATGAGATGTAATTACATTAAAGCTAAGGCTATCTTTCTGTGAGTGTTTTAGAAGGTAAAATCAGAGACTAACTAATGTACAACGAGAAGGGACCACTATCCGTTACCCCAGTGAAAGTGGACCTACAAATTAAGAAATAACATTATTTGTATTAGTAAGTAGAAATGAGTCTGTTGTGTGTGTGACACATATGCCTATATACAGTCAATATACAAAGTGTTCATAATTAAAGTTTCCCTATTTAGACTGTATTACAAGAAAACTACTGGTCAAAATCCAACAAAATTTCCTGGAAACCTTAATGAGACTATGGGAGAGAGATCTGCTTGAACGAAGAAAAAAAGTTCAAGAAATTTTCACCTTTACAATGTTATAGTTTCTGATCTGCGAATTATTCCATCACATAGAAAAATATGTGTTTCACAATCTCTTTATTACTTTATCAGATTGACAATGTTTATGTGTCTGTTATATTCGCACTAAATTACTACAAAACACCGCCTTTTGGTGATTTTTTAAACTACTTTTTGTGTTCGCGCAAACCTCTCTGCCATGGTATCATTAAGGTTTCCTGCAAATCTGTGGTAGCATTTTGACCTATACATCGCTCTGAATAGGAAAACGTTAAGTATGCACATCCTTTACACTAAAAATTAATGTATGTTTTATGTATTTGTATATACATACTAATAAATGAAATGGCCCCGGTAAGAGGTACATTAAAAAATTATATCCCTCTTCAACAAGACCACGGAAATTATGTATTTCTACTTAAATCAAAAAAGTATTTTTTGTTTGAATACATATAATAGCCTTTTAATTTAATGAAATAAATGCAGCTTTTGTATTACACATATGAAGCATTTTGAGATCCTTTATGCACCGTATTTAGAATAATTTTATTTTGCACTATTTGAAAATTTACGAAATCGACCAAAATGTTACGGTGTTCTTTAGACGCCAGTAAAAATAACTGGATTCGAAACATCACGATACACAGAACTGACAAATTATGTCACATAATTCATTAGTACAAAATCTATCAATGTCATCACATAAACCATTATCAAAATACGAAAACTAATTTTTTATTACATGATTTAATTAAAACAAAATATTTCATCTATTCGGTTGGTTGGAAAATTAACTGTTTTGTTGAATCCCACAAAAATTTTGTTGATTCAATAGATATTCATTTGATACTATTTTAATCGAATAATTTAATTGAATCGACAAAATATTTTATTGAATTAACAAACATTTTGTTTCAAAGAAACATCTTTTGTCGTATTATGATAAAACGAAATTTGAAATTTTTAGTATAAAATTGCTTTGGCATTGTTGTGAGTTTAGCAGTAGAAACAGTTATTCAACAAAGGAAAACTTGAAGGGAAAATATATGAAAAAAGATAGATATTTCTGTACATTTTTTTATGAATTATATCATACGTGCTACTTTATTCATAGCGATAATCCTGGCCTTCCGAAGGGCAGAGTACGAAAGTTGAATAGATGCTGGGTGAAAAAAAAATCCGGATTCAGCCGGAAGAAATGGTGTGGAGCAAAGAGAATTTCCTGGTTTTCTTTGTTGAAGGAAATTGATAGTAGGGTGGAAATCGAAGATTTTTTTTTTTCCTTTTTAGCGGTTGATTATTTTGATACTCCGAGCGGCTGCAAGTAATTAAAGTTGCCAGAATACGGTAGGGAAGAAAATGAATCGCACAATACATTTAAATATCGCAGTTGAAGTTTAATATAATAGAAAAGTGTTCAAATGACTAAAATAATGAGTATAATAATTTGTTTTATGGTAAAAATGATTTTGTGTCCAAGAAAGAAAATTCTGTTGTTGCTGTTGTTACATATAGCTAACTGGAATTAAACCCATAGAGATGAGGTAAACTAATGTTAGACAAAAGGAGAAAGAAACATAAATACTATAAAGAAACGAGATATATTTGATTTATAAACAAACAAACAAGAAAGGAGGAGGGTTAGAGTCCAGTCAATAATTCATAAGAGTTCAGGCAGTCCAATATAATTTGGTTATTTCACCAAGTCTGTGGGCCTCTCGATCAAAGTCCGGACACAGAAGAAAGTGCTCAGCATCCAAGGCGCCCACTTAAGAAATTTGAAAAATATTTGATGGGAATATACCTATTTTTTGGGGGTCTGTCTTTAGTCAGAATTTTGCCACGGATTCCTTGCGGGGTCTGTGGCAGCATGTTTTTCGGCAGTTTTGAATATTGGCCCACGATTTACACATTGGCTTTAACCTGGTCAGATTTTAAAGTATCTCTAATTTTCCCATAAACATTTTTTAAAGTGATTCTGGAGGATTAGGTATTTTGTTTGTTGTTTGTTGTCGATTCCCACACGAAAGAAAAAAAAATTATTGATCATTTTTTATCATCATTTTTCCTTTTTACCAAGATCAACTCAAATGCTCTTTTTTGATCATATAAGTTGATCTTCGGAAAAAGCAAAAATGTAACTCGTTTTTAAAATAACGTATGAAAGGAGTGCAGAGGTTATGAGATTTAACATCCTTTCCTTGAACCCATGTTTCAGCCTATTTACTTCAATTGTTGCATAGAGTTAAAAACAAAGCTTACTGCAAATTCCGCCTACAAATTTGTTTACGCTTCATACATTAAACGAACAGTTTACAAATAATGTTTCTTATGTTTTTGCTCTTCATTTATTTAATCATCAACAGAAGAATCTCACAAATATGTATTCGAATATAATTTTTATTTTAAATAAATAAAGATTTTTTTTAAATGTGTATTATATTGGCAATAAAGTGTTGATCTAAAATTTCCTTTGGATTAGTCTTAAAATTGTTAAAATGTCTGACGGATAAGTGATTGATTTAATTTTGAGTTTGGCGCACATTTATTTTTTGGACGTGAGCTTAATTTTAAGGACTTGCTTACAAATCCAAATATAATCAATCTAAGAACTCAAAAAAAATATTTACTTCCACACGAAGACCCCCTTAATACAACTATGAGTGAAGGGATTTATTCCCAACTCCTTAGGCTTGCAAGCCATTAGCATAGTGGGGGGCTTTCGACCACTCGGTGAGTAATGGATCGACCAAGTCGAATTAATAAATTTTAGGTACACTCAAATATAGTTTTACCCTGACTGCAAATGATACATAAATTTAAATACTTCCGTAGATTGTTTAAGACGAATTACGGATTAGGCAAATTAATTGAATTTAAGTGTATCCTAACTGATTCTAAATGTGGTTTAGCATGCTCTGCTCATTGGCAAAATTTGCTAAAGAATTTTCTACCAACCCTAATGCATTAACTGCACATTGTCTGACTTAATATTATCTGTGGAGAATTTAATTAACTGTTCTTAAAATAGCACTTTACTTTAAGAGACTGTAAACTTTTAACGCACCACTTAGGCACTCTATATGCATTATTCTCCTTGTAGATTATGGCAGAATCCTCCGGTTTCCAGACAGTTTGGAAATGGTGACTGGTGATTAGCTGCATTCCCTAGGAAATTGAATCCTCCCTCGTTTCACTGACCTACTCAACATGATAAATGAGGCGTGAAGAGACTGCCTCATCGTTTTCGATCGATTGCGCAACACATTTTTAATACCTGTTCCTGCCTAGACACGGTATTTCGTGATTTACAGTAAAAGTGTGTTACCTGACCTTCGAATAGTTACATGAAGCAGAAATGTTTAGCATGTATATATTTTTTTTTTCATTCGAGAAAAATGGCTTATAAGTTGACCCTTTAACGCGCAGTGTTCCCGCTCTGGGAACACCAAACTCTGACGTTTTGACTGTTGCCAGTCACGAAGAATAGATTTAATTTCTATAAAAATAGTTGCGGGTGACATGGCTCCACGAGAATCCTTTACTTTTTAGCACGTCATTTCCCGTAAAAAAATGGTCACGATTATTTTTAACAACATTGGCATCTGCTGAAAAATGGAAGAATGGGAGAACAGCTGGATAGATTGCCCAATGCTGAAAAAAGGGCAGCCGTTGCCATCGCTCAACTTAACTACCAGCAAGATGGCGGACGATCGAAACGTTCATCGCGTGCCACAAATCTAGAGACCCTTTTTTGACGCAGCTGGCTGTGCCGCATAGCTAACTGCGTCAAAAAAGGGTCTCTAGATTTGTGCCACGCGATGAACATTCCCACGTGCCACGCGATGAAATTTTTCCAATATGAAATAATTTTTAAAAAAATTTTTCGTGCAAGTAATTTTTTTTTAATTCCGTAGTTCACTTAATTAGACAAAGGATTATAACTGGGTCTCCGCTTACTAGATTCCAACTCCAAAAAGAAAAGGAAAAACGTCACCTATTATAATGGCTAAAGTTGTAGTAGGGTAGCTTTTCATAAATATAGAAACCTGATTTTGAATAGCAATTTTTAGCTATTTTGCTGTGAATGCACTATAGTGACAGTCTTACATTTTAAAAATGTATGAGCAAGATATGCCACTTCTTCAAAAGACTTTTCATCGCAAGAGGTCTTTGCAAAAATTGGATTTCCATATTTGAGAAACACTGTAAAGTGTCCAGAAACGTTCCTTGTAAATAATGGGTAAAGTTAGACTCACAAATACCATACAGAAAGTAAACATTCCCAACTGAAATCTTCACTGTGTAGTACTTTAACCCGTTCTTCTATGAATATTGCCCTCACAATTCGCTTAAAACACACGTAATTCACTTAAAAATGACCCACACTGTTAAAAAAAAATCCAGAAACGCTCCTTGGAAACAATGCGCAGCTGAGGTGCCCTAGAATTCCAAGGAACGTTACATGAAAATATCAAAGAACGTTACTAAACAATAGAATTCAGTATAACTTTCCTGAGTTGTTCAGTAAAGTTCCTGGTATTCTCATGAAACGTTCCTTGGATTTCTAGGGAACTTCAGCTGCCCATTATTTTCGAGGAAAATTCCTGGATTTTTTCATAGTGGAGGCTTTCCCAACCAAACACTTATAATAGTGGTTTATTTGGTTTACTTGTAATAGTGGTTTATTTTTCCAGTTTCTTAAGAAATATGAGTTACTGGAGAAGTTGGCTTGAACAGACACTTTTGAACAAAACTAAAAAAAATAACAACCCTCCTTGAGCTCATCTTGAATACCACCCATATGCCAAAATTTGTCACAATCTTTTCAGCAACTGCAGAAATCTGTTTATAAAGGAAGCGAATTATAACGATCCTGCACGTTTAGTAAGTGAAAGGAAAATTTACTTTTAAAAAGTATATTTTATTCATTAACTTTTTAAACACTGCATATGCTTTTAGTAATGTATTATGAAATACAGATATTGTATTGATTTAATGAGCAATTAGTTGAAAAGCTGGTTTTAATATTATTTAGTCAACGTATTAAGAAAGCCATGAAAAGTCTTTTAGTAAAGTAAAAGTGAGTTCCATTCATACACAATAAATCCCATTTTTGCAATGCAATAAAAACAAGTAGATTGTTTAATTGAAAATGTTTTTAAGATGCCTTAAAAAATAGAAAATAAAGTATAATTTTGCACAGAAGAATGCTAGTGGAAATGAACACCTATGTCTTAGGACAAAATTGGAATTTAAAATATGCACTTACTGCCTTTAACGTTTTATATTGAAAATATTTTATGTTTTGCGGATTTGCCCTTTAGCAATATAAAGAATGCCTAGTAAATGTATAATATATATATATATATATATAACTAATGAGTAAAACGCAAAACATACTACAAATAAGACATACCTCACATAAAAATATAACAGCTGTTAGCAAGAATTAGAAACCACATCTTGAAGCCAAATAAAATGTAAGAATTATTGTTAAAATAGAATGGAACGGAAATTATAACCACTGTCACCATCCTCAGGGGCCACAAACAGTGGATTATAATTTAGAGCAAACCAAATAGTAGGGTTTCGGTTGTGTGGCATATCAGAAGAGATATTAACTCCACACATCTGGGCCCTACCCTACTATATAAAAAATGGAAAGAAAAAAAAGGAATCAAAAAGATAACAAAAATAGAAATAGCAATTATATTTTACATACGAGAGAGCACATGGTAATCTTAGTGTACACAAGTAAACTGTGTTGCCAATGTTAAGAAATGTAAAAGGTGAAAAATGGTGTTGCCACAAAATAAAAGTGGAAAAGTGGAAAAAAGAAAGTATAGGTATTGCCATATACTAAAACGTAATATTATTATACTTGAAAAGTATCCAGGTATATTATTATAATTAAATATATATAGAGTAATAATAAATTAAATTTATTGAATGGCCAATTAAATATAGCATATTGTTTTAGAAAATATAATGATTATTATTAGTGACGAAGTATGAATAATAAGTTATTGTATGACAGTAGATTAATTTAATAAATTAAAAAAAAATATGTTTAGGACAGAATAATCACAATATGGAAACCCCCCCCCGTTTTTTTTTTTTTTAATCCCTCCAGATATATGAATGCATATACACATCCAGATTGTTTATATACATATTACTCTTTTTTTATAAATATTATATATTATATATATATATATATATATACGCACTTTTCTATACGATTTCTATACGATATTTTTCTATACGATATTCTTTCTCGTTCTATACGATGCCGTTCATATAACATTCCTGGTAACACACACACACACAAAATGCCTGCTGATTTTTTTATATATTTTACACAGTACAAAATTCTATATTAAGTCTGACACCCTTTACTTCGAATTTTTGCAATTTCTTTCAAAAAATCGTGCACACGTTTGTTAACTAAATACTTAGAATAAAAGAAAAAATAATTTGTATTTTGTGAAAAATTCATTTTAAAACATTTTTAAAACGTTCTTAAGATGTACTCTGTTTATCGTCGCATTAACAAAGATAAAATGCGAAATTCGGTATCTCTTTCAATTGTTCATTTTATTTATTTTTTTACCCTTTCTCTCTTTTTACCCAGGAAGGTTTAGTAAACGAGGAAATTCTCCTTCACATTTCAAGAACATTAACAATTTTAGTCTGTAATCTTATGCAAACGCATTTACACAAGTACGGCAGAGATTATAAATGCATCGCGCGTATATCATCCGTGCCTGATTCATCGCTTCTGCCTTCAGGAAGCGACTTTGAAAATTGTAAATTTATTTTCACTCTACAATTAATTCCAAGAGTACCATAGACAAGTTTGAGAAGGGCGGACTTTAAACTGAACATCCCCTCGGACCCAGGCTTAACCTGTTCTAACACATCGCTACGTAGACGTAGTCACGAAGACTAAAGCGTCGTTTTTCGTGAATCAGTTTTGAGTGCCCCAATCTGAGTTTCAGTATTGTGTACACTATTATATTTTAAATTTCATAGAATTTTGTTTTCCATGTGGTTCAATATATTCTTCAGAAAAAAAATAGTTTGATATTTTTAGAAAAGAGGCGACAATGCTGAGTTGTTCCACTCCTCAGTATGCAATGGATGAATGGATGTCTTGATTTAACTCCACTTGAACGCGTATTTTAGCGTGACTGCTTTTAAAGTGTCTTACCTTCAGTTTTTCAAAGTGCTACTGTTAATTATGAGACTCGATAATACAGTTTTCAAGTGGATGCCAGTGTTTAATTAAAAGTGCTAACGATCAGCTGGCCATCTGTAACTGTTTAATTAATTTTGAGTCAATTTTTTTTCTTGTGCAGCATTTGGTGGGGAATGTATGCATAGATACAGCGTTAACAAATTACGTTGTCTCAGCTGTCTCAATATACACATGGCAGTAACATTCCGAACCAGATTCGCATATCCCCATATTGCTTCTAAGCTGTATCTATGGAATTCTGTACCAGTTATCTTGGGGTACATCTGAATGCGAATGATGTTGTAACCCGTTCAAGCCCCAATGGTATGCTTTGCCCCGTAGATAGATCGCATTTAGGCCCTGTTATCAAACTCGGGTCGTCTCAGGGTGTTTCGTGATTAAGTTCCTTCCCTTAGGCGATAGAATCCTGAACACCCCCGGCTATTTGGAGAGGTGATCGATGACGCGTGGGGAGGTCACGTGGCATTTCAATCGATGCACGTCTCACTGCCTATGAGGGATTCACAACCAAAATAGAGGCATGCTGTACTTACTGTACAAACTTGCAAAACTACTTAACGAAACTTGTGGGTGGGAAAAATATATCGTGTTTTATGCATGTAAGCGATTTTGGTTTGTCGTACTTTGTTTTGAGTTATGCTCCGGAATTTTGTAGACAGTTTCTTGTAATTATAAGTTCAGAGGTTTGAGGTTGAATTAGAAAGTACAATTACCAGTATACTTTTTCGCTTTTTTTATTCTTCATGGTTTCAAGACGAACTAAAAATGTTTGTGAAGAAACTTGTAGATCACGTGAATTAATATAGTTTGTTGTTGAAAAAAGTATGTTTCTCTTTCTTTAACAAAGTCTGAGATTTGTTAACGATTTTTTTATATATTTTTTTTGTTGGAAATGTATTTAAATATTTAACTACTACTAATGGTAAAATAACTCATTTAAAAATTAGACTAACTTTACCTTTTAAGAGCAGTTACACCACAAAATAAAGAGAAAATCAATGTGCTAGATTGAAAAGGTTAAATTAAAAAAGTATATCTATATATATGAACACAAAATATGTTTTATAGTTAATGGTTATTTCTATATTGATAACTAATATAAACTTACTCCAAATCCACGTAAAATTCACAGTTGATTCTACTGAATTCTTTAATTTTACTTCTTTTTTTTTTTGGGGGGGCGGGTATTCAAAAAATGTAAAATCTAACGCAGCTGTAAAATTTCTCCTCAAATACTTTGCGAACTTCTGTAATCGTATTGAATTTAGTTAGATGTTTATATAAGGTTTTAATAGTAGAGATTTAAATAGTAACGCGCGATAAATGTGGATTCGTAGTATTTCAGGATAAACTTTATACTGCTCAACCAAAGATTCTTCACACACAAAAAAGTATCAGTTTACAATACGTCTCTGAATTGTTTTATTTTTTAATGAAATTTTTAAATACATACGCAGTGTGTAACTGAATGAATACTTCATAAAATATGAAAAATATTGTTTTATTCTTGCTACTAAATAAATTCGCAGTTAATCGGGAAATCTTTTGTGCTAGGTATCATATCAAGCAAAATTACCGTATAAAGCATAATTAATGACTTTTAGCACTTTTCACCGTAAATGTCTTGACTTGTTAAGTAATGAAAGTCTAAAGTAAGCCTAACTACGGTATTTCCAAATGCCATGACTCACGATTCAAGTAACCCGAAAGGAAGGTTTGACTCTCAGGTGGTTTGACTCTCATTCACCAAGAACTTGACACCCGTGTTAACCCCTTCAGACGTTAAATAGACATCAAATATACATCCATTCGACATCGACTCTCAATTTGGTGGGTTAACACGGGTCTCAAGTACTTGGTGAATACGGCTGAGAAACAACGCGAAAATTGTATTGCTCTGACGTCATGACAACCCTTGTATTAGGAATGGTGAATAATCGCTACCCTTTAAAACAGAGGTTCCCAAACATTTTTTCCACGTAGACCACTTTCAAAATTTTACTGGTTTCGGTGGACCCCCTGCTGCTACATTTCTACTATATTCCGAAATCTGGTCAGAAAAAATGTGAATGAATCCCATTTTTTTTTCTTTTTTTCACGTCAACGTAGACCCCTGTCTAGTCTCCCGTGGACTCCTGGGGGTGCATCTGAACCACTTTGGGAATCACTGCTTTAAAGTAACTAGCTTGGATGGTTAACTATCATGGTTAAAGTTTGGTAAATACTGCAGTATTCATCAAACTATCACTAAACTTTCATATGAACTACAACTAAAAGCAGTTCTGCTGTACTGCTTTTAGCTGTAGTTCATATGAAAGATTAAAAATTAAAAATATTAAAATTGATAAAAATGTATATTTAATGTTAATTAGTACTTAAAACAATGTTATCATTTGAATAATATTAGAAAAATCCGCAGAAAACATTTTAATAAATTTGATCGAGTGGCCCGGTTCTCAAATTGAGCTACTAAATTAATTATATTTGAAGAAACATCAGATCTCAGAACATGCATGTTATTAGAAGATCTGTTATATTATTGTGATCTGAACTTATTACAAGGCTATAGCACATTTATAGCTTTCAACTTTTAAAACGAACTATAAAACTGAAATAAAGTTAATTATTTGCACATTCGTAGGTGAAGAATCAGAGACTTATTAGATTCTATTTTCTCTAAAATTGACCTGTTTGTGTACAAGAATCCTATCCTCTCCAATTTGACGTATATTTGAACATTAATAAATTCCACTTTAAACCTCTTGTCAAACCGGCGAAAACTCAACTCGAACATTTCCATTTAATTCAAGCCACCAAAATATACATAATACGTACAAGGTTGGACGCTTCACCCGAGAAATCTACGCATCCCCCTCCCCTCATTTCCCTTCATGGTAAACATTAATTTTGAAGGGTCATGCATCTTCAGATGACCGGCGGTCACTCCAGCGTGGACTTTGAAATTCACTTTGGAGGAAAGGATTATTAAAGGATTATTCAAAATGATGGATGGCAGCGAATGGTTTAAATTCCCAGCAAATGTTAAAATGTATTTGGTAGAGGGACGAGCATGAGCTTGTTGGAACAAGTTCTTTTTTAACACTTTTGAATGTTTATAAAGTGAATATAGCTTATACTTTCGTATTTCCTTAAAAGAGTATATTAATATATGTTAGGTATGTAAACTAAAAGTTGTCAATTGATCTCTTCCTCTTTTAGCTTTAGTGTAGAATGACATGAGTTTAACAAAGGATGCGAATATTGTAACGTATCATTAAGTTTTCTGGAACACATATTTATATTACATGATAAAGGAACTATTGTAAACTGTAGATTGTTCTGTATAAATCCCTGAGTGGGCCCTAAACAGATTTATTATCGAATGCTCAATAAATTATCTGAAAGAATTCATACAGTTTCAATCTATATAAAACATAAAATTTTGTGAATTATATTTAAGGAGCTGTAATATCCCCATTATCAATTTTTAAGGAGGCTTAAAGCACATAAGTCACAATTAGTTAAAGTCATTGCCCTTTATTTAACAAAATAAACTTTCTTGCATAACAGCAAATGGACATGTTGAAACCAAGAAACTATCCAATCGAATACACAAGAGATGAATTACACGTGTATATAAAACAATAACAAACCTTAAAGTAACTTAAGTTCATTTTATCATATTAAAAGATGCATATACTGCAACAGTTAAGACATAATTTAGCATGCAGTGACGCTATGCTGTGCTCCTCTTTGATGGCTCCTTTATATTCTAAAGGATGATGAACGTATAAACTCTTGCGAACAAAGAGCCTTTAGGAGCAAGTATTCTGCTGGGATTAAAGGTAAAAAGGTACTAGATCTTAACAAACGAAAGAAATTTGTATGGTTTTTTTTATTGCAATGCCTCACATAAAGAACATTGTGTTCAAGAGGTGGGAAACATACAAAACACTAAAATAATATAAAGGGGTTTGGATTCGTAGGACTAATTTTGAGGAATCTTGTACTATAGGTGTTCATTACTTTTTCCGTTAGTATTCTTATCATCTAATTCTCAATTGACCTTCGGATGCCGTTAGTCTAAAGTCTAAATACACATATCAGATTCTTTCAAATTTTTCTTGTATTGAATTGCTATGCGATATTATGTTTTATCGTACTGTAAAAATATCCTGAAAAGTGTAGGTCATACTAATGTCTTAAAAAGGCTCATGTGATGATTAAATTTTACTTCGCATATGCATTAAAAATGTCACATGTAACTAGGTTAACATAACTGATAATATAAAAAACTTAAACGTAAAATTTCCTGTAAAAGCGTATGCTTATTCAAGACATGATAAAAATAACAGTGGAAAGCAATATTTTCTAATCTAAGACAACTATATGGAAATAAAAATAGTAATTTAAATGATTCACTATCCTTATCGATACCAACTATACTTCTACAACTTTTTGACAACAATATTACTTTTTGAAACAAATAAGTTGGTGTTAAATACGTACAATAGCATGATACAACAAGCTATGTTTCTAATGAAATAATTCCAGTTTGAAATTGACTTCTAAAATTCATTAGTGCTTTCAAATACGACTATTCATCCTTCAGCAAATAGGCGCATTTTATTATTCCCATTGAAGTTTGAAAATTCTCAGGTGAAAGCAATCAGAATTATCAGTCATTCATGTAATTTGTCTGTGGGCACTTCTTCATTTTACCCGTTAACAACGAATAAGAAGAATGTGCTGGTGAAAACAAGTTTAGTAGTAATATTTCCATTAGGACGATTTACTATATATATATATTTAACACGATAACTTCTAGCAGTATAAAATATCAGATGTTGACACATGTGATACTTTGGATAGATGTCTTCATATGAAGATATATAGATCTGCGAAGAGACATGAATTTTGTCCTTGAAAGAATTACATAATTTCAAACTAGGGCTTTATGTAGGATGTTTTTTCTCAAATTAGTTGTGATTCAGTTGATTTAAATCTGATTTTTTATTTTATATACTTTAAACTTTAAAAATATATTTTTTTAACATTTAGGCTGTTAAATGAAAAGTAATTTTAATTTACTTCAAAAACTATGTTTCTTTTAAACAATATGCAAAGTTCTTTTCAAGGTAAGTGACATGCAAGCACGTACGCATATACACGTACACAGAGGCAGTGATAAATTTATGTAACCTTATATCATTTACAAGTTTTATTCTGGAATCGTTAACCCTTTGAAGCGCAACCATTTCCCAATGCTGAAAAAGGGCAGCCGTTGCCATCACTCGATTGAATTACCAGCCAGACGTAGGTGAATGGAATCTTTCATCGCGTGCCACAGATCTAGATTACAGATCTAGATCACCAATTGTGTCAAAAAATGGTCTCTAGATCTGTGGCAAGTGATGAACGATTCGATTGACCGCCATGTTGCTGGTAGTTAAATCGAGAGACGGCAACGAATGCTCTTTTTCAACGTTGAGCAGTCTATCCAGTTTTCTTCTACATCAATCTATTTCAATCGTATTCTCCAGTTTTCAGCGAGATGACAGTGCTGTTAAAAATAATCCTGACAATTTTACAAATAATCGACAATTTTTAGGCGAAATGATGTGTTAAAAAGTAAAGGATTCTCGTCTAACTATGTCACGTTTAAGTATTTTTATAGAAATCAGATTTATTCTTCGTGACTGACAACAGTCAAAACGTCAGAGATTTGTGTCTTCACGGCGAGGGCACCGCATGTTAACCCTTTAACGCGCAGTATTCCCGCTCTGGGAACACCAAACTCCGACGTTTTGGCTGTTGCCAGTCACGAAGAATAGATTTGATTTCTATAAAAATAGTTGCGGGTGACATAGCTGCACGAGAATCCTTTACTTATTAGAACGCCATTTCCCGTAAAAAAAAAGTCACGATTATTTTTAATAGCACTGACATCTGCTGAAAAATGGAAGAATGCGAGAACTGCTGGATAGATTGCCCAATGCTGAAAAGAGGGCAGCCGTTGCCATCGCTCGACTTAACTACCAGCAAGATGGCGGACGATCGAAACGTTTATTGCGTGCCACAGATCTAGAGACCCTTTTTTAACGACAGCTGGCTGTGCCGCCCTTTTTCCAGCATTGGGAAAGAGTTGCGCCTCAAAGGGTTAAAGGGTTAAAACGTGTTATTTTCTACCTTGACATTGTAGTTCTATTGCTCCGAACCCTCTTTAAACTACACTTTTCGCTTCACTTTCCTTATTTATCGTTTCAAACCATAATCCTTATCGAGAACTTTTCTCGTACTTTATGCTTAAAATCTGAGAGCGCACGGGTGTAAACAATCGATGGTCGCATAAAGGCTTTATCCGTCCATGCGAAGCACTAAAAGGATTAATGGCATCTGGCTATCGATATAGCACGTTTTTTAAGGCTTATAACTCTCAGAGCGGCATTGTGTATCCAAAATGGTTCGAAATGCTTGGGATCAGCGCACACCAGGGCTTAATGGTCAACTGCTGCAACAAAGTTATCGGTTGGGCAATGGATATAGCAGGTCTCCTGCAACTTTACATCCATTGGCGTAGGCCATAAAGCATCTCCAAATTTCCCATTAAATTGAACATTTCGTGAGCGCGCCCCCCTCCATCCCTTCAAAGGGGAATTCAATAATTTTGCTGGGAGTTTGAGGGGGGGGGGGGTAAGCTTAATGCCAACAAGGACGGTGGGGGATATCTGAGAGAAAATTGTATTATAGGTGTTTACAGCGTCCTTCGCACACATTTAGGTGTTCTGAAGCTCTTTCACTACTGGCTATGAAAACTGATACAAACTTTATTATGGATTTCCAGTTGAGTTAGATATATCTGGTATTTAATCATGAAGTTTAATGTTCAGTTAATGAAATTACGTACCATTCTGTGAAATCTGGTGTATCTTCACTTGCACGATGCAGATAAAATTATTTCGAATACTTTTCAAAAGAAATTTTTCAATTTTGAAAGATTGAGTAACGAAAAATTAATATTCGTGTTCCAACAAACTGTTATATCTAGTACAAGGAGCAAATAGATCTATAATATTTTTTCTCATTTCTGATCCAAGAATACCATTGCTGTGCAATATAAATCGAAAAAATATTTGTCTCCATATACAAGTTGAATTTCTTTTGCTTAATCAAAATATTCCTTATATTGTTAGACCTACCCCTTAAAAAGTCCTCCGTCCCAAACACCTCTCCTTAAGCAGATAGCCATCGAGTAGCTTTGCCATAATACAATGCTCATTAAAGCATAGACGCTAAGAGATTTGATGCATTATCGTATAGGCTTATTTATTTTTCAGTTCAAATTGGTGTGTCAAAAATCACAGCTGTAAAACTGCAAAATTTTGCTATTAAAAATACATAGAGAACTGCAAGTCATATTTTCCCTTGTTGGTAGGAATAATTATTGTATTAAAAAATAATAACAATCTTTCATATATACGAATTATTCTTGTTTATTTTTGAGATTAAATAAGGCCTTGTAAGTGTTACTCTTCTCTTAAATTTAAGGCTGGAAGCTAAAAATCTAAACTAGAAAATATCAGTATTTTGTGAAAAAAGTTGGTTACATAGGAACCAAATGACTTTGTGAAGTACTGCTTTTAGCCAGATCAATTTTTAGCCAGAGCCTAAAATATTTTAAACAACAACCATAGTAGGGGTTGATAATTTCTGTGAAAATACTCCCCAAAAATATTTAGAAACACAACATTAAGAGCACTGCTTGGTGTTAAAGACAGTAAGATAAATGTTGAACTCCCTGTCTAGTTCTGCGACCATCTTGTCTCACAGATTGCTAGATAATTTGGTTCGTATTCCCGGAATGGTTTACATGCAGCAGAACAATATTGACTGTCTAAACCACTTGACAAATGAAGGAATCTTTTTTTTTTTTTTTTTTGTATGCGCAGCTAATAGGAAAAATGAGTTAAACACCAAGTCTTTTAGACTGATACATAAGAGGACAGAACATAATTACGGAACACACAATTTAAAAAAATAATAATTTTGGCATTTCAGGGAGACATAATGGACATTTGTTTTGCTTGGAAACACTGCGCAGATTAGTTGTTTGTCGTTAATAATTTATTCATGTAAAGTTTTGTCTTTCATTTTGCTGTATCGCAGATAGTTGCACGGAGAAATTTTAATTAGTTATCAATACCTTTTCAAAATGTGCCCGAGAAACGTGTTCGTTAATGGAAAAGGGATGATCTGGTGCATTAATGGGGGAGTCTCATTAATGGTAATTAATGGGGAAGGCAACACGACGAAACATTAAACGATAATTATGTAACTCGTGTTACCCTTAGAGCGTTCAAGCGATTGGATCCTTGTTAAATTTGTTCATCGCTCCTGGAAAACTCGCGGATTTGTTAAAAGTGAATTCGCTTTCTGTGTTTGTTAATAATAATAAGAATTTTGGGTTTTAATGAATTTTGTTTTTGGACATTTTGCTGAGTGTTAGCTTTTGTTTTGATTAGAGTTAACAAGCTCTCAGAAGCACAGGTTTGTGACAGTGTCCTATTAAAATTGCATTGATATGTGGGCGATGGTTACAAACCCGAATTGTTTCATGCAGGTGTCACAAATTGAGTTGAAGTGGGGTATTGCAGTTATGTTAATTATTTCAGGAAAGGAAAGAGAGGCGTGCATGAATATCGCACATGTGAAATGGTACTTATAGAAAAATTACAGATTAAATCTGTATTATCTGTATCTGTACTACAGATTAAATCTGATCTATAACAGATTAAATCTGTTATAAAAATATTTCTTTTTTTCCCCTTTTTTTCCTGTTAATTTAGAGGAGTGTATTGAAAATTCTGTAAACAGTTGGCAATTTTATTGATGGAAAAGTTGCAGCGTAAATATATGTTAGAATTGCAGAATATATTATTCTTTCATCTGGCTTGTAGATATTTTCTTTGGTCTGAAGCGTGTTACTTAACGTAAATCTTGAATCATATCTGTTTTCAATCATTCACATTTCTGCACAAATTTGATGTTTGATGAACCCAAATGGAAAATTTAAATTAGTCAGAAGCCTTTTGAGATCATGGATCATGTATATCCATAGCAGGATATCTACTACTAATCTCTTAATTTGATGGGTGGAAAAAGAGTAAAATCGATTATTCTGGTTTGATTAATTAATTGATTTATTTTCAAATGTTATTGTCTATGTCGGGAAATTTATTGCATTTTTCTAACTGATAGTTCTTTGAGATATGACTTATTAGAAGATGAAATTTTTCATAATCATCCGTGTAAATTTTTATGACGTATAGATGCCATTTAAAACGTTAATATAAATTGCGAATTTTTGTGTATGAATCATATAATTGGAATGAGACTGGATTAAACATATTAAATGCATGGCAGCAGTTTTATGACTGGAGAAGATACCTTGACATTCTGGACATTTTAATATGCTTTAATTATTTCCAATCTGTTTCATAATCGTGCTTATTTTTCAGCTTTTGAATTTCTTTTCAGCTGTTTACTTAAAAAATATATAATGTTGTTCATCAAGTAAAGAAGTATATCATGAATATATCTTTAAAATTAAATGTAAAATGCCATTAATATCTTCGAATTTTTTTTAGGAAATCATTTAGCGTTTAATGCATCATTAATGATAAAAAAGAATTGAAGAGCTATATAATAAATTGTCTAAAGCTCTTATTGGAGAGTTTTATTTGTAAACAATAAATTATTTATTATGAAGGAACTGATAGGATACTGATACTTCTAAAAACATAACAAAAATGTTATCATTTAACAGTGTCAAACTTTATTTAGTTACTAATGAAAAGCGCGCTTTTGATAAAATATTCAATTATTCACGTGCTTCATTTTACTACAGTACAAAAATAAGAACGAAAGAAAGAAAAAAGAAGTATACGAAACACTTAAACGTCTTATTTATTTATGTATTTTTATCTTCGAATTATCAGAAATAATAATTATAAAATATGTAAATTATAAAATACATATATTTCCGAATTTTGTTTATTGGCATTTTTATAATGTCTGTTTCTTTGCTTTAAATATTCATGAGAATTCTGTCGCAAGTAATATTTAACCATGTTGATGGTGCATATTTTATGCCCATAGATATAATGAATGTAATTCGCTTTGTTTAATTCGTGCTTTCGTTGAGCTCGAGTCTCTGTTAATTTTTGCAATTACGGTGCGGTTCATTAAAATTTAATGACAGTTGCGTTATGTTTCACTCTAACGCAAGAAACCCTACATAATCCTAGAATAATCCCCATTATTTCTACACCAACCTTCCCCCCCCTCCTTTACCACACGTGCACACTGCTAGTCTGGAAAGCGGCTTTAATTCGCAATTAATTATGGCGGCGTGCTGGATGTTTCGAATTGAGTTTCAGAAACCCCCAAAACATTACTACTTGCAATATGGCAACGGGGAGGGGTTAAAATAAAATATGCTCCTAGAGATAAATGAATTTCTCGCTTTCATATGGCAACGCATTAAAATTTCCTAGCTCCGATTTGGTATGGACCGTTGGTTTGAGCGGTTGTAACGCTTTCATAGTACAGGTGGAAAATTAAACGGAATGCCGCATTTGTTTTTTGTTTTGTTTATTTTTTATCGTGGAATAGCATGATTGCGGTGGTGAATAGTTTAAGAGGATTCGGGATATTAATCTGGTATTTACAGCCTGGCTACTAGAAGTTTTTTTCCCTGCAAATGTATTCTGAAATGTTACGTGAAACAGTTGAGTTGGAATTACAAACATTTCGTGCATGTAGACTACACATAAATTTGATATTTTTTGAGGTAGAAGTCATAAATATAAAAATGTAGTTTTTTAAATGTTTGGGAGGGGTTTAAAATTACTAATATAGAAATACAAAAAATATAAAATTAGTCAAGCAACTGTTTTGCTACAATATAACAGTTTTAAATAGTTGCATAATTTTTAATCTGTATCAGGTGATAATATAATGACTTAACTATTTATGATAACTGCACATTTCTAACTGAAACGCAAATTATGCTGTCATACCAAAACATATTTGGAATATTATTTCTTAAACTTATAATAATACGCAGTTTCAGTTTCGAGAATATGATTGTGTAAAATTAACCCTTTCAGGGCACAGGCATATACAAAGAGTCGAAAGTGCTTGGAAATTTTCTTGTCTTCTTTTATAAAGGGTGTCCAAAAATTTACGCGAGATTTGAATTAAATAGAAAACACACTTTTTTTTCGACTGTATTTTTTATAGAAACATAAAATATATAAGATAGGATTATGTTTTGAATAGCAAATCGGGCAAAGAGTGGCTTTGCTGGCACATACTCACTCTTTTATCGACATTTTCCTAGAGCATTTCGTATAAACGTGGCGGAATTTCGTTGTTGCAGCTTTGAGTACCCCCTACACCCTCCTTCAATTCATGAATGGATGTAGATTTCTCGGCATAGACCTTTAAATCTAAATAATACCAAAGAAAGAAACCCAATGGTACTAAATCACATGATCTTTCTCATTATTCATCATCAAAATCATCATGAATCAAACTTTCATTATTATTGAAATGTTGTTCAACAATGAAAACGCGTTGCTCTTTCATAGTGGTGCATTTTTACTAATCCTAAACTATCAGCTGTCAAACTGTTTTCATTTTTTGGTTGTCAACACTTAATTAATTTCTATTTAATTCAAATCTTACTTAAATTTTGGGACAAACTTTACATGTTTCCTGCGCCCTTTCATTCCCGACAAGAAAATTAAGAAAACAAAGGTTACTCAAATATTTAAGTTTTGCAAGAGAATAAATTCAGTATTAATAAAATAAAATTCGGAAAAATAACTGCTGTTTGTGTGGGGAATCAAATGTAAAAGTTTTTTAACTAAAAGATGTATTTCATTTTCTCATTTCTCGAATAATTCTGTTATCTTTTTCTAAAAATACAAACCAAAAGAAAGTTAGACAAATATAACTAGTAATTATCGATTTCTGCAATCAATAGAGAGTAACCGGTAATTATAGTTACCTGCGCCGTTCAAAGGATAACTTGCTTAATTTGCAGTAAAAAAGTTCTTCAATGATTAAATAAGTTTACAAAATGCAAGCATGCAACTAGAATTTTTAACGAACTAAATTCCATTCAAAACCAGAAATGTAAATCCGTCTATTTTTAAATTAAAGTATTTTAGTCATTGCTATTCCTCTATTTACATGTAAAATGTAACAATGGATTACAGCATTTTAACTATATTACAACATTTTCATTATTGCAGCTTTTTCATTTATTTAGTTTTACAGTCTTCCGTTGAAAATATATTAGATATAGATTTATATATTCAAAAATATTACATTTAACTCCTCCTTGTATACTTGATGCTTTTGAGGTATGTATTTTTGGGGAATGATTGATTATCTATTTTTTACACTATGTGTCTCTAGTTGTAAAGTTATTTTATCACTGCTTTATAATAAATTTATTTAATCAAATATTTTAGAGCAAAGTAGTGTAATACAATCGAGTTTTAGAACAAAATATTGCAATAAAAATTCGTTTTCGAGCAAAATGATTATGCATTAATGCATTATTGTGCAACTGTTTTAGAGCAAAACGACTATTGTACAAATGTGTTTTAGAACAAAATACTTACTAGTATACAAATATTTTTACTCGCTATATTTATAGTGTGGAAGTAACATCAATACATTTAAGGGAAACGACTGTGCCATAACATAACATATAGATATATCACTAGAAAATAATTTTCGAAAAATAACAAGAATAGCTTTCTGCTGTGACGCGAATTGCAGTTATAAGTCTAGTCTTTTTTAGCTAAATAATATTTGAGTGGGGAAGAGTGATTTCACAACTCTCTTCAATATAGCATCTGTTATGGCCTGTAATGGGATCACGCTGTGCGAATCCTTCAAAAGAAATAATTCCGAAGAGATTAATGTCCTCCAATTGTACGTTACCTACTGCGGAACAAACAGTAGCAGTAAATTAACACAAGTCTCAAAAGGCTAAAAGAAAATTATTAGGATCTCTTATATTTAGTTTCTAAGCCCTGCATTAATTTTTATTTATTCAATACATGAAATAATTTATGTCAAGTGTCATACTTACTTTTTTTTAAGGAATGAAATTTATTTTGTTGAGCTTTATTTTTCATCTGTGATTAGTACTACACTAAACGTACACTAAAGTATATGTAAACATATTTTGTAAATGTGAAAGACATTATTTTTAATTTGCAAAGTATTTATTGAAATAATTATGTAATTTATTGTAAACTGGGTGTTCATTAGCGTATATTGTATCGCCATGTCACAGGTTCGAAATTCTATCCTTGATTAGGGCAAGTTTTATTTTTTATATTTTATAACTAAGCTTGTTTTAAGGAATTAAACTCTGAGAGCTCTCGCGCCAGTTTGGTAAGCTGACCGAAGCATTTGCTTCGGCCAGATAAACGTACATTTAAAGCACATTGCTTTAAATGCACATCTGTGTTAATGAATTAAGGTTAATGTATTAAGTATCACCTAACCTTCTTAAAATATAAAACCTACTTTTAAGCAAAATTAACATCTGCGGTACTTCAAAAATACTCAATGGTTTTAAATATTTAAGAAATTTACTTTGTTTTTCAATTTTGTCAGAATTACGATCTTGAATCTTAAAGGAAAGAAAATGCTACGTAATTCATGATGTGCTCTGTACGAAATTCCTAGAAATTCTGAATTATTCTTGTGGGTAATCGCTCAAAAAGAGAATTGCATGGTTATATACATTTTGCTTATTTCTTTTAATGTTTAGGAAGCTTGCTTTTTGACAGAAGTTTTGATGTTTTCTTTATAACTCTTTTCTTCCCCAAAACACAAGCACACACAAATCTGACATCAAAAGTTTCAAGAATGGATTCGTCGTATCCATCAGCCTTTGGCCTTAAATTTATAAATTTGAAAAATACTGAGGGCTTATTCTCCTTATTCATATTAATCCTTTATATATTTACTATAAATTGAATGAACCCGTTCCTAAATTAATGGCTGGAAATGAATAGAAAGAATTTTCAATCCATCTTAAACACTCTAAATTATTGAATATCTTGAAGCGGTCAATAAATAGTAAAATGGAGTTTTAAGTTGTGTGTCTCATATAAAGTTCAAATTTTATAGCTATGTTCTTAAATGCATACTCTAATTTTGTAATTTTGTGAATCAAAATAACTTAATAGTTTAGAATAGTTGAAAAAATTTTGTACCTTTATAACACTTTTGTAAATGTTTTTTTTAGGCAAAAATGTAAGAATCAACATATCTAGTAGAACGAAATATAATGTTGTTTAACCGTTGCTATGTCACAGTTGTTGGGTGCGGCTCACATATGTTATTAAAAATTTTCATTCAAAAGGTCAGAGTGTAACTTGTTCTAAAACTGAGTAGTTATTACTGAGGTCTGCCGAACGGCTAAAAGAGAAATATTTGCCATATTTTTACTTTATCGACTGTCCAACTTTCATTTGAATAATAATTCCTTCTTCAGTTCCTCCGTATTTACCTATATTTCTCTGAATTTTAAGCATCAGATTTGTAGCATGAAATTTACAGAGTATATATATATATATGGCTTATTACCTGGCATTGATTTTCATTGGGGGGAGGCGGAGTGCTTCTGTGTGTACAAGTGCTTCTAAGTTATTGTTAGAATTTAAAGAAATCATTCTAAGTTTTAGAAATATTTTAAAAACTTTTTTTGAACTTAATTTTTTTTTTTGGAAAATGGAACGTTTAGAAATACGCACTATTATGAGGGTGCTACGCATTGCAAACTGCGTGAAACATTAAAATTGCATTTGGCTTAGCAGCAGACAGTACAGAACTGGTTTGCCAAATTTCATATAGATAACTTTTACCTCACAAATGAGCCAGGCTGTCGACAAGAATCAAGGGTAAATAACGACGAACTAACAACCAGTCTGTTCCATCATTATGTCTATGAATTATGGACTGTTCGAAATGATGTAATAAAGAAAAACAACGTAGATTGGTCATCGAATTGACTCCTATCATATTTGCATGATAATGCTAGACCAAGCACTGCACAAATGACTGTGGCAAAACTACAGGAATTGAAGTTGGAACGTTCTTATTTTCCATACTTACCAGGCCTAAATCCCACTGACTACCACTTCTTCCGCAATTCGGAAAACTTTTTAAATAATTTTTTTTTATTTATTCCGACAATGTTACAAAAGTGGTCTTTCAAGAATTCTTTGACCCTCGTCCTCCAGGGTTTTATACTCTTGACCTGAGCAGTATGACACTTAAATGTCAAAAGTTTATTTACAATATGAGTGCAGAGTTTTAGAATTAAAATAATTTAATATTTGTAATTATTTATACCAACTTTGCTTTTTTCCCTAAAAATTTCATCCTTGACGACTTGATACATACTTTTATAAGGAAAAAAATGCATTAAAGTTCTTAATTATTGATGCTATCTAAAATTAATTTGAATATTTTAAACTGCTTGTCCTACGAATCAGAATGCTTGATCATATTATTTAATTCAACTTATATTTACAAACTCTAAATCTCTAAAATACTCTGAATTTCTTTCTTTCTATCATTTTAAACATTGCGAATAATCATACACATCTTCTAATTGTATTTAAATATAAAGGAATTAAATACTTATTTATTTGGATTTATAAACGGTGCATCCTAAAGGAAATCATGTATACTTGTCAATTCGAGAACTTACTATTCGATTGCAACGACTTATTTTATATTCAGTCTTTTTTCCACTTGTGCCCAATATTTTTTCCCAATAAATTTTTGTATCGTTTGTGTCTATACTTAAGAAATTGCCAGTGGCAGAACTTAAGGCATATAACAAGATCAAATTATTACTATAAATATTGATATGTATTATATCAATCGTCACCAAGAATATCCTTAGCATTTAACTTACTACAGATGGCAACTTCCATAAACCAAATGCAGTTTACAATGTATATCTTCGATGTCATACGTGTATCCATCATCCAACTGCATATCAACATAATGGCACGTCTTAAAACTTATGTATCGCTAATGTCTGTAAATATGCAATATGCTAAATTCTAAAGCATATATTAATAAAGGATTTCCGGAAATTACTAAGAGTAGCGTCCTCCTAAAGTTCAAGTTTTTTCCTCAAACACACCTGAAGAAACAATTTAATTTCGAACTGTTTCGGCATGGCGAATAATTTGGGTTCTATACTAGCATATTGGGATCTGAAATCTCATTTTGATTTTAAATTGTATTTTCAATGTAATTTACATTATTGATCTACGCATGATGGATAAAAGGTAATTTGGAGAAGTAGTACAAATCGCAAGCGCTATTTCTGTTTTAAATATATCTCGCACATCCAATCATTAACGCTAATGAATTATTCCATTATGGCCCATAACTCATCTGTTGCTTAGTAATGAGCCAATTTCAAATCTTTGGCCGGGTCTGTGAGAGATTGGCAAGAAAGTGCATGATTTACATACCCCCCCCCTTTTCTTAAAATCTTCAGATAATGAGGAACACTTGTATGTCTTGCATACTTTTATAACTTGGTTAATGAAAAGGATGCATAAGAATACCATAGAAAATATGCATTCGCATTAAATATTATTAAGACAACGAATCCAGTGCTATTAAAACATTAAGAATGTTCAGAAACGTTAAACATACATACAAGCTACAATCGTTAGTTAGAAAGCCTCATTAGTGTATATGCAAATTCTTTCCAAATGCTGTTTGAATGTTAATTAAAGCTTTATAATAGTTGTGTTAAGCAGATTAACGAGTAATGGATAAACAGAATTAATCTTAATTAAAGTAGTTCAGTTAAGAATAACTTGGTGGGGGAGAATAACGTTGGATTGGATATTTTTATCCAAAACATTTCAGGTTTGACAAAAGTTTTTTATCACATTTAACTTCTGCCTGCGTGCGTTTAATAGATTATTGATAATTTGAATAAAATACCAAGTATATCTTGTTTTTATAGTTACTTTAACAAAACGCTAAATATAATTATTTCTTTTATAAATTAATAGAGCTGCAAGTATAAAATAATATCTAACTAATTCACAAATTCACAAATCTCGTATATTTCATATTTTAAGACTACTTTTAAATAGCACATTTTTAAATAAAAAACAGTAAATAAAAAAAACACTTCAGTGGTCTTGGACGAGACTGGTTATACTAGTTCAGTCCGAAACTTCGCTGCTTTTTTAAGAAAGTTTATATAGAACCTGCTACAAATGAAGTAACCCAGCTTTCAAAACAGCATACATTTGAACTCATATACCTCTTCCAACGTTCATGTAATTGTTCAAAACACTTTCCGAACCCTTTTTTGAGAAAGCTCTTCGCATTCTCCATCAATATCGATTTTAGCCTTAGAAGCAATAAAAAATCAGCAGGAACTATATAAGGCAAATAAGGTAGACAGTAAACTGGTTTGAAATGCAGCTCCATTGGTTATTGGCAACCTATCGACATGAATGCTTTGAAGGACTCGGTGTGTCCGTCAACAGTGGATGTGGACGGCCAACCTAGTGCGGGAATCATCTTCTGAAAGAAACACTAGTTCCACATTTGAGATTTTTTTTATATTATTATTTCGGTTCCATATGCTTAATTTAACATCTGAAGAGTCCCATACAATCATTTGCGTAACAAGATGCAAAAGTTTATGTTCGCACATTGTTTCTCATACTCTTCAATATCAGACAACATAGTTTTTTCTAAATGAATATACTTACAGTTATCAGAAACGATGACTTAATAACTAATTAATTTCCAGAATTTCCTACTAAAGAGTCTCAGTATATTTTGTTCTGCGATCATTGTGGCGCCCCCTGGTAGTCGATTCTGGGAACGTTATGACTGTACTACAATACCATCTATATTAAAAGGATAAATAAAAAAAAACTATAGTCAGCATCCCCTAGAATTTATTATTTACGATTTTTGAGCTAGTGCATGAACTATATGAATAGAGACGTAACTTAATGAACACAATACACTTCACATATATATCACACATATATATATATATATATATATCAATAGAAGAGAAAAGTTCTCATTGAGAATTTTCTGAATCACGTTATCAAAAAAAGTAGCTCTTTTTTTCTAAACTTTGGTTATATACGACATTTTGATTTGCTCACTTACTCATAAACCTATCATCTATTTAAGAAAAGTATTATAAATCGAAAATCATGCGAAAAGGACAACGCAGGTAATTATTCGTAAATTTATCATTGCCTATAACAGTAGAAATCGAACCGGAGCAACTTTTAATATCATCATTATCATATTATTCTCTTTTTGATGGCGACCTGTTTTCAATTACTTCAGCAATCATTTTTCAATTTGGATTCTTTTATACAAGCGAAGATTTAAAAAAAATGGCGAGTTTCCATTCTTCAACTTTGTGCTGTGAATGAGTTTTGAGGAATTGTTATAGTTCATTTACTAAAAACTTTATTTTAGTTAAAGTAATAGTTTTGAAATTTATATCTATTAGTTTATAAGTCATCAAACAAGTTCATAAGAGATAGTACTTTCATTTTTTCTGCAAAAAATCCACGATTATAACATCGATTTTATTAAAACTACAGTTAATTGAAAGTCTTAAATTATTTTGTATCCCATAACTTTGGCTCGTATATTTTCTAAAGGTATTAAACCTGAAAATTAATTTCGCTAAACGTTCGTTTTTATATCCTTCTCTTCAAATTTTCAATAACCTGGGATAAAAGTACTTTCGCTATTGTGAGATTGTTTGTGCTATTACAAACTTTGCAATTTCAGAAGCTCAAATCCATTTGAATGAAAATTCAATGCGAATCAGAATTTTTTAAAAAAGGAAATAAAGAAACCAAAAGAATGTGGCTTTCTGTTATACACAATTTTCAGTGTATGGATTTCCTATTGCTTCGCGTAGCAGCCATGAATACTACAAAGAGCTTGTATTTTCTTCATGCACAATTTAAGAAATGGCTCGCGAGAAATGTTTATCAATAATTTACGTAAATCCACAAAATAAGCGTGCCTCCCTTTTTTTGGGAAATTACGAATAGTATTTTCTCTGAGCGAAACATAAAAATCATTAGTATAACCAAATTACCAAATTAAGAAATTTTACGATAGTCTTCTTGCTATCAAATACTTCACTAGAGAAAATAACGTCTTAAGTACGACAAAGTGTGCATTAGAAACGCTTTCGAGGGATTAGTTAAAAAAAAAAAAAAAAAAAAAATTCCTGTCGAACAATCGTATAACATTGATTTTATTCCCACAATCTAACCTGTATAACTACTTTTTCCTTTGTAAGAGCCCTAAGAGCCCTTGCACAAGGGAGCTGGTTTACATAGGTTATCTTTGCTTTCGAATTCTGATGTTCTCTTGTGTAGGAATAAAAAAATTCATGCAATTTTATGTTTTTGAGGTAATGCGAATAAAGCTTTACTTTCTATATCAATAGGTTTCTTATAAAAATAATTATCCTCAATCGTTTTAAAACGGATTTCTTCCCCTCATTTTAACCTGTAAAACTACTTTCCCCTTCATAAGAGCATATGAACAGAGAAACTTGTTTATATCGTTTCTTCTCGAATTCCAGTGTTCAGTAGGATTTTTTTTTCTTTTGTTATTATAAAATAAAAAAAATGATTCTTTGTAATGTAAATGACCTTTTCTAAAATTGCATGATGTTTGTTTTCACAATACTAATGAGAAATTTTGCTAAATGGTTTTATTTCCCACTGTGTAATTGCAGCAATGTTACAATATGCAAAGTAAATATCATGAATACACTACTGTGAGAGAAAATTAATTTTTAAATATTTACAAATTTTCAAAAAGAAAGAAACATGGAAAAAACGATCTCTAGTTAACAGATAAAATAAATCATTTTAACGAATGGATTTTTTTAGTTTGATTCTGATTCTTTTCCCTTTAACCATGCAATTAATGCGATATATTTTAAATATAATGCACTGCATATATTAGTATAAAATATTTGTATACTTGCACTCATCCAAGTAACAAAACATTTAGCAAAATATACTTCCGTACTCGTTTGCGATTCGGGATTACATCGGCATTACATGTCACCATTTCAAATATTTTTTCAAACTCTCTTGATATATTTTTAAATGGAAGTAGAATATACTACATATTTGGATTTAATGTAAAATTTAGTGTTGTTTTATAAGACTCCGCATTTCTCTATAAACTACTTGCTTCGGGGATCAATAACTTTACTCCCGGAGTCCTCATGTATTCAGTGCACGCCCTCCGACCCCCCTCGTAGGAACCTGAGATGTCCTACATTATCCTTGACATTTCTCCAATGGACTACAATCAGGGCAATACGTCATGCTCCTTTGAAGCCTCCAGTCTTTACAGTCCTTGATGAGACTTGAATGTGGGCGCCATTAATTTTAAGTGGCACTCGATGTTTCCTGCTTGAATAAACCTCTTGCTTATTAGAAGTACATATGATGAATTTTGTATGGAAATGTAATTATTAGTAGTAAGAATAACTGCAAGAAAGTTCACTGCATCTTGTGCATTTAATTAATCTATTAGTATGTTTTTAATGGATTTTCTTGAAATTGTTCATAGTGAAGATAGTCTAGAGAATGTGTTCGTGTGTTTTAGAATGATCTACTTTGTAAAAGATTTTTATTTTTAATTTAAGTAGTATTATGTCCCTCCCCGATGGTCTTTGTAAAGAATATTTTTTGCATTGTCGTCGTAAGTTTCAATATTACTACGTTATAAAACTAATTGGGTGAATTAACAGAGTGAACTAACTGAACTAACCGGTTCTTTTTACGGCATTCAAAAACGTGATGTCATAAATTAAAAACTGCCTCATATTGATAAACTGATTCCAAATTTCTGTCAAATCAAAGTGGATTCTCGATTTGTACGATTCTAAATATCACCCCCAGATTATACACTTTGAAATATGTCGCATTCTTAAGGAATTTAACCTACTGTAGAAGCTACAAGCTAAACATACTACTACCTTCTTCAAACTGCTTGCTCTCATCGGTCAAGACACATCGGAGAAGACTCCCTTTCTTTGATCAGTGTTGTAGCAGGAGAGGGTGCTTGCGTAAGTGTAAAGATTAAAATTGAATTGAGGGGGGGGGGAAGATAAACGAGTCATCTCATATAATGCAGCGTTATGTGTTTCTATCTAATCTTTTACTGTTATTTCATCCTTTTTTGTTCATGATATTCATCAGAATAATAATTTTTACAATTTGAGATTTTGTGTGCTTATTAGCCCGAAGATATATCTAATGGATGAGAAGTGCATGTAGTATCTGGAAATAATTTTCTGACTTATCTCATATTTATTTAGATACTTACATCAGATCTATGTTCTTATCATCGTTCTGTATTTTACAGTACTTTCCTACTTCGGACAGTTGAAAATATTTTTGTCTTGTTATTTAACCAAGTGTGAAGAAAGTTTGAAAAAAGTCACAGATAAAGTACTCAAATTTTTAGTACTTTAATTCTGAACATTTATCGTTCTTATCTAAGCTAAAAGAAATAAATAGTACTCTTGCTCTCCCCAAATCGTACTTCTTCCTAAAAATATCATCGTATAATTTTAAACTCATAAATATTATATTGTAAATTATACTTTAAATTTTTAAGTAAAATTTGCTTTAAATTTAATGTTTTTCTTTAAACTCTTTCTCTATAAAATATTTGTGAATAATTTTTCCGGCCTAATGAATATTTTTGAACTTCTGATTTAGAAAGCTTTATTGTTTACGCTTTTTCCAATCCCCTAAAGATTAATCATTCTTTGAATGACGAAAAGGGAGAAAAAAAATTAATATTTTACGCTAAACATGTATCTATCTTTCTTATAATATTCTTAAATATTTTCTCTCTTATTTATTTATTTATTTCTAATGCATACTTTTTGTTTTATAGGTAAGTTTTGGGAGCTCCATTCTATATTTGTTTGACACTCATTGTGCTTAATTTACAAAATAAAGTAAGCTATTATACTAATTGGAATAATACTAATAGGAAGTAAGCTATTATTTTTATTCATTTAATCCATTTATATGAAACTATTTAGCTTTATTTTAATGCATATATGTATTAGATGATATGAGGTTTATTTTAGTGAAACTGTGTAGAGCTATCCCTTTCCGCTACCTTAACACTCTTTGATACTTAATGCTGTTCCCTAGACCTGAAGAAATATTTCGTGCTTATTCGGTCGTCATATTACTTTTCTCAAGTTCCTTGTATTTTATTACATAGTAGTAGTTGAGATAGCATTGAAAAAACGTACCGTTTTCTCTTAATATATCTTATTACATTAAAGTTATTTCAAAGCAAGCAAATATGATAAATGTTTTTCAGATTTAGATATGCTTTTTTTCTTCCGTTTATTTTATGTTTAGAAAATGACCAAAAATGTGAACTTTAGCAAAGTTATTTCATATGAAATCCCCATACATAACCTTGAAACTTCGCGGGAATGATCTTAACTATGTATTTTTAATCAGTAAGTATACTTAAACAAAATACAGTTATATGTGGGAAAATTCTTTTTTTCTCTGAATATTGATTTTCGGTGAAATATTAATTAGACAGTTTCATTATTTTTGTATGAGGTTTTCTACATCCATTAGTACTATATTTTAAAACGTTGTTTTGGTTTTTTTTAAAGCTAAGTTTATATATAATTTTACTTAAAGTTTTTGAAAACAGCTAATTTAATGCGAAGCAGAAGGTTAATTTTATTTCTACTAAAACAATTGTATTCATTTCGGAGTAAAGAATTCTTCTTCCTTCAAACCAATTTTTTATAATGAAAAATATTTCATAAAAGCATCAGATGTTTTTACTCTTTATCATAAAAATTTGTATTTAAGCTGAAATTCCGATGTTAAATTATTTTTATTTTTTACGTTGAAGACTGTTTAATAAAAATTTAAAACTGGCTATTCTTAATAATTTTGAAGAATATGTAAACTAAAATGTCAGTTTCAAAGAGTTTTAAGGATTCTGAGAGTGATTTTAGAAAACAAAATCTCAATTATATTTGATAAAATGATAATTTTATGTTCCCATACTTGCTATAGAATGACTTATTATAATACAGTTATTACAAAGCAAGCAATTTAGATATATATGTTTTTCATTTTTAGATCGCTGATGAATAAGCCTTATCAGTAAATTAGTGGGGTATTTTAGAAAAAACCCTTGTGGGACTGAAGAATAGAATTTGAGCATTTCAAAACAAAACGTTTTGTTGTTAAAATATGATATCAAAGAAGTAGTATTTTGTGATAAAATTAGGTTTAAATATGTTATCTGCACAAATTTGATAAAGGGCAGTTAAAAAAAGTCTTAATTCAAGTTAGATAAGACGTATACATATTGTTCAAATAATGCATTCTTTCAGTTTATGAATTGTTGAAATTCACGGATTTTCAGTGCGCAGTTGCAATTTGCATTTTCGAAACTAACTGCAATTATTTTATTAAGAAAACTCTTTAATTTTAGAGCATGAAACTCTTAATTTTAGAGTCACTCGAAATGGTTGATGGAAGGAGCCTGGTTCAAAACTTGATTGCATCTGTCGACCTAACTGTTTTCCGTGGTTTTCTCCGAAACTTAGCGTAAATACAGGTTAGGAGCCTTTAGACCCTCCCCTATCCACGGAAGGTACCCTCATTATGTTGTCCTTCTGACGTGGATTTACAAACTGGTTTTAAGGCCAAGCACACAAATCCGAAATGCATGTTACACAAACAAAAACAAGCATAATCAGAATTGATAATTATCAATTATGATCCACTGATCCTATAATCCATTCCCATTATAGTTGCCATTAAAACTGTTATCCATATATGTAATAGGCCGATTGGCGTATGTTGCATCTTAATATATTTCATTTCGCCGATGTGGCTAATACCCAAGCTGTTCTGTTATGAATCTCGTAAAAAAACATTTTATTTAAAATTATTTTTTCATTTTTTTAAAACTGTGTACTTCAAAAACATCAGATACCTTTTTTATTAAAGTAAATATGACTCTCTAGAAAGAGTGGTTACAGATCTTTTAATACAGGTTTATTGCGGAAATATCGAAACGCATTCTCTTACACCAGTTCGGCCCAACAAATTCCCGCTGGCTTACGACTTCCTCGAACTCTATCATCTGACTTCCTGACTGGATTCCTTATTTCTTTCATGGTATTCGTCAATATTTTCCCCCGTATCGTATAAAATCCTTTATCGTTAATATGTTGCATTCGTCACAATCACTTTTCTTCCACCAGAGTATTTCGTTTTCATCCTTTAGTGTTATGTACTTGAAGACGACGAGCATAACATAAAGAAGGCATAAAGAAGACCACGAAGAGTTTAGTAAAAAGGCAGTGATATTTTTTTGGGGTTAGAAATTGGAAGTATTTTTAGGAAACAAATTACCCAGTTAAGCTTTGTGAAATACTGTATGATTACTGATTTTTCTCCCTGGGCTCATTATTTTTGTGAGTTATGCTATATCTATATTTTTCATCCTATTTCTTAATATTTTCATGTGTCTTCCAATCTCAGTAATAGAATCAGAAAATGCAAAAAATCAATGTAAATTGATGAAAAGGGAGAAAGGACTTTTAGATAAATTAAGATTTTTTTTCCTTGTCATTAATACACAATGATGTTTGAGATTAAAGCCACAAACAATAAAAATAACATTTAAAAATAATTCTACTACTAAAATAATTGCTACTGGAAAAACTAATAGAATTGGTATTTTACATAATTTGAAGGCAGGGTAGTACAATAGAAGTCATCGGTTTTGAAAAAAAAAAGCTTGTTTAGCTTTAGTTTTTGCAGAATAATTGGAATTAAACTGTTTAAGCATCTGGAATT
Source organism: Cheiracanthium punctorium (assembly GCA_038373885.1). NCBI lineage: Eukaryota > Metazoa > Arthropoda > Arachnida > Araneae > Cheiracanthiidae > Cheiracanthium > Cheiracanthium punctorium. The sequence continues at coordinate 371,342 of JAWZYV010010632.1, forward strand.
TCCGCAACTACCAAGTTTGACAGTTTGCTATGATAATAAGTTCTCATAATCATGTAGATAGTTCCTTGAGATTGAAAGCCGTAGGCAGTCTTGAAGTTAGGCAATCTCAAGCGGAGGGAGCTCTATGGTTACACGTGGCACTGAAAGTGGTATCCAGATTTTGGAATAAATTAGTACTTATGTCACCAGGAAGCCCGGACAAGGCCGCCAGACAGCGACTACACCTGCACACGATCGCTACTTGGCATTAAGCGCTCGACGCCAGAAGCAGACAACGGCTCCTGAGCTTGTTTTTGACCGTGCTGCCGCATATGGAATAAGAATTTCCAGAATACAGATGTCTAGCAGAGAGTGCCCTTTAATCTCAGCGTCCACTGGCATGTGCCTCTTTGAATGCATCGTGCATCAGAGCCCGTTTGTGGAGCTGAACACATCAGTATTGGGCACAAGAAGAATAGGGCAGGGCCGTGTTCTTGAAAGTGATGAGTCGGGATACACCACACAGATCGATTCTTCGTCGAGCCTTCATCTGCAAAGAACTTGGAGCTCAGTATCATGCCTCCTACGTTATAGAAGTACACCGATTTGATGGTAAAGGAAGCCTTTTCTGGGTCAACATCACGTTGGGCAGCCGTACGCCACTGCATTCTGTTAGCACAGCCACAGTCACTGCAAAGATGATTTCCTTGAGGCCTATGCCAGGTTGTTCAGGAGTGCCCGGACATTCTTTTATGAGTAATAATGCAATGTCACGTAAAGCTCACATTGTTGATGAGTTTCTTGAAAAGGGGGATATTAGCCGTATGATCTGGACCACGAGGTCTGCGGATCTCAATCCTATTGAACATGTTTAGGATGGTCTGGGAAGAGCCATTACAAGACGTAATCGCCTTTATAGGACACTCCACGAGTTACAAGTTGTGGGCTTGTACAGCAGTGCACAGTTTTCGAGCTCCATATTATACCGACCTTTCCCGAGATAAATGCTTTATTTTGAATTCATGACTTAACAACAGTTTTTATATACCGTGTTTCTTATTTCACAATTAAAGTCTTTCCCATGATGTTATGCTGCTATATGTTTTCTCTCATTGTAATATATCTCTGTGCAAAATGTCGTTACAATCTAGTGAATAGTTCACCCGTTTTCACAGATTTATGTTTGTGACTTTAATTTTGAATATGAGTAGTACAGAAATTGTATGCATGTGTGTTTAATGCCGTAGATTTTTATGCCATTCAAACAAACAAAACAACGGGACAGGAATTTATGTAATATTCCATACTATCTATGCATTTTACAGCAGTGTACTTCTATGTGTAATTTAATTTAATTTTTTGGTTTGGAAATTTTTTTTTAAATTTCCGTATGTTTTCAGAACGGGTATAACTCATGATTTTCATTATCCACCATATTTATTTTTCAAAATTCAGTGTCTAAGCAATAGAAAAAGAAGTGTATATCAAACATTAGAACTATTCATAACTCCTGAAAATGGCAATATATTTTCCATTTTCTGCTCATTCTGGATTCCTTGATCATCGGATCTCGAATCCACTAAGACTCTTTGGATTGGTTCTTCAAAATGCTATGGAGTTTCACAATATGATAGCAAATAGAAGTTTATTTCCCGTTGGAAAAAAATCTCCCCCATTTCACCTCTTCTTGGACAGATTCCGTCTCTTAGACAATCGTACATTACAGACAGCCATTTCGTATTTTAATAAATTTTGCATTAATCTGATATTTACGTTTGGAATAATATTAATATCCAATTTTACAAGGCGGTCATAATTAAACTTTCCTTATAATCAAAATCTTACAGCTGAAACGGGTGGGCCAATTGCCACCAAATTGGTATACAAACTGTATCTGAGATGCACTTCAAGAATTTCAGAAAAGAAAAAAAATACAGTTCAAAAAAATGCCCAAAAGTTGTTGGTAAATGCCCCAAAACTATTAAATACATGTTGAAATTGTTTTTAGGAGAAGGTGTACCAAAATGATCCTACGGGCAAAATGATCTATATATATATTCTTAGATACAAATAGCGCTGTCTTCTGGGTAACGCATAAACTAACTGTTCCAAGCGAAGAAGCAGTAATTGCCGTATTCAAGTGCTCACAGTATTACTCGTCTAAATAGAATTTTTCGAAAAATTGGGTTTTATAACATTTTGTCCTAAAGTAAGTACTACCTTTCCTATTTATTTAGATATACAGTCTTTCATGCGCGTAAATATGACTTGGTTTACTGGATGGAGTGTGTTTTTAAAAGGGAATTTCACCTGCTAAATTTGTTATATTTTTCGGCACTATCCAGTAATGACCTAACTGTGCAGCCATAAAATTGGCAGCCATATTGCCGGGTAAAATGATACTTCGCCTGGAGAACTCCAGTGCCGGGTCCTAACCTTCATAACAGCCCTTCAACCGTTCTCAAAATGCATGACTTCTCATCACATTATTTAAATTATTTGTGCGTTTATTATAGACCATAATTACTGAATTATAATTTTGAAATATTCCATTTTATTGCTAATAACCCTTTTTTATTTTAAAATTTTCATAAAATAAATTATGCATTCTATATGATTACAAAACTTATTTTATTTCATTATGTACATTCATAATTACTTTCACATCTTTTGTTTTGCCGGTAAAAACAATTTATAGTTATTTTCAAATGAAAGATCATTTTTCCTTTGCTTGAGGATAAAATGATCCTTTGGGCTCTTTTTCGGAATTTTATTTTTTTAATTAGTCATTGCGGGCTGAAAATATTATTGGAATATGTTTATAATACAAAACTTATAGTCTAAGAGCCAGCGACCGCCAGACCTTCGTCATAGTATAAAAGCTGAAACTTTCTCTGCGCATACCCCCCAACAGAGGTAGGAACAATAGGCCACTATAAAGTTTGGATGACCGTGGCTTTGGCAGGTAACAGGTGGATATCTATATAAATAAAATTAGACTTTTGTCTGTACATTTCTTGGAATTCAAAAATTTTGCGATTTCTATCCGTTTCAAGCACCCTGGAATTCGATGCGACCCTCAAAAAAAAGTTTGCCTGTCTGTCATTCTGTCATTCTGTCCTTCTGTCATTCTGTCCGTGACGCTTTTTTTGTTTAAGCATCACGTAAAAACGACTGAAGCGAATGATATTAAATTTGGTGTCATGATAGGTGGTCACTCAACTTAAAACATAGGCGTCGAATTTTTAAAAAATTTTGATTAGATTTTCAGATTTTGCGAAAATCGTTTCAAACTGCGTAAATTTGTGTTCAAGCATCACGTAAAAACGACTGAAGCGAATGATATGAAATTGGGTGTCGTGATAGGTGGTCACTCAACTAAAAACATAGGCGTCCAATTTTTAAAAAATCCTGATTGGATTTTGAGATTTTGCGAAAATCCTTTCAAACTGCGTAAATTTGTGTTCAAGCATCACGTAAAAACGACTGAAGCGAATGATACGAAATTGGGTGTCATGATAGGTAGTCACTCATCTTAAAACATACGCGTCGAATTTTTAAAAAATCTTGATTGCATTTTGAGATTTTGCGAAAATCCTTTCAAACTGCGTAAATTTGGGTTCAAGCATCACGTAAAAACGACTGAAGCGAATGATATAAAATTGAGTGACATGATAGGTGGTCACTCAACTTAAAACATAGGTGTCGAATTTTTAAAAAAAATCTTGATTAGATTTTCAGATTTTGCGAAAATCATTTCAAACTGCGTAAATTTGTGTTCAAGCATCACGTAAAAACGACTAAAGCGAATGATATGAAATTGGGTGTCATGATAGGTGGTCACTCAACTTAGAACATAGGCGTCGAATTTTCAGAAAATCTTGATTGGATTTTAAAATTTTGCGAAAATCCTTTCAAACTGCGTAAATGTGTTCAAGCATCACGTAAAAACGACTGAAGCGAATGATACGAAATTGGGTGTCATGATAGGTAGTCACTCAACTTAAAACACAGGCGTCGGATTTTCAAAAAATCTTTATTGGATTTTGAGATTTTGCGAAAATCCTTTCAAACTGCGTAAATTTGTGTTCAAGCATCACGTAAAAACGACTGAAGCGAATGATATGAAATTGGGTGTCATGATAGGTGCTCACTCAACGTAAAACATAGGCGTCGAATTAAAAAAAAATCTTGACTAGATTTTGAGATTTTGCGAAAATTGTTTCAAACTGCGTAAATTTGTGTTCGCACATCACGTAATAACTGCAAAGGTGAAAAAATGGTATTTGGTGAAATGATAGGTGGTCACTCATCTTAAACTATAAGCATCTAATTAAAAAAAATTGATCAGATTTCGAGATTTTGCGAAAATCGTTTAAAACTGAGTGAATCTTTGTTCTCGCATTAAGTAATAATGACTAAAGCGAATGATATGAAATTTGGTCACATGATAGATGGTTGCTCAACATAAACTATAGGAGTCCAATTTTTTAAACATTTTTATTAGATTTTGAGATTTTGTGAAAATTCTCTCAAAATACGTTCAATGATGATTTCTTCAAACTTCACGTAATAACGACTAATACGAATGACACGAAATTTAGTGATATGATAGGTAGTTGCTAATCTTAATTTATAGGCGTTGAATTTTTAAAATATTTTTATTACATTTTGAGATTTTGCGAAAATCGTTTTAAAATGCTGAAAATTGTTCCAGCATCACGAAATAAAGACTGCAGGGAATGAAACGAATTTGGGTGACATGATAGGTTGTCACTCAACTTAAATTCTAGGCTTCCAATTTTTCAAAATGTTGATTAAATTTTGAGATTTTGCGAAAATTATTTCAGTATGTGTAAATATTCATTCGCGCATCCCATAATTACGTTTAAAGCGAATCAAATGGTATTACTTAGTTACTCTCTAACCTGTAATATTTTAACAATACATAAAAATTATAACTTTACTTTGGCAACATACTACATTCATTCTGTGTACTCCTACAATGCTGACGAAAGTTCTTGCTTTTTGGAAATTTGCATTCACTAACCCGTCGAGGACGGGTACTTCAGCTAGTGGTGTATAAAATTGCAGAATATTCTCGTCATTTCATAAAGCTTAATTTTTTTTATATGTTCATCTTCGCAATACTAGAAATCACTTTATCCCTTGCCAGACACTTTTCCATCGTGGCAAACCCCCGCCAGACAATCTCAAAGTCATAAAAAACTGTTGTGTTCGTAAACTACCGCGACGAAATACGTCAAGCTGTGAAAAAGTGCCAAGCACATTTTATACTGCTCCTTCTGAACTTTCTTACGCGCGAACTTTCTTGCAGCGCGCTCGTAATAGAATTACGTTTTCCATGACTTTGGGGTTGTCTGGCGGGGGTTTGCCACGATGGAAAAGTGTCTGGCAAGGGATAAAGTGATTTATAGTACTGCAAAAAAGAACATATAAAAAAAATAAGCTTTATGAAATGACGAAAATTTTCTGCAATTTTATACACCTTTGCCACTTGTTACCTGCCAAAGCCACGATCATCCAAACTTTATAGTGGCCGATTGTTCCTACCTCTATTGGGGAATATGCGCAGAGAAAGTTTCAGCTTTCATACTATGACGAAGGTCTGGCGGCCGCTGGCTCTTGCTCTATTAGTGTAAAACATACTAGGAAAATGCCAAAGTTTTATTAAACACTTATGTTATTTATACTCCCATAAGGAATCATTTTAGGCCGCCTTCCTCTACATTGCGATTTAGATATTTCAATTATGACATTGGCTGTTTTTTCATGCAAAGCGCCACGTAGTGGTCATTTTTTAACTTATTTTTCGATTTTTAATTCCTTGAGCACATTTCAATTAATGGTAGACGTTTAACCAGATACAGTTTACATACCAAAATTGGGGTGATCGCATGGCTGTGCGGTTTTGCTCACCCATTACTGCCAGCCGCCTGCGGGTTGTGAGGCTCGGGTTCGAATCCCGTTAACCCATGGTTGTCATTTTCCCTCCTTCTTCTGTGTTTGTACTTCTTTTTTTGTTCTATGTTATTCATAAATGTTATATGGAATGAATAGATGTCAAACAGATATTCAGGGGTATAAGACTATCTTCGAGATTGCAGTCAGAAACCTCAAGAAAAAATCTCAATTCACCAATATTGGGTGCAATCCGTTCAGCCGTTTCAGCCGTAGAATCTTGTTTAAAGAATAAGTTTAACTATAACCACCTTGTTCATAAACATGTGTATTTTATAAATAGCGTGTCTTTCAAAAAAAAAAAAAACATTCAACTGTCATATAAAAGAGGATACTTCACAGATTTCTCTATCTTTGAAACGTATTTCTAACATTTGTTACAATTTCTGCAGATTAATATATACTGAAAATTCGCATTTGCTTAATCATGAACGATGCACATTCCTTTTGTTACTGGCTGTATAATGTAGCTGCGGAGAATATCATTCTCTTTCAATAAGGCGTTCTTGAGTCTTTTTAGTCTCTTACACGAATGGTTATGACAACAAAAGACAGCGCTTTTCCTCTTATTGAATTTCAAGTTACCATTCATCTACATAATAGAACAGTAAATTTTATTATGTAATACTGAGTATTGTTGGGGTAAAAATAAAATAATCTTGCGGAGACAATCTTATAAATTTACTAACCCATGTGGAATGAAGACCTGCTTCTCTTTAAACTGAAAGTAAGTTTTCATGAATTAAATACAGATTTAAACGTGCTTACGGCAATGATTTCTTTCTAATGTCACTGAAAATAAATCTATTAAAAGCAATTGATAATACAACTAGCATTTAATCTAAAGCAAATATTCAGTATTCCTTAGAAATAATTACTTGTATAAAAACGATTAATAAATTGAAATTACTATTTTAAGCCGTCATACAATTTCCCCATCGTGTAGATTTAACTTATTTAATAAGAACTAACGGGTCTCTTCAAAGACCATTATGCTCCAAATCTAATAATTCTTAAACGCTAATTCTTACATAAATTTCGGATAATTTCATTATTAATGCTACGTTAATACAAACAAACAAGCTTATTAAAACTTATATGAAACTAATTATTATTTTGTTAAATAACACTTGCTTTTTAATTGTAATTACGTTTTCATGTAGACTGTATTTCGATGAAGTTGAAGTTGATAGTTAAATATAAAGCATGATGGTTAACTATCAACTTCTACTTTTACTTCTTAGATAACTATCCATAGCACGCTTACTGGATTTAAAAGGCCTTTTTTTTTTTAAAACCAGTCATCTGACAGATCATGTTTACAATGCTGTTTTTGGACTTTTCCTGGACATTTATCTGTGCGGTGCAATGTTCATTAAAATTTAAGTTGTTAAATGTTGAAAAAATTAATATAAGCATTACACTAAACCTTAAAAATCTGCACATCTAATTTCATTGAACTCGAAAAATTTGAAATATAATTCTTGTGACTGTAAAATTACATTTTATTGTTAAATAAAGAATAGTTGATGTTCTACATACAATACTTATAAATTTCAGAGTTTCTTTAACTGCTATTTGATTTAGCAAGATGATTGTTAAAACATTGTCTTTAACTCTTTATATATTTAATGTTAGAAAATCTGAAATATAATTAGTTGCTTGCTGCAAATGTATTTTATCTTTGCACTTTATAAAGGTTAGAAAAGGTGTTAAGAATTTCACTGTTCTGCTCACCCCGAGCCTGCGTCCCTGACATAGAACAGTGCAGTATTTGCAGTTATTAAAATAAACATTTATTTTATTATTTTTATTATTATTAAATGAAGTATCGGAAACTCCAAAAATCTAAAACGACCGACTTATGATTAAATTATTTTTTTAATTCTTAAGTTTCGAAATTATAACTTTTTATCTGAAAGCTAGTATTCTTTAATAAACTCCCAGTTTTCTAAACCTTCGAGAGCTTCTATTTCTTAAGATATTTTTTTCTCTGTGCATAATTAAAAAATTTTCTCCATTTGGTATAAACTGCTAAATAACAAAGATTCCAAACTGAGTGAACTAATTAATCTTGTAGATAAACGCAGTATGTCTTTAAAAATAATTCTTTGTATTCATAATTTTCCATCCAACAACAACTTGCCCTTCCTAGTCCTGGTTTTGTCAGATTTCTTCTCTTCCCCAAACAATTTATTGTATAATTTGTTGGTCCTCTCTTTCGGCAATTCGAACCTGCTATATATTTTCGTCATTCTGCTTACTTTTTTTTACTTTCCTTTTTAAATCCAAAACTAAATAAAAATAATGAAAAGAGATGAGTTTCTTTTGCCCACATAAAGGGGAAGGGGGATGAAATGTGGTTCAAAATAAAAACTTCACTCACACACGTTGTTGATGTTGAAAGCCATGAAAAATGAAATAGTACAACAAAAAGCCTGAATTTGGTGAATCGTTGAGCGATTTCAGTGCCATCTATTGGCGGAATATCGCCGGCTAGAGATGCGGAGGAATTTTCTCTTTCAGTCATCCCTTGGCTGTCTGGAGTGCGATAACGCCTCTCAAAGTCTTGCTTCAGCAGAAACGTCTTGCAAGTTTTATGCGTTCTAAATCTCTGTTTTGATGGCTGCGGTGTGATACTTGCTCCAAGCATGGTGCTAAACAAATTAAGAATGTCTTTGGGAATGTGAAAGTTTCATTTTTGCAGAGTTACGTAATGCGTAAAAATACTTTTTATTTTTTTTCTCAAAGCGTGTTTTCGGATGGTGAAATAAAAATTTAGCCCATGGGATGTTTCAATAGAGTGAAAGAGCGCGAGGTATTATATGGATTAAAATTTAATGCTTAATTTGTAATTCTTATCTTGAAAATATATGTGCTTTTTTAAAATTTTGAAAAATGGATTTTATAGTTAATAATGGCAGTATGTTATAACATATTTAGTTGTCCCTATGCCGTGTGGTTATATTTTGAACTGAATTAGCTTTATTTGAACTTAATTAGAACGCACTTTATTATGTATTATAATTTATCGCCTTTTAATTTTTTATTGTCATTTTTGGTGTTAGTCTTCAATAGAAAATTAGTTTATTTTGAAGCTGTCTAATAATTAAAAGAAATTATAAGTTATCAGTATTTGTAACAGCATTCATTAAAATGCATTCCGATGTTTAAAAATCACATAAAAGTTTTTTAGAGTGGATACTTGACAAAATATTTATTTTAAAAGTAATTGTAAAACATATTTTCAAGAGAAACGGATAGAATTCTCCCTAATTTGTGTTAAAAGTACTTAAAGATCATACATTTCTAGTTTTAGACTTTTTATGGTACCACTATTAGAATACTGAAGAAGGTGACATTAACATAATTTAAATAAACTTATAGTATGCAAAATTATCATTATGATTACATGCTATAGATAAAGGAATGAAAGTAATTTTACTAAAATCGCCTGAAAACTATTACGCTGAACAATTTAACGTTTTAATGCAGTCATTAATTAAAATAAAAGAAAAAAAAGTAAAAAATGTTACAGAGATACTGTTAGTATCTTTGTTTAAACTTTAAAATTTTGATTCTGTTACTTTGTAAATAAACTGAAGTAAAACATAAAAAAGAATTAAATAAGACATACCTAGCATTACATTACTACATATTTTTTCCAGCTAACATTGATAATTGCTCCATAAAATGTATTCCTCTCATCAAAAGTAACAATAAAATAACCTTCATGCATTAAATAATCATGCATTCAAAATAAGTCTTGATCTATCTATCTAAATGCACTTCCACAAATAAGGTTACTAAATTATGTATCGTGTTGAACGCGAAGAAAAAATATGTGTACTTTTCATTTCGAAGAAAGAAACGATTTCCAATTCATAAAAAAGTTACAGTTCTTCCCACCCAAAGTACAGTTTGATAAATTGTACCATTCCAGATATCGGCAAAAGCATTAATTTTAGAAAGATCTAATTTTTTTCTTTGTTTTGTTTTTCTTTTTTCCCCCGCTCATTACATTTCAGTTTTTTATGTTATTTTTATAAATGTTTTCTTTTACATTTACTTTCTTAATCTTTTTTTTTCTGATGTAGTTGTTAGTAAGTGAATTTTTGCATAGATTATTTTCCTGAAAGCTTATTATTTTCAAATGCACTTTGAGATGTAAAACTAAGTATGGAAAAGATAATCTATTAAAAATTGTTAATGAAGAATATATATATATGCATATTTTTGTTTGTTTGTATAAAATTATGATATTTTTTCATTCCTTTTAAAAATATGTTTCTGAAAATTTAAAATATTGGACTGGAAAGTATTGTTCCCGATTAAGTTTTCTGTTTCAATTTAAAATTTTATAGAATTTTTAAAATTCATAAGTTTTGTTTAATTAAAAACCTATATTTTTTGTTTAAAGTAAATAAACTAATCAAACCTTTTAAGTTGAAAAAATATTTTTTTATGTAAAAAATAATTTTTAAATGTTTACTTGCTCTTAATAGTTCAATAAATATGTATGTCATGGAGATTTCAATTCTTAAATAAGTAATAGTTAGTATGAATTTAAAAATGGACTGGTAAATGTTTTACGATTGATCAATTTGAAATATAAAATAAATCAATCATTTTTATGTTTTATTATTTTTGAGTATTTTAAATCCCCATAATAGTACTTAGACTACCTTCATAATTTTAAAATCAGTTGAAGTGTCAATTGCTGCGACATAAGCATTTTTATGTATTAAAATTAGCCTAGTATATGAATAGCTCATGTTTAAGTTAAAAATTCACGTGCTGGTGATTTTCTAAAAACTATCATTATTTTTTGATAAAACATTCATATAGCACAAAGGTATTTTATTTTCATAAAGTTTTACGAAGTATGTACGTAAACGTAAGTCTAATTTGTTTATATCCAAGTATGTTTCTATATTTTCTCTTTAAATAATTATATTTAGTGAAATGTGTTTCCATATTTTTCCCATTTGATATTTTTAGGAGCTGTATAGATAAAAGTAAAAATGCTTTAAATTTCTGTTATATAGAAATTAATGAGGTTTAGAAGTGTAATTATTCCACAAAATAAATAATTTCTGGTAACAAATGAAATTTTCAAAAGCGTAATTTTTCAACTAAATTTTTTGAGTACGTTTGTCAGTTTGTTGATTAGTACAAATTTACAATATAACTGCCAACTTTCATATATTTTTAACAAAATTCTGTATTTATTAAGGTATTTGCCACTTTAAAAGGTATTATTTAAATTTGATATAACTTGACACTTATTGTGCTGCCAAATATTTATACTTTATAAATACATTTTTAAAAATGTATCTATGAAAATTTTTTAATATATTTGATTTGTTCGCTTACTAACATCCTTTACAGTTTAAATATATTGCTATATCCTATATATATTTTTTTAAAGTAAAATTTAAAATTTCACATACAACAGAATTTTTTTTCACACAAAAATTACTACTTTTATTATATTTTAGATCTTTCATGATGGGAGGTACTTTTTGATTTCGAAATCCAAACAAAGAGTGTCTAGAAAATCTCTTACTGTTGAAATTTAATTCCTTTTAAAGTCATGTTTACGCTTCTTACACTTAAAATAATGTTTGCAAACTAATAAAAATAAAAAAGTTCATTTTACAACTGTACCTTGAAGATACATAATTCAAACACAGAGAAGGTTTAAGTTTAAAAGGTCCCACGGGGCTGTCAGACAATTCTGGAGGTATTCGAAATACGTGACACCATTATCTTCGATTTATGATCATATGTGGATATCCTACATATAAATAAGTACTTTAAGAGCTTTTTCTGTAAACATTGATATATAATAAAGGAATAGCGGATTTAACGTGCAATTTCACTTTGATTTTTTATGCATATTTTGAGTTTTTATTTAAAAATTTCAAATATAATTTTTCGAGAGCTCTATTAAAATTTTACAATAATTACTTCAAGGTTTTAGAGTAGTGTGTTTTTCAGCGTTTATTTTGAAAAAGTATCTATGTAATACTATTTATTTATCTTACAATTATTTTTAAATATATAAAAGCAATTAGTGAAATGTTTCCATGCTCAGGAAGAAAGTTAAAAAAAACATTTATTTTAGGACTCTGATGCTGTTTTATATCTCTCATTGTAATATGAATTTCTTTAATTTTTAAAGACTTAGTGTAAATTCTCCATATATAGCAAAGTAATTCCAACCTTTGAGCAAAAGTGCGTTCATTTCTTTCAGACTCTCTCAATTATTTTCAATTTCCACCAAAAAAAAAAAAAATATGCATTGCGTAACTCTGTAAAAACTGCTATTTTTCTACCACTGCCAAGTATTGATGCACATAGTGAGAAAGGCCATACATTCGTAAATGTGCCAGATTGGTCATTTTCTGCTGTGATTCTACAATAACTGTACGCAACTTTGTGATACTTTCATTCCTGTGGGAATACTGTGCGAAATCTATCACGTGGTTACTTTTCCTGCACAAACTATAAGTTCTGCTGTTTGGCTGAAATTCGTGAGTTTCGTTAGAGTAACGGGAAAATTTTAATGACTTCAAAGGCTTTCTGAATGGGAAATCGAAATTCCAACGTTGCTCAGTGCCTCTCAAGCAAAAGATCCAGAGCCTTCCCTGCATATAGGTGAGTTCACCTTTCAACGCATTTGTCCGCTTCCTTATCATTATTGTTATTATTATCATTATTATTATCATTATTATTATAGTTGCGAGTGCACATTCATAGATAAATTCGCAATTTTGGTAAAAATAGAGCAAATTCTGTTTCGAAAAAAAAGTCGAAATTGGCACAGTAAAGTCATTTCAACAAATGTTCAGGGAACAAATTTGGCCCCCACTTTCAAAGGAGCTTTCAAAGAGGCTTTTGAATTTGTATTCAAAAAAGCATAAAGTTGCAAGCCAGATGCTTGTCAGCTGTAAAGAAATGTACCTAGCGTTTGCGAAAATGTGTAGAGTAATTATTCGCGTAAAATTCGCGAGTTTTTTTATTTTTCATTCACTAAATTGGTCCTTAAAATTTCAGATATCCACCAGATAAAAAAAGTTAAGAACCATTATGGTTACCATTACTTTTACTTTTTTTTTAAACGCTGCTTGCAAGTCATTTTTATTCTCTGTATAAAAGGACATAAATGGAGCGTAATCGCCGTTGGCAGTAAATAACCAAACACTATCGAACACTATAACCAAACACTATGAACGTGATTGAGAATATTATTGTGAATAATATTATTCTTTAACGTTTTCGTGCAGTTTTAAAATTGATGTTTCAGATGTATCTTATTTAATTTTTAATAAATAAATCATGAACTTAGCTGTTATGTTTAAATTTAAGCGGACTAAACTCTTGTTCCATGATAATGTGACAAATTAGATTTATTTTTAATTCGTTTTTAATAAAATAATAATTTGGTATTTATATAACTTGAAGCCTTAAAATATATGAAGATCCTCCTATTTCTATGTCATACGATTTTTGTTTTATTTTTCAAAAGTTTTCGTGTGACTCAAATGTGGGTTTTCTTTCTTTTTTTTAAGGATCAATTAATTTTATGAAATTTGTGTGTTATTTTAAAGTCTATAAATTGTTGCCTGCTCCAGTTAAGTATAATGCAAGTTTTCTTTTCTATTATACTTTTCCAAACGATGAAGTCATCTTTTTCTACCATACCATGGGTCCGGGTTCGATTCCCGGCACAGTCTTGGGTGTCATTTCGTTCTCCTATTCCTAGGAGTCAATGCTGGTTCACCTATAAGGTGCCTCCATAATAAAGAGTCCAATAATTCTGGCCAATGCCTCTAAGTGACAAGTTTCCGCCATTAGAAAAAAAAAAAATTCATACTTCTGCACAACTTTGTAGACGTTCAAGTAATAACTAACAATGTATTTATGTTTCGGTTTAAATTTCTAACGTTGTAATTAGATGTGATGAAAAAGATTTTTGATTTATTTCGTAAACGCATTAGTAAGAACAAGAATTTTTACTTTCAAAAGCAATGTATTATTATAAGAAAAAGAAAAAATTATGAATATATTATTTAATAAAATGTTGTCCAAATAGTTCAAGTAATCACTTCTACTTTGAATTTTGTTTTATTTTTGTTAGAATAAAATTATTCAATAATTCATTGGTTCTTAAACTATGGTCCGCGACCCTGGGGCATTACCGAGAGTCTTCGAAACTATGAAAAATGTTTTCAAACAGTTCAAAAGACGATGAAAAGTCAAGAAACGCGAAGCAATAAAAAATATTTAGCTAAAGCTCTTGCTTATAAATTAATTATTTTTCTTTTGATATTTTGTCGGTTTTAAGAAGAGTTTATGACAAGCAGTGAAAGTTTATAATGAGATGATCTTTATTGCAACATTGTGTAAAATAAAGTATTCTCAGTGTTCACTTAATTGTTTATGACGGTGTGTTTTAGACTAAATACGAAATCGTTTTACCTGAGAATGAGTACAATTTGTAAGGTAAAAAAGGATTTATACAAAAAATCCATGAAGATTATTGCCCAAATTTAAATTAAAAGCCTATTGTTATTGTTGTTTTTGTTACTTATGCCCTCTGACAACCGCATGCAGCACCAGACAATGCGAACCGTGCGGATAACCGCATGCGGTGATAGATCCCCCAGGTAGGGAGGCGATGGGCAGAGGGGGGCGTCTTCCATTTTTAGTGGGCTTCACTGGGAGGAAGTCCGGCTTTATCCTGGGGTCCCCTAATTTTCAACCAGTTCCAGAGGAGGGACCAACCCCTGAAATCGGCACCTCAAGAGGTATCGTTTAACAACTTGGAGGACATTGGAGCCACGATAAATTTTACGTGCATCAGCTCCCATTAGCATACACGGTTCCACAGCAGTCGAGCCGAAAGGGAGTTGACACTCCCAAACACTGGCCAAGCCGGATGCTGCTTCACTTGCCATATTGTTATGGGAACAGAGTTTAGCGCCCAGACCACTGCGGGTACCTTACTAAACTTCTTTCTTTATTAAGGTACCTTACTAAGCTTTTTTCTTTTATTAAGGTACCTTAATAAACTTCTTAATTAATTTTGAAAAAAAAAACATATTTTGTACCTGTTTTATTTATTGTTAAATCATAATGTTTCTTGTGGCTTTCTACAACACAGTATGTGTATGTGTGTGCACCAGTCGTAAAGTGCGATGAAAATTTGTTTTACTACATTCCTGTCTTTTTAAATGATGTAATTCTACTTCTGACGTCTCTAGATCTTCTTGAAAGCCTGTGTTAAATTTACTTCACTTTCTGCCCTCTTCCAATCGAACTGCAGCATTGAAATTTAACATTGTAGTGTGACCGTAGCTCGTCACAATGCCCCCCCACAAAAAAAAAAAATTAAAAAGTTGCATTCTGTAACTATTTTCAAACGCAATAAAGTTTTACTTAAAACTAGCTGAAGTACCCGTTTTTTGTACACGAAGAAGAAGTTATTTTCCTAAGATTTGCAATGGAAAATTACCCAATCTTAGCAGATAAGAATAGCAATAACCTAAGCTCGGAAATACGAAGAGAAAGCTCAGCTCGTGCTTTTGACGGGAGAGATAAGAAAGGAGTTAAAGGAGTTTACCTTTAAAGAATTATATATATATACATATACAGGGTGAATCTAAACTCTTGGGCAAAAATTTAAGGGGTGATAGGGCACACAATGAGGAATCGTAATCACATAGCAATCTGAGTTGAAAAACGTAGTTTTACCTTACCCGATAGTAATCACTTTTGGAAAAGCATTGAAGTGTCCGTCTAATTTCTTAACCAAGTTTCATAAACAATAGGCTCGTCTCCGAAAATTTCATCCATGAAATAAAATAAACTTTTTAAACCATCCATTTTAGTCTTCTGTTTTCGGAGAAACATACATTAGTTTCTGGCGAAACAATGGTCGAAAAGCGCAGTGTTTTTTCAGCTTTTTTTCCCGAACTGATTATTAACAGCTATACGAAGACGACGTTGCCGACCCCACATTTATGTGATTCTGATTCCTTATTATGTGCCCTATCACCCCTTAAAGTTTTGCCCGAGAGTTTAGATTCACCCTGTATGTACGACCTTTTTAGCAGAAAAATTCAGGTAGTTAGTATCTTCTGTTGAAATTACTGCTGGATGTATGTCACATAGGCTTATTTATTGTTTAATTAGTTGTAATGCGCTCATTGAAAATTTATAAATATAGCAAGCACTCTTAATTTCTCGAAATACTGATTAACACTATTGTTCTTCAATGTTTGTATTCTAACAAATCAAATAATGTCACTCTTATACTAATATTATCTACCTTCGTTTCTCCCTCTTAAGTGCCCAATTTAAATTCTCCATGCTTCATTCTCGTGAAATAGACCAAATTTTGTCTCTTGAGGAGATATTTAGAATCTTGCAAATTGCGATCATGACGAAAGGGCGCTCCAGAGTTTATAAATCCCACGCAACTTTGAATTTACCACTAGGAATGGACGCGAGACGAAAAATAAGCGTTTCGCGTCTCGCAAAATAGCTTAAAAGCTTGTCTCGTCTCGCAAAAATCCCTATATCGTAATGTTAAAAATGTGTGTCTCGTCTCGCAAAAAAGCTGTAAATCTCTGTCTCGTCTCGCAAAAAAGTCGTCTCGCTTCCATCCCTATTTACCACGTCGCATTTTTGACTGCCGTAAAGAATCCCCTGGGTAGTTGAAGTAGTTCACTTGGATATAATTTTCAAACAGAGTAATATTATAATTGTTGATTTTTTTTTTCTTTCTTTGTGTGAGACCCTTGTGGAGGAACTCAGTATTACGTTAAGATAAACTAGTTTCCTCAGATTGCAAAGTACTTTATTAATTACCTCCAGTGTGCCGAGCTGTTTCTGTTATAATTCCTGCTATCCATGCAGCGAATGACATAAAATTTAAAAGATTGCGGATCTGGTATACTATTATTCAAGCTATTCAAAACTTGTCTCTCAAATACTTCAAACTTCAGAAATCTCGTTTACGCATTCATGGAATTTCTCCCATCTCTCTCGCCAAATGCTGCTGGTACGTTCTCCCCCACTGCACTCCTCACGAACTCTTGCCATCGCTCTAAACCTAAGCAATCGAATAATTCTTTGTCGTATTCAGCACCTGAGTCCTGAACGTAGAACTGCTGTTTCATGTTAGGACATGCATACAGCGCGTTTGCATTTCGGTTATGTATATTCAAAATGGGTCTATCGACGAAATGCGTATGGATGTAAGAAGAGTTTCAGAAATTTGTCATGTGTTCATGACGTACCCTTTACATATATGAAGAAACACTGGGTTTCCAAAATAAGGATTGTTTGAGTGGTTTTTTTCGAGTGAATCTACTACATGTTATGTTGCCTTCGTATATTATCTATGTTCTCACTTATGATTAATTTTATGTTTGTTTTTAGTAGACCTTAAATTATCTCAGTCTGGCAATGAAATTTAAGACCTTAACTTGATTATAGATTTTATTTTTAGAGTATTTATTATATTACGGACAACCGACACGAAAGGTATCTGCCTAGGGTGAGTGGATTGGATGAAGGGCTTTTTAAGATATATCAGTTCTTATTTACGTTACATCTGGAGAAAACCGCCCAAATCTTCAGACCGTTAGATCGACAGCCGTGCTGTAGACCAGAACCGTGAAGTTCTTATGTTCAGTATCATTTACTCGGCTACGGTGGGGCAGTTTTATTTTTAGAATTTAAGTTGCCTTAAACTTGCAATATCGAGGGGAAATTAATTTGATTATTGGAGTTATTTTTTAGACTTTAAAATGAGTTAGGCTGAGAAATGTAAGACAGAAAATTGAGACTCTAATTTTATTACAGTTATTGTTTGTTTAATTTTTTTTTAATTTAATCTATCTTAAGCCGACAATGTGATGTAGAATTTTTTATCGTATATTTGTATACATCTTGAAATATGTGGCGAAATATAAGTTTTCAAGAATTTATTTCGACACCTGTGAAAATTATAACTTTTCATGTTTTAAACCAAACAATGCAATTGTTCTTATAACCATAGTCTAGAAAATCATTTTTGCCTTTTGCAAAATATAACAAAAATACAATAATTTCTAATTAACCATACTGCAAACAAAATATCTTACACAGTAAAAATGATTCGAAATGAAAATGACAATGCACTATATATAGTTAATGTGGGGAAACAGCAGTTTTAAAACAATCTTTACCATGAAAATGAATATTTTACCAACTATTTCGTGCTTTAACCTAAAAACTAACCTTAAAAAATTCCGTAATATTTTCATTAATAAAATGACAGAATTTCAAAATTAGCTACTAAAAATTCGTCATGGTTCTGGCATTAAACTTTTTGAATGCACCTATCTTAAATATTTCTTCTGATTTATTGAAAATGTCATTATATTATAGTATTACATGATGAATAAATAATTGTTATAGCATTATAACTAAAGGGTATCATGAAAAGACGCATGATTTTAATAATAATATCGTGTATGTAAATCCCTTTTTAATAATCAGTTTAAATAAATAGAAGGTGATTCCTTGTCTTACATAGTATTATACAAAATTTTGTACTAAACGTTGTGTTAATATACCAGATAACAAGCATAGAGATATTTGCCTATTGATACATTATTTTTTCCTTGAAATAGTAAAAAGTGCAATGCAAAAAAAGGCACAGGAAGAAATTTACAGATATATGCAACATCATGGTTGTTGTTAATCTTTATAAGCGTTACTAAAGCCATTAACCGGTACTACAAAACTCTAATTGTGCATAAAATGCCAGTGTGAGATTACCGATTGATAAAGAACACTGTTGCCGTAAAATTTTAAGAATTAATGAACTTAATATTCAAATTTATTCATGTACTTTCACCAGCATCAATTTTAAGCGCATTGTCTTCAAAAATCTAAAATTTTCTCCCCTAAAGAGATGGGCCCGGGAGATCTAGAGCAGTGTCACCTGACATTAAGTCTCAGAGCAAACGAAATTTCGAAGCCTTCCGTAACGAAATTTAGACTTTACTCTTTTAGTTTTGCAACAGAATACCGACGCAGCTCGGAATACAAAGCAGCTTCTTGTAATAGAGAAAAGACCCTGCTTCTGCTAGTTCCGAATTCTTGGGGCAGGAGGCGCATGGGGAAAGTACGTGGAACTACTTTGAATTTTGTTTATTATCCTTTCTTATTTAAATATGGGTTTCAGATGCAAATGGGATAAACTGGGTGACTTGGCGTCCAGATTTCTAAATAAAGTGAAAAGTTTGATTTTTAGGAGTGGATTTTTTGGAAACTGAAGACAATAGTAAACGACGGAATGTGTATTTTTTTATGACTAGCTTTTTTGACCTGAATAGCAAACCCAATTCTTTACGTATGAAGACTTTAACAATGTTTTCTATTTTTTAAAGATTTTCAACTTTCGAATATGGCATATAAAAATAAATAAATAAGTAAATTATGAGTGACAAATAATCAAATGCGATATTTGTACGTTTCAGAAAAGAAAAATGAAAAAGAAAAATTTTCAAGAGAGTTTCTTTCTAATAGAAGTCAGATCACGTCACTGAATTTGATGCACAAAACTATTTGCACCCTTCGAAGAGATTCATTTCAGTTTGGGTTCTCACAAAGAGAGGCATTCTGGCGTAGTTACGTCTCCTAGAAATTGATAACGATCAATTAAACTCTTTTCAGAGCTTCTAATTTAGCGTGCACGCTCATTGCATGAACCTAATGATGATTATTAGCGATGAGCTAAGAGTGAAATTGCGAACTCCGGTTAGTAATCCAGTGTCTTGGCTCTTTAGTAAGTTAGTAAGGACACAAAATTTAAACATTTGACTGTCCGTTACGAATTACGCAAGAGTTACTCAATTGTTCATGTCAAGTAAAATCTATTATCACATAATATTTAAGGGTTGTTGTTACCACAGGAAGGACTTGACCCTTAGAGATAACTACCATGCACCCTCAAGGAGGACGAGCTATCCTTATTTGGAACCAGTTCCAGGGGAGAGATCTTCACATGGATTAGCACCCCTAGAGGCATCTACCTTGACCCTTAGAGGTATCTACCTTGACCCTTAAAGGTATCTACCTTGACCCTATCTTGACCCTTAGAGATAATGACTATGTACCCTCATGGGAGATGGATATCCTTATTTGGAACCAATTCCAGGGGAGAGACCTTCATCTGAATAAGCACCCCTAGAGGTATCGTTTAAACATGGATGAAATTAGAGGCACGTATAGATTTAACGTGCACCTCCCTTTATCGTGTAAAATTATAGGGCAGTCTCTTTGAAGGAGAGTGTATCCTTCCCAAGCTCTGACCACAACAAGCGATGCTTCATTTTCGATGTAGTAATGGGAACCGAGCCTTCACCAGCTGAGTTACATAAAGGCTATATTCTTTTTAACCATATCATTTTCATGAAGGGTTATCCGTTATTTGTAACATTAATTTCAGAAACATGGCCGTACAGATGTGCGGTGGCATAGAAAAATAGAGGGGGTGGGGTCCCTTACCCTTGGGGAATAGGAACAATTGCCAAAGATCAACGCAATATTGCATCTCTTTCAGTTTCCAGAATCAATGGAAATATACTGATCCCTTTCAAACTTATTAAATTGCCACCGTCCTGGGCGTCTTTTAAAACTGCAAAATATGTTGAAAATGGTTACACTTCAAAGGCTTAACGATTTGGCTGCTACTGCTCTTTCTTTATAGGCTCCACGAGAAAACAAATTCAAAGGGAGATAAAATTTCATTCCTTTGAGGTACTAGGAATTACGGTATAACTGCTAATTTTCGGAAGTATAGTTTGTGCATGTATATTGTTCGATAAGCATTTCTGATGCATAATAACTTAGTAAAGTAAAGTAAAACTTAGAAAAGTAAAACATACGAAATTCAAAATGCCTAAATTTAATTTTTTAACCACAATCAAAGCTACACGTGAACGCGTCTATCTTCATTTTTAATTCTCCTCCTCTGGCAACGAAATCAAAAGCATCCTCTCCTCTGTTCCTTTCCGATAACATCTTTCTGGGAGGCTAAACAGAGTAAAATTTATTTGTTCACGCCTGGTCTGCATTCTTACCTGCATACAAAATAGTCTCTGGAGATTCCGAAAGAGGTACTTCAAGAGTTTTCCGGGCAGCTCCCAAAAACTGAAGCAGCTATAAACTAAGACAGCAGTCCTTGATTTAGCGCTGCTGTAATTCCCTATTTGATACTTTAATGGGATAACTGTTGGCTAAAGAAAAAATAAAGCTCAACATGGGTACTTAGGTACTGTAAAATGGAAGTATACAGACCTCGAATTTTTTTGTTCTTTGGAAATGGAAGGATTATACATATGTTATTTTTCCACTGCGTTTCCGACAGGTTAAATTGAACGATTTATTATAAACAAGTATCTTTCAAGTAGTGTTTATAATCTCTGGCTAGTATTTTGATTTTCATCTTTGATATATGCAGTAATTTCTGTGTTTTCTAAAAATAAATTTTTGTGCTCGACTTGCAAGAGCATTTCAAAGTTAGGTTGCGCGTACGTCATTAGATAAACATTTCTATTGCATTAAATCAAAAGGAAAATGGTTTGAAACTATCAACTTAAATTTTACACTTAAAAAATGGGAAAGAAAGAAATGTGCCTCTGGAAAATCTTAGGCGAAAGATTTGATTGACTAACTCAGTTTATCCAAGAACAATTTTCATTACATACCGTTCTTGCTATTTAAGAATTGAATTTAATTTAAATATCTAATAAGATTCCACAAATTGAAATACATTGCCAGACGCAGGGTGAGTACACATGATGAAACCGATTTTAAAAAATCATATTTTCAAAACTACTGTACATATTATAATAAATGATACATGAATGTAAAGAGAAATAAACAAAGTTTTTTTTTTTTTTTTTTTTTTTTTTTTTTTTTTTTTATGTTTGATGTGTTACCCTCTTGTTACACGGCATACGTCCAATCTGTAATCCAGTTTGTTCCATACATTTTGTAGCCTCACTCTATTAATGGTTCGTAATGCTCCAAAAATGCGTTCTTTAAGTTATGGCAGTATCTTCGGCATAGGCGGTACTTAACCCTTTAACGCGCAGTGTTCCCGCTCTGGGATCACCAAACTCTGGCGTTTTGACTGTTGCCTGTCACGAAAAATAGATTTGATTTCTATAAAAATACTTGCGGGTGACCTAGCTCCACCAGAATCCTTTACTTTTTAGCACGTCATTTCCCGTAAAAAAAAAAAAAAAAAAAAAAAAAAAAAAAAAAAAAAAAAGTCACTTATTTTTAACAGCACTGGTATTTGCTGGAAAATGGAAGAATGCGAAAACAGCCGGATTGATTGCCCAATGCTGAAAAAAGGGCAGCCGTTGCCATCGCTCGACTTAACTACCATCAAGATGGCGAACGGTCGAAACGTTCATCGCGTGCCACAGATCTAGAGACCCTTTTTTTGACGACAGCTGGGTTGGTTTATGCTTCTTTTCCGTACGTTGGTTGATGCTTCTTTTCCGTAGCGATTTTTAAATGCGCGTTGCACCAAAATAACTGTAACGCACGTGCTTACTGTAATAGAGATGAGATGGGCTCGGGATCGTGAGAAATTTCTCCTTTATTGAACATACTCCTTGTAAACAGATTTTTAAAATTGATTCATGGGAGAAATAAATTAATTGTTATTTGATAAACTTTAATATAAAATATTAGCAAGTTCATTAAGAGTTTGCTGGTATATTTGTCTTTAATCTGGACAGAAGGCAAAATTTAGGATACTCTGTGAATGAAGTAAATGACTTTTATTTATCTATTCGCTGAAATTTAGGGCTCGGGCTCCAACTTAAATAATATCCCTTGTGCTCGGATTGGAAGTCCTCGGGCTCGGGCGTGCTTAGGCTTTAAAAAAAATGAGCCCGAACTTAGTACTCAAATACGTAAAAACTCTTTCTCTGTCGCCATGTTTGGAGTTCAATCACAGCCATCTTGAATGTGCTGCCCTTTGTTGATCATTGGTTGAAGGAAAAAGCTGACAGAGCAACTTTTTAAAGTCAAAAATTTATAAAGAGCAAGGAAAAGTTGGATTTTGAGATACTTGAAGTACTGCATTTTTTCCCTATACATTTTACGTGTAAATTTAAAAGCCGATATCACAAATGGGGAAAATTTTATTACATTTTTAGAGTAAATCTTTTCCATAAGTCTCGAAAATTGCGAATCTGTTTCAACTTGTTGCGTCATCTTTCAACTTTTCGACCTCAATAGAGTAATTACCTGAAGTAAAAACGGCAAGAAAACTGTTAAAAATCAGAAAAATAGTCGAATTTTCAGTTTTTTAACCCGATATATTTTATTACGTTTATCAAACATGCTTTTCCAGTTGGAACCCCCCCCCCCCGTAATGGCGATAAAAGTTTTGTCTTGGAGAAATCAGGAGTGACAGGAGTGGAGAAATCGGAAGCGTTCCAGAGTCAGCGAGTCAATAAATGAGTGAGTCAAACTGTAACCTAAATGATTAGCATAACTGTATGGTAAAATAAATATGTAGAACACTTGACGTTATATTTATTAAATATCATAAAGAAATTTTATGTATGCTCCCACATGCTTTTCTATAATAAAAATGTTGATTTCTGAAATTTTGTACAACAAACTTTATTGATAATTCCTTGCTTTAAATAAATCTTGATAAGCTTCTAAATTACGTATTGTAACATTTCTACACGAAGGCAATGCAATGAAAGGAATATTAGGTTTCATGAGAATCAAAAAATTAAGAAAAATATGCTTTTTATTCTTATATTTATTAATTATTAAAACACGCTTTCATGGTAAAATAGTTCTTTTGAAAAAGTTTCTTAAAATTATCCAGAGGTTTGGTTGCATGAAGCTTTGAATTCAGACTCATTTTAACAATATGAGTGGCCACAATGTTATTTCAGTATGTACAATAACGGAAATAGAGTATAAAGTCATTTGTTTTACGTGTACAAAGATTAAATGTAGGCAATTTTTTCTGCCAAATGTTACTTCTAGCACCCGTTGTAATTGCCTCCACAACGGGTGCTAGAAATGTAGTTTTAAATAATTATTCGATTATTTTTTTATGCACATTTTCTTTCAGGTTCTATTTATTTATGTTTAGTAAAATTTTTATTCTTTGTTTAATGTCTCATAGCAGAACTTCATCGTTGATGTTGCGAAACTTCGTAATCTCAAACTAAACGAAATTGATATAAAAGTAAAATTCGGATATGTAATATGCATTCGAATCTGATTTGTGGAACAGACAATTAGCCACGAAAATGTATTCTAATAAGCGAAACAATCCATTATCTGGGATTAAATTGACTAATAAGTACGGTTTGGTGCATTGAAAATTTATTACAATCAGCGGAATATTCCTTTAACCGATATTTCGACTACATTACAAATGCGATACCTTGCAGGTCATTCTAAATGCCATGTCCAATAACAGTAGTTTTACTGTAATTGCATATAACAGATAAATTAAAATGTAAAACTGCAATTTACATCAATTAAGATAAACGTTTTGCACATAGTATTTTTTTTTTATTTTATTCAATTCCTACTTAAAGTATTTTATTAAGAATTTGTGCCAATTCAACAATTTTATATGTGTATAATCTTCCGTTATATGCTTGTAAATTGCCTTTTTTTTTCCCAAATATAATAATAACTTCTGCGTGTAAGAAAAAGAATAACTTTCAGAAATACTCTGAGATAGAAACGAGGAGAACGGGCTCTATTCATGCATGCTTAATAATTGCCTTCTGTAACCAAACGTGAGAAATCGTCTGCCTGTTTCCTTCCTTGAATGTCCGGATCATTCGAGTTACCAGTGGCGACAAAAGGCGAAAAAAGGGTGGTGGGGAAATGTTTACTTTGATCCCCACCCCCACTCTCTGAGGATCATTTTCTTCAACTCCCCCTCCTCTCATCGTTTCCCCCAAAACCAATAAAGAAGGGAACGGACGGTTGGTTTCAGAAAAGTCCCAGGGAGAAAGAAAATCGATCTCGATTTTTTAATCGATGAACTATTCGTTAGAATTAATCGACGTATCCTGGAAGTTAAATGGCGAATCTTTGTTCGTTTCTTTCTAACAAATATTTAGAAGGAAAATCGCTTAACTAAAAATGAAGTAACGTTTACCGTCAAATTAGGTAATTTATTTTGCAGCTGCGCTCCTATAAAAAGTACACTGAGAACCTATTTGGCTGTTACTGTTTTATTGATTTTATTTTATTGTGCTGTTACATTTTTTTGGGTTCTGTGTTTGCACAGTGGTAAAAGCAATGAAATACTATAATTAAATATTATTTCTGCTAAATTTACGGCAACATAATAAACATTTACCGTTTTTTCCTGTTGCTATTAATCATAAAAATGTTTTAGGTAGTCTTAAAATTTATAACCTTTTAAAGTTATCGATTATTACCCTCTTATATATATATTGAATTTTTATCTTTTTGATGAATTTTTAAATTGTTAACTAAACGAAGGTTATAAAGCATTTTTTAAACTACGTTCGGCCATTTAAGATTAAAAGGCGAACGCTTTATAATGTTTTTGACTGACTCCTGAGAATTGTAAATGATATTCATTTATCTGAAGAAGATAACTCATTTCTATTTGTTGAAAATGTTGAAAATGTTGAAAATATTCCCGACATATTCCTTTTAAAGCCAATGCAAGTAAAAATTGAAGTTTTTTGAAATAATTTTATAAAATACTTTGTATAATAATAATAATAATTATAACAATAATATTCTGGTTCGTTATGAAAGAGAACGTTTTTAAAATATTATTTAATTATACTATGTTTCAAAGTAGGCTTTTTCACTGCCAGATTGATATTTACCAAAAATTATCAAAATATTTACTAAAATATAAATCAATAAATTTTCACGAATATTTGCTGATTGAGAAAAGTATATATGACTGTAAATGTGCAAAGGTTTTAATGGGGCGATTTCAAACTTTATAATTAGAAAATAATTAAATGTAACTGAAAAAATTATTTTCATTCGGATTATTAATTTGAATGTCACGTTTAATTGTAATCATTTGAGATAAAATGAATAATAACTGAGCTATCGTATTCGCGGTGAAAAAACTCATTTTTAGATGTGGTCTAAAATAATATTTTGAAAGTCTTAATTCATAATAAATAAGAGAAAATTGTATTTTTATTATATACAGTAATGTTACAATGACTAACCAAACCAATTTTTATAGTTACTTTTCTTTAACTATTAAATTATAAAAATTGAGAAAACTTTTCTATGTTTTTCTAAACTTACAAGAGTGAATTCTCATTTTGTCGGGAATTTTTCCAATAAATTATTGTTTTAGAATTTTTTACATGCACGTGCATTTTCTTATTCTCAAGCTCTTTTTATTAAATTAAATTCCAAACTCACGAAAAGGAACTGACTAGATTCTTTTAGAATCTTAATTCGCTGAATTATTTTCTTTAACTGAAGATCAAAACAAAAGTCTGAAGTTTGAGGAATTTAGACATTTGAAATAAATAGAATGATTGTGAGTAACCTTTCAATTTGTAAAAAACATTCCACTTGTTAAAAACATTTCAATTAAATCAATAACTGTCATCTGAGCAGAAGTATCATCAACTGTATGATTCGTGGTACTGCATAAAGTTATTTCTTTTATGCACCGAATTATGAGCATGGTATTTCTACGAATTATAACCTAGAAACTTAATTCAGATACAGAAATATCAACCGATCTAATTAGAGTGTGCATAATATATATTTTAGAATAGTTAAAAGTAAATTTATACACATTGTTAAGTTAACTATGTATTGAAAAAGCCTGTCCATATTTTCGTAAAAAGTGTTTTAGAAAATAAATATCTTGAGGTATATATTGTGCAATATTTTATAAAGCTTTCTCTTTTGAAATAAAATAATTTTATTAATTAATTTAATATAACATGTATGTATAATTATTTATGCTATAAGTTTGTATTTGAGCAAATGTTTTACGAAATAAATTTCAGACATACTTTTATCTATGAGTGATAGGAAGAGTACACGCGTTTTGCATTCCTCATAGAAAGCTGTAACAAGAGATATGAATAAATCGATTGCTGTTTGAATCGGTGAAAGTTTGCACGGGGAGAAATCGATATATCTGTGAATATATTAAATGTTGAGATCTTATTTTCTGTTGATATGACTAGATTGCCGTTTATTCCCAAGATTTTGCTATGTTTGTGAATTGAATTTGGGTTTGTGCTTCATACAAAAATGCTTACACAGACTTTATAAAAAATTAATAATTGCTATTTATCTAATTTTATAAAATATGTATAAATAAGCATGGGTGTTTTCGCTTGCATAACAAAAAAATTAAACGACTTCAAACAGGAGGAGAAATATGCTGTTATATAGTATGTTTATTTATTTATTTATAAACATAATCAGTTTCACGTCCTATTAATTTTATTTAAATAAAAAGAGGCACACGGCTATTTAATATTTTATAAGTTACTGGATACCAATTCGTAAGCTAATATTATTAACAAAACAATTTAATAACATCCGTATGCAGGACTCCCAATATTCGTAAGAAATCTTTAAAAAATCATGATTGATTTTTTTGGGTGATTATTTGTCAGAGTCTGTGCGATAAATGAAATAGATGTTTTAAAACGTTCAATTATTAATGAACTTAAAAAAACTGTTTTTAATACTTTATAAATATCTGCGGTGTATACTTCAATTTTTTTATAAGATGAACATACTTCGGAATTCAATTACAGCCATTGAAATAAAATAGAAAAACTTCTTAAATTAAACAGTATAAGGTTCTAATGTTTTAATTGTTACATCAATTTTCAGTACCAAAGAGATGCCTGTGGCCTGTGGAAACCTCAAAGCTAAGTTTAATTGAACAGTAAATAGATCTTTTGTTTTAAAACCTTACTTTAACGTCAATCATATTTGACTTCCAACAAATTTTATTCATATAATTAGCTTATTAAAAAAGAAGACAAAAAAATGATCTTCAAACTTATAGATGAGTGGAAATACATGTGCAATTCTTCAAGTTGTAATGTAAGTCCTTCAAAGATTTTTCACAAAATTATCAAATTTCTCAAACTTTTGAAAGTCCTCATTGATTTTGATATATGTTATCCTCATCCTATATATATATATACACACATACCTACACACACACACACACACACACGCACACATATATATGCATTATTATTGTTGTTCAAGACATCTCTACACTTCAGCTGAATATCAATAATTTCTGCATTTATTATAAATCCAGTGGAGAAAATTGAAAAGTTTACTTTTTCAAAAGATACCTCTCTCGATTAATGGATTTAATCATTGGTCTCACAGTTGCTTTTTAATTTCTGGCATTACAAATACTTGCTTAATTCGGTTGATAAGTCTTCCCCCCAACATAAATGAAATTTATTTCTATTTAATGGGATTTGTGTTAGTTGAATATGTTCTAATTAGCTTTCAAACAAGAGTTGTATCTTCAGCATTTCGGTAAAACTCTCATCGATAAATTTTATAAATCTAATTAATTTGAAAAGTAAATGCATTAATTTAATTTCAGTTTCAGTTTATGATATACGTTTAATCAGCCTTTGTGCTCAGCTTCGGATTTCATCGGAATAAGAGTTTGCTTAAGCACTGATAGTCTTAGATGGAACTTTACTTTGAGGATTGAACGGTATTCTCCTAAACGTATTATTTGTTTGCATAAAGTATTAATTTAATTTTAACAGCTTGTGTAGTTTTATTTAAATATTTTCAGATAGGGCCCGTAAAGCTCTTCAAAGTATGCATAAAAATATCTTGCAGTTATGTATGGAATTTTATTTTATTTTATTTATTTATTGTAAAGACTTCCCAATTTCAGTGTACCTAATACACTACTTATCGCTTTATTTCTTTACTTTTCTTTGTAAACTTAGGCAAAATTCGGTGTTAGTCAAATTAATTTTAGCGCAAAACAAAACAACGTTCTTACTTCCTCCAATTATTGTATATTCCTGATAATAAAATAAATAAGCCTATTCTGAGTAACCTCTTTATAAATTCTGAAATTTTATTTTAATACTCTCATATATCAAGAAAAAAATGCTTTGTTTTCTTCTTATTTATCTTTTATCTAAAATACGGAAATAAAGAATAGACAGAAGTTTTCCCTAAATTTACTTTTAAATTATGCTTTATCTTTTCCTTACAGACGAAATAAAACATTAATATCTCCTTTTATAGTAGCCTTGGTTTTCGTGTCATTGAGAGTCAATTCCTGTCATCAAGCTTAAATGAGTTATGAATTCAATATTTCATCATAATTTCTGCAGTAATTTTCAGTGGCTGATATTAATACTCAGATTGAAGTAGCAAAGAAAAAAAATAAAATGCGTAGCATTTCTAGTTATGGATCCTTCTTAAGTGTTTCTCGATAAACCTCGAAACATTTTTATAGTTGAGCTCTAAGTGTTCTACTTACAGTAATCTTGTATAATAAAAGAAAAAGAACTATTCTACCACTGAGAAAAAAACTACCCAGTAATAAATAGCATAAATAAATTAGGATAATGTAATGCAATAGGAAACATTATTCTTGCATATCTTTGTTCTATTCTCTTTCTCTCGAGTTTCTTTTAGCCCCCTAGAATTGATCAGTCCAATCAGTGCCAAGGGAAGAATAATCTCGACACCAGATCAATCTCTTTCAAACTGACCGAAAATCCTTTATTTCCGCCATCTATCTATGCCCCTTTTTTTCCTCTTATTCAAACTTGATTTTTTTTCTACACACTATTTTGTTTGACAGTGTTTGCAAGACTCATTTTGGATTAATGATGTATGACTGCATCAAAATGTCGCAGAAAGCCACGTGATTTATGCTAAGTGTAAAAAAGAAAAAGTTTCCTTTTGGAGTTCCTTTTTTGATCTCTGGAAAGTAAGTTTTCTCTTTTGTTGTAAGTTTTTTTCTTCTTCCATCCCCCATGCACTCCGCCCATAAATAAATGTTACGAGTCGAGACAGCAAAATTTTGTTTTTTACGACATTTTGTAGCTGTGAATTTAGATCAAAACCCTGTATAGAAATAATATTTTCTTTCACTTAACACGGCATCACATAGATTCTTATTCTTACAATATAAATGAATTCATCAAGTTTATTCTCGGCAAATCCGATTTTTCTTTAGTGTAAAATGTGCATATCACAAATCGTTCCACAATTTGCAAAAGCTTCAAACTCATCTTTGAAATTAGTTATAATTTCTGATAGATTATTTTTTATATACAATTATTAAAGAATATTTTTAAATAAATTTGTTAATTACTTTGATAGCACTTTTTTTTCAGAATCCACGTGTTTCAAAAATATACGTCTTTCATGTCAAAAGTGTCTTTATAAAAGCTTTCTTAAATTATTTTCCTGTTCAAGCATAATAAAATCTGTAAAAAAGCAGTATTGTTTTGCTATTATAATACCACAAAAAAGTGTAAAGTTTAACCTTAACACTCTTATTTATAATTTTTTAACTAATTTTACTGTAAAGCATGATTTTACACGCTTATTTTCCAATTTATCAAAAAATTCATCGGTAAATATTTTACTAAAGCACAATGATCGACTTGAAGATTATTTTTCGTTATTTTTTAGACTTAGTACATTCTAAATATGCCCCGTAGTGGCCTTGTTGCTATGCTCCTTTCCCATAAGAACACTCAAAGTGAATCAGCATAGGCTTGTCCAGTACTTGAAAGGTTGAAAATCTGTATCTGCTGGACTGCTGGGGACGCTAAAAGATGCTGGTGAACGTAAAATCTACCATGGATCCAATGTTCTCAATGTTCAAACGATACATTGGCGGATCCAGAGGGGGGGGGGCACAGGGGCACGTTCCCCCCCCCCAGACCAATGAAGCTTACACTATAGAAGATTGACTTATTTTGTAAATTCAAGTCATTCTATAAGGAAATGTGACAAAAATTGTCTTGTGCCCCTCCAGAATTTTTTTTCTGGATCCGCCGCTGAAACGATACCTCTGGGGGTGCCCCCAGATTCCAAGTCTCTCATCTGGAATTTGTTCAAAATTAGAAGACCACTAATACGGGGAAACGTTGATCTGCCTAATAAGCGCATACATAATGAAATGTCCAACATATGCGGCCTGGTAGCTGTCAAGCCTGACCCGACATTAGAGAGAGAAAAACATTTCAAATATGAAAAAAAAATTAAAATTAATTAAATTCCAGTGTAACCGCTACATTATTTTCGAAATTCTAAATACTGTCTTTCAAACTGCAATTAAAATGCAAGTTACTGCGTTTAATACATGTTTGGCAGGTTCAAGACAAAAATTATTAACGTGCAAAAATAATTACCACTTATTTTTTTTTTCCTTCGATGAATTGATTAGACTAGTCGATGCCAAACGAAAGATTAATCTCGACATCAGATCAATCTCTTTCAATCTGATCAAAAAGCCTTTATTTCCTCAATCAATCTTGGCGCCTCTTTCTTCTCCTTGATACCTTTTTTTTCATCATCGAGTAAAAGCTCCTTTTGTTTCATAATTTATGACATAAATATGTAAATATTGGAGAAATTTATATTTTTGTTTAACAGGATATTGCTTTATGCCTTTGAAAGCTTTTGTAAGTTGTCCCGGATTTTAGTAATAATTTTTAGAGCCTTAAGCGAGTGTCCGGATTAAGCTGCATTTTTTTGTGAGAAAACTGAAATTTCTACGTTGTCGTTGTTTTTGTAATACACTTTACTATTGATTATTTTAATAATTGTTTGTAAATATGCCTTTGTATATCCTTCCTAATTATGGCTAAAATTTCGTTGACTGTTTTTCTAAAAATACATAAATTTGGGTCTTATCTATTCATTATTTGAAATGTGAATTTTAAATAATCACTTTTAAAATTAATCATGTTTGATTGGTTTAGTTAAAAATGTACCAATTAAACATTTATATGATGTTTAATTGGTACATTTTTGTGTTTGTTAGTGATATTTTGCGTGTTTATGGCAAATTATTATCCTCTAAATATCAGTTATTTTATGCGTTTGATTTTAAAGATCAGTTTCTTTACGGCAATGTTAAAATTTCTAATTTTTACTAAATACTACGTTAGGGGAGTATTATTTAACTTTTGACAAAAGATTCAAAGAGTATTATTTTGCCTTGGGAAATTAATAAGAGAATTTCAAGAGAATTTCATCTTGGGTTTCAGGTAATTGTGTACATAATAACACGAGTTTCACTCGTAATTAATAATATTTAGAAATATAAGTTTTTCCACCCATCTCCCCCATTCCCTAAGAGATATCAAACAAAAATACAGTTATTAGCTGTGCAACCTATAATTTAAATTTGAAACGATCAAATTCATTTATGTATCCCAATTTTACTTGGTAGAACTAATAGAGGAATAGTGTAGTACTTTAAACATCTGAAAAGTAAACCTTTCTGCATTTTTTGGAATTTTCACATTTGAAAAATGCCTGCCACATTTGCAGATTAACAGATTTGAAATTTTCCGTAAAGGTACAGAAAAAAAAAGCATTCTTACAAAATACCGGAAAATCTTCCTTTCTAAAATACAGGGTGATTATAATTAAAGTTTCAAAACAGTATAAAAAAGAGCCGCTGCTCAGAATGATGCTAAATTTGAACGGAGTATTATTGAAGAAGGGTTGAAGCGTATGGGATAAGAAAAAAAAATTCCAAAATTTAGCAACAGATGGCGCTGTTGAACTGACTATAATGTTCAGTCTGCATGACTGTACATGTGTGATACAGTTAGTTAAGTAAGCCCATCCACAACGGCCAGGTCATTTCACAAGGGATGGAAAAAATCGGTTTTTAATTGAATCGGTTAGTGGAGAAACCACTTCAGTCACAAAAATGTGAAAAACCGTTTTCGATGAAAATAAGCTTAGAAAGGCGAGGTGCGTGTTGAGGGCCAGAACGACGTTAGTCTGTTGAGTAGTTTCGTAGATACGGGGCTTCTTTTTCGAACGATGGGCGATAATGATCAACGGTCCACAAACGACAAAGAATCAATGGTCGAGAATGATCTATTTTAACACTATTATTGGCCACCTGCCCTACCCTAGGGGTGGTTTTCTAAAAAATAGTTATTCCAGCTCCAATGTTAGATTTTTATCTCCATAATTTTCTGCAAGCAAAACACTTTTTTTCGCCTAAATTCATGTTCTTGACTTTTGTATACCCTAAATATGGTTAGATAATAAATGGTGATTTGATTTGATTTGAATGATTACCCTTTTCCAAGTTTTCAGCTGACTAAAAACCAGTTGAGTGCAAGAACAGCATAAGTCCGAATCAAATTTTAAATTTTCCTGAGCCTACTTGATGTCGAAATTATGTAATATTTGCATGACAGAAACATAAATGCATGTTATGACAGAGGAAAAAAAAAGTTTAAATATTTGAAAATTTGGAGGAGTTATGAAGTTTTTTCTCTCTCCTGAAAAATTTTCTTTTTGTGACTGAAGTGGTATCTGCACTCACCGATTCAATTGTCCTGAGGCCAAAAACCGCATAAAAAAGCATCCATCATATCGGCTTTTAAATGTCCTGAGGCCAAAAACCGCATAAAAAGCATCCGTCAAATTGGTTTTTAAATTTCGCGAGACTGGTGCAAAACATGTTCAATATGCTATCCACCATTTTCTGCAACAAGTTGAAATCGAGATACAGCATGTTTCGTAACTGATCGCAGTGTCCGAGTGAACACAAGTGCCACAAGTGAACACAGCAGTGTCACAAGTGAAACGGGTCGTGCGCATGACAGGTATTTTAATTTACGTATTCTGACGCTTACAGCGCCATCTGTTGCTAAATTTTGGAACATTTTTTTTTTCCTTATGTCATACGTTTTCCACCATCTTCAATAACATTCCGTTCGAATTTCACGTCATTCTGACCAGTGGTTCTTTTTTATAGCGTTTTGAAACTTTAATTACAATCACCCTGTATATAAAATCTTGGCTTCTTTAAATATCTGAAAAATCATCCGTTCTTTGACCTTTAGCTATTTATTAGTTATGTTAACGTTTAAAATAGTAAACATATATATAACCTCCATTCAGTGCCGCAGGACAAACCTTAATTTTGAGCACACCCTCAATAGGCACCCATTCTCGTGGCATGCGATCCTTTTGCGCCCTCTCTATTCGCGGCCCTGCATTCATCCGACTGTCTTCAAATCCTAAAGGAAGCTTCATAACACTATTAGACCAACTAACTTTAATTCTACACATAACTGGCAAAAAAAGAACAGATAATTCACAAATACTTAAAAATCTTAAACTCGCATGTTCTCTTCTCTCTTATTTAGTTTTTAATATTTGTTTTTAAAACCAAGGTCTCAGAAAGCTCGAAATTTTACGCAATATCTAAAAAAATGTGGATATAATGTTTTTGTTCAGTAAATAACCTTCCTTCCGTCTTAAAGTATCGTTTTAGCTAGCATTTTTATATGAGCGATCTAACTGTCTGGAGTTTTGGTCGACTTTCACGATATAAAACGTGAATGCGAGTTGAACCCCCCTAAAAAGTGCTCCGACCAAGACCGCCCCCTTCCGGCAGATAGTTCTAACGTAGCTTTACTTCAATACAACAATACGCTTGTACAAGCACTTTGTTTTATACGATGTCTTATATACATGTACACCGGTAAACCAATCACGTTGAACATTCTCGCTTATGAGTAAATGATGTATGGACAGAAAAACGTAGCTAGCTTAAGAATATATATGTTCCTAATTTTTTCGCTAATTTTCGTCACTTTTCAATTTTTAAAGAAATCATCTCACACTAGAATTTCATAACTACTAAAAAAGAAGTTATCCTACTTTATACAAATCGTAAAATTCAATTGTTCTCAAGTATTTTATAACAACCTCATACCAACTTTAAAAAGCTGATATCCTCAGTTAGCTGAAAAAAATAACTAGTGTTTTAAGTTTCATGCGTGTTAATGATTTTGTATTTTAAAAATAGTCTGTTACGGTTCAATTCTCTTTTTTTTTATAAATTTTTATTTCATTTTATTGTGATCATAAATTAGCTGATGCTGCATCAGCATCAGCTATCATCCCCCCCCCCCACACACACTCCGCCCAATTTAAGCAAATAAAAAAAAAGTTTCTGGATCCCCACCTTTTCCAAAATCCATTTCTTTGTCCTTATCCAACGGGGCTATGCACGCTTTTTAAGTAAGAAAAATGAGTCCTCATATCACCTTACCCATATATCAATAACTATGGGGATCTGCCTTAGAAAAAAAAATATATATATATATAAAAAGCAGCACTGTGACCGTTTTTATAGGAAAGTTGAACCCTCTTCCTTTTTTTCCCATTTTTTTTTCCAAGAAAAGGAATTTTTTTTGTGTGTGGGTGTGTTGAAAGCTCTTTTTTTCCAGGTATTTTTTTATTTTATGGCTTTTAGGTTATATTCCTATAAAAAGTGTAATCCAATAATATTTAAGAAATAGGCAGTTATCTAGGAAAAAAAGTACTATCGAATATTTTTTTAAGAAGTTGACTTAAATGAATATTTACGACAAAATTTTTTCGAAAATACTTTATTGCAGTGGTTTATTTTCTCACTTACAAAACGGAAAATAATATGCAAAGTGTGCAGTATACTGATATTCTGAAATTTTTATTTTGAGCATAATTTTAAGAAGCGAAAATAAAAGAAAAAATAATAAATTTTGGTACAGACAGAACTGTTATTTAATAAAAATTATTATTATTTTTACTTTTAAATACGTATTTTTAATTTCACTCATCAAATAAATTGTCAACGAAAAGATGGTAGCTTACATTAATTATGCATTAGAGGTAAATCAGCAATGTTAATTGAAAAAATGTTCCAAATTAAAGAAAAAAGCATTATCGTTAATTTTCATGTAGTGACCTATTTTAAATTTTTATGCGATTCTTGTAGAAAAATTTAACAATTTTTTGCCTTTCATCATAAAATATCTAAGAGATATCTTTAAAAAAAAAGATGATCAGGGGTAATTTTTCAATTTGAATGAATATATTTATCGCTCCATTCGTCTATGGGTTACATTTTACTAATCGGACTTTTCTTGGAATGAGGTAGTATATAAATGTAAAATTGTTACTTTTTGAAAATTAACCAAAATAGTACTTTCTTGACATAGTCTTTTTTCTTTCCTTATTTTAAGCATTTTTTCGTGTTTACGTTGCTCACTTATTTCTAATGGATAAAGAATTAAAGCGTATTACCATATTTTGGGGACACTCCCAAGTGCACCGTTAACGTACTGATATCGCTAAGTAAAGATTTTACTGCAATATATTCTGAATATTTTTTGAGGCATTTACTTTGTCAGATTATCTTAGAGTTTCATTTTATTTACTTTTTTTAAACTTACACTTTATCTCTTCGGCCACGGTAAATTGAGGCCAATCATTCTGGTAGCCCAAACTCTGTTTAGTTGGCGATGTGTTGAGGACGGAAACGGCTGTACTAAAATGGAATATAATTAGCACATTTTAGTTACCAGGAATTACGTTGGAGATTAATCGCATTGTTGAAGGAGAAACACGTAAGTACTTAAGGGGAAGGGAGTTAGGGGGTCTGGCCACCTCCGTCTACCCACAAACGCTAATTATAGCCAAATATCCACCTTTTGAATCCATCGCCCGAAACAATATACGGTAAAAAAGATTTAAATTTTATATAAATTTTGAAAACTATGTATTACAATTTAACAAATTGAAATTAATTTTGTAAATTTTATAGTTTAGTGCCTGACAAACAGTTTGCTGTAAAAATTTTTAGTGGAATTGAAAATTTTCACCAGATATTTAATGGTAAAATTTACTGTCAATCAAATTTTATTGTAAGAATGGACCCCTCCCATGAGAAAGCTATAGAACGCCCGTGGGGAAAAATAATGTAGAGGAAAATAATGTAGGGTAGATGAGGTAAAATATAAATGCTGGTTTTTCTTTTTTTTTTTTTTCTTTCTTTCTTTCTTTTTTTTTTTTTTTTTAATGCTTAAGACAGAAAATTTTGAGTGCAAAATTATAAGTATGTTTCTTACATGTATTACCGCGTGAGTATTACTAATGTATGTAGTAGCAAACTGCCCTTTTCCTCGTAAAATAAATACCTTATTTATTAAAAAAACACACACACACATTTGTAATACTTCATATGTCTAAAATATTGTACATAGTGCTATATTGGGAGAACCATAATGCATTGCATTAGGAAATGGGGGCAAATCTGTCAAATCCGCAAAAAGCTCCGGAAACAGAACTCCTGTCTGTTACAAGGATGATGTAAGTGACTTCGGCGCCATCATGAAACATGCTCCCCCCCCCCCCTCATCATCCATTGGAGATCATCTCATATCGAGTACACACATGGCACAAGAACAAATGAGAGAGAAAAGTGCAACTCTTATTTCAGTTACTATTGAAGCACGGGATTTTGCTCTTCTGAAAAATATATTTTGCTGTGGTTCCTATATTCTTTTATCATTGCAGGTTGGTTATAATTGATTTCACCTATAAAAAGAATTCTGCGACTGAAACGGGTGAATGGATCGCATTTTTGGCATGGACTGTATACAAGATGCTCTCGAGGTTTTTTTTAACCCTTTGAGGCGCAACCCTCTCCCAATGCCGAAAAAAGGGCAGCCGTTGCCATCGCTCGACTTAACTACCAGCAAGATGGCGGACGATCGAAACGTTCATCGCGTGCCACAGATCTAGAGATCCTTTTTTTATGCATCTGGCTGTGCCGCATCTTGCTGGTAGTTAAGTCGAGCGATGGCAACGGCAGCCCTTTTTTCAGCATTGGGCAATCTATCCAGCTGTTCTCGCATTTTTCCATTTTTCAGCAGATGCCAGTGCTGTTAAAAATAATCGTCACAATTATTTTACGGGAAATGACGTGCTAAAAAGTAAAGGATTCTCGTGGAGCTATGTCACCCGCAACTATTTTTAAAGAAATCAAAGCTATTCTTCGTGACTGGCAACATTCAAAACGTCAGAGTTTGGTGTTCCCGGAGCGGGAACACTGCGCGTTAAAGGTTTAAGTTGCATAACCGTCACAAGGTGGCGCTTTAAATGGAAAACCAGTGAAATCAGCTCTAGAAATAACCGAAATTAGTTAATAAATGGTGAAAAGCTATTCAACAAATGTTGAAATTGTTTGTACATTTCTAGTTAGCTATTTCCATTGGTAAATTTGCTGTGTTTCATGTAAAGCGCCACCTAGTTAATATTTTTTTAACTAAACTTTTTTTTTTTTTTTTAACTTCGTTGAGGACACCTCGTGTACAATCCGTATGTCAAAGTTCGGGGCAATCTACTCAACCTTTACAGCTGAGGAATTCGGTTTGTATAGGAAGTTTAAATGTAATCACCTTGCGTCTAAAATACCTCAAAATATGTGCTCAGCAGGTGATTACACATTACTAAAGTTAATACATGAAATATAGGTACTCAGTAAGTTTACCAAAACCGGCTAAATTTTGAGCAAACTTTTAAGGTAATTGATTGAGAAATACTTCTGCTTCAATAATTCAGTTTTTTTAACATAGATTTCATTCAATAAATCTTTGAATATCACCCTTGAATATCAAAAGGTTAATGAAATTCTCTGGTAATTTCAGCATATGATGTTTGCAACAAAATTATAATTTGTCAGAAGTATAAATTACTATTTATCTGGACCATTTCTTTACTTCATGCATGTTAGAACTATTTAAATATATATAGAACGACTTCATATAAGTGTAGACACACTTTGAACTATATTAAAAAATTTGTTTCGATAACTACAATGTTAAATTTCTGAGAAAAGTAATGGTATGTTTATAGACTGTATATTTAGAAAATTGAGTTTCCTGCACGATCTCCAAAGATTCCGCACAACTGACTGAAAACAGCTAATTTCCGAGCATGGCATTTATTGCTCAATGAATTATTAGATCCAGTTGTATTTTGGTATATATTTTAACTACACTATCAGTAATATACAGAATAAATTAAAAAAACTTTGTATTACCCTTTATCCTATTACGATATTATATGTGAATGCATTAAAAACTGCAAAACATGTATTTATTAAGTGTACGTATTACACTTTGTAAGACACAGATATATCGTATACTTGTACAATCATATTAGTGCTATGCAAGATATAATTATGTAAAATTATATCCATTTACTGATTGTACAAGGTGTTCTCAATGTAAAATTGCGGCTTCCTTTATTGAGATATTTCTAAACTCATATTTCTTGGATTTTGTCATTATCTTCGCTATTTTAAAGAGAGAAAAAATACCGGTTTTTTATTTATATTACTTTAAATAAAAGAAAATTTTAAATCGAATATTATTGTTTTTTACAAATGGGCAATGAATTCACAAAGTAAGCAAAATTCAAATTTGTGATTATATTCACATCTATGCATGTAGGAAATTTGATTTGTAGGCATTTTTAACACCAAATCATGTGATGATATTGATTTTATAGATATTGTCATAAAGGATGCAATTTCGTGTAACTGTTTCTTTTTTTTTTTTTTTTTTCGTTTTACTTATTCGACCTCTATGGAATCAACCCCCTTTTTCTACTTTTCCTTCGATGCCTTCAGAAATACTTGCCAACAACAAAGGTTTAATATCAACTAATGGAAATATGAATATGAATATTTCTATGATGTATAAAGTACAAACAGCTATTTTATGAAACTAATGTTTTTGAGAATTTAATTATCTGATAGAAAATCATCTTTCCGTTATGATTTAACTATTTTATAAAAACCTATTTTTAATGATTACGGCTGTAAAAAACAAACATAAATTTATTTTTTTAAATTGTATTGTGATTTCTTATATCTTAATGATCAATAAAATGAGCTAAAAAGTTAAAAAATGTAAATTTCCCAAACTTATTTTTACGCCCATGTCACGGTTTTAACATGGAACTGTCCCATTGTGTGCCACTCGATTTTTTCATGTGGAACATAGAAAAAGATGTTGCATACAGTCGCAAAGCACGGAACTGCAACACACTTTGGAATGAGATTTAAGCAGTGTGCGCAAAAATTAAAATTCCATTGGCACTTTGGTTCAGAATACTGAATTAGTGGTGACTCGTACTCATAAATGATGTTGATGGCCGCTATTTTTAAAATTTACTGAAAGCACCATTCCGAGGATTTAGTTTGACCAGAAAGTACGCTTATTTTTCATATTGGATTTTTAAACTTAGTTGTCACAGAAATTTAACTTTCAAGGTTAGAAAATAAGTTTCATATAACACTTCAAAGCTATAGAATTATCTGGTGCACCATATATATATATATATATATATATATATATATATATATATATATATATATATATATGTAATGTATAAAAAGGTAATTTGGGTTTTACTAGTTTGGGTATTGTTCAAGCGGGTACTTTCACTGTAAGTTTTACTTTCCTGTCATACTTTCCACGCGCGCTCTGGAGCTATGTTTTATTTATTTTGTTATTTGTCAGACCGTCGATTCTGAGTTCTTTATATGTACACGTGTCCCCACGCCCTTGTGTCCCCGGATGCCGGTCATGTTGGTAAATGTGTGTGGTTCGATCAGAGATAAGAGAGAGGAGGAGTTGTGTCTTCGCAGACCACGTGGGATGGTAAGCGTAAATACTCCCGCACATCGAAAATCGGGGGACTTCTGCCACTGGAACTGCTTCATGAGTCCACGCTGATTCTTGTACCCGTCTCCCCTCCCCTCTTCTCATTCTAAATTGTAACTTAATTGTAATGTTCAATAAACCATATTACCTGCCTTAACTCTGAAGCTTACTTGAAATATCTGACGTCACATATATATATATATATATATTTAAAATTTGCAGTTCCTTTTCGTTTACTAGTGATTACGGCTTCCAAACTACAGCAAAATCATAAAATTTATGATGGATTGCGATCATACCGAATCCTAAATCTTTCTCTTAATATTTCGTCAAAAATTCCGCATTGTGTTAGTTCTGAAGCAGAAAAAGAAATTCGACCGCCATGATGGTACATGTGAAAATGGCTAAGAAGACATTTTCGGATCTTTTCTACACACTGATTTATGAGGGGAGTCCGCCGTGGAAGCTAAAAGGCACACACATCTCACGGATGATGACACACAAATGGATTTTGGAGATGGTAAAAGGGGGTGAGGGGAGAAGGTATTCGAAAATTTTTACTTTTACTGTAAAATGGAGAAGCATAATCTGTCATGGCAGTTCAGTATTGTGTTCGGGTTCCTCTTTATATGATATGAAAAGGTTTTGTTACGCGAGAGAAAAATTGTTCTTTTCTGAGTTTAAAAATTCGTATCCCGCTAAATCTTCTTATAAAGAATTACCCAGCAATGGATAAAATAGAAAGTAATAGAAGTTCTTTAATTTTTAAAAAGTTAGTATTTTAATAACATGAAAAAATGCTTCAGTTTTTGAAACATTGCGATGGATATAACATAAAAAAGCAAACAAACTGCATAATTATAAGGAAACTACATTTAACTAGATTATTTAAGTGATTTAAACTTTTTTTGTAAAATGACATTGCGTTTTCATTATACTTCATTAAAACTATTAATAACTAAATTATAAACTAAAGGCAGCTTCCCTTATATTTTTATAAATATGTTCTGTTAAATGTTATATGCAATTTCTGAAATGCGTATACAAACACGTTTCACGTATACTTGTGAACGATGGTTCTTCCGGTCCTTTCGTTCATTCTGCTTGGAAGTTGCTGTTGTAAGGTTCTTTTCACTTTCTTCGTCTACTTCCCCCCCCCCTTTTTCTTTCGTTCCCTTTCCCCCTCTATTCTTTTATTTTGTTTGCCTCCCCCTTTTTTGTGTGTGTGTGTACGGGTGTTACTGTCTTTCCTTTTCGTTTTTATTTTAAAAGAAACTGTATATATATATATATATATATATATTGTGCTGTCCTGTTCGTGGTTTTTAATTAAAAAAAAAGTGTTATATTTGTTTTTTGTTTGTTCTGTTTTCTCTTTTTTGTGTGTGTGTTTGTATTCGTGTGTTCCTTTTTTATTTTTATTATTATTTTTTATTTTTATTTATTTTTTCCTTTTTTATTTCTGTATTTTTTGTGCTTCTTTCCTTTCCTTTTTATCCCATATTTTATTTTTATTTTTTATTTTCTTTCTCCCCTCTCTGGTTTTGTTCGACTTTTATTTGCCCCTTGTGGCAACATCTTGCTTGTTTATCTCTTTTCAGTTCCCTGTGTTCCTTGCGACGAAGGGTTTGGACTGATGAAGGCCAAAACAATTTTTGGTCGAAACGTGCGTATCTTCTTACCTATAACATCTTATGTGTGTTTTTTACAAAGTTTTTTATTTACTTTACGTTTACACTGCACATACATAAATAGAATAACTGTATTGTTGTAACTGCCTTAGAAAATTAATGCTATTACCATAGTAATTATAAAAATATTAAAGTTTTAAAAAATTGTTATTAGAGAATGCTTATAAGAGTAAACTCGGTTATTCCTTTATAGTTAAAAAGACGTCAGGCGTCTCTTCAAATTCCTTATAGCTGTAACGAGATGATAGTGACTCTGCAAAAAATTCCCTACTTATGCACATTATTCTAATATAGTTACTATC
Organism: Cheiracanthium punctorium; assembly: GCA_038373885.1. Lineage (NCBI taxonomy): Eukaryota > Metazoa > Arthropoda > Arachnida > Araneae > Cheiracanthiidae > Cheiracanthium > Cheiracanthium punctorium. The sequence continues at coordinate 414,140 of JAWZYV010010632.1, forward strand.
ATTTACTTTGTAATAACTACATTGTCTTTTGCTTTATTACATATCTTCTATTTCCGACATTTTCATCAAATTTAAATAAAAGGCTTCAAATAAAAAAGCTCTAAAAACATTAACCAATATTACTTTCTTAATGTTTTAAGTGAAAAACATAAAAATTATAGTTGATTAATATAGTTATACCACCGCAAATTATACTATTGAACATAAAATAAAATGTTCATTTCCACATTTGTTTAATTGATGTAATTTTTTTATCATAAAATAATTCCTGCAGTCAAAATTTATTGGAAAGTTCTGAATGGGGAGTTCTAGCATGCATATTTGTAAAAAAATTAAATCGGACATGAGAGGACAAATATTAAAGTAAATTTTAATTTTTAATCCCTCTGCAATACTTACTAAAAGCATCTCTGAAGCTGAATTAAATTGTTACATTTTTCGAGACTGAATCTTTCCAGGGAACTGAATTAAATAAGCACATTTCGTAACATAGAAGCTGCAATTTCTTGCGCTTGAGCAACTCCTATTGAAGGCCCGTACACTGTATGAGGAATCGAATTTAACTAACGTCACACTAATGCAATTTTTGTCTTTTTATTTTTCTTTTCTTTCATAAATTTATTCGTTAAACTTCATCCTCCAGTGGTCGCAGAAGACACTTGAGAAAACGAATTAATGGATTTTTCTGTCATTAGCCATTTTTTTTCCGTTAGCGAATTTTCCAACTCTGTGACTGTCGTCAAATTTATGCTGAGCCTTTTAAAATTCGTCCTCAGAAGCGCAGTTTTTAATGCTTAATCTGTCTTCTCCTGCTGTTGGGAGAATTCTTATGCCGCGAAAGAGTGTAAAATTAGTGTGTTATTTTGAGAAGTGAAGTGAATTAAAAATGCATTAGGATACGTATGTTTCGTTTTCCTCTTTTGTTATTTTTCTAATTCGTAATGAACCTTGACGAAATTTTGGTTGTGAAAGCATTTTATGTGGTCTCATGGAGATGTTTTAAATATTCGTGTAATTTAAGTGTTTAGAGAGGTATTTATCAAAATTAACAAAATGAGTTTTACACAAATAGCTTCTGTTTTAAAAACACTTATTCTGTTAAATTTCAGTTAACTAAATACAAGTTTATTTGGGAGATTGTGTAGAAAGGAGAAGTATGGAGTAGTTAACGGGAAATTTAAATATGAGCAAAATACGTAATCCCATAGTTTTTAAGTAAATTCATTAAAAATAACCTAAGAATGTAGCGCAACCCGAGGCTTCACTGGCCACCAAATAAAACACCAAAGGTTCACATCGGTTGACAAAGTGGACTGTTGTTTGAATTCTAATTCGCGAACTAGACACGAATATTATTTTAGGATTAAAGGGCGAGAAACTTCAAGGAAGAGTCTTTTCAGAACTGGCACAGACAGAAAAACACGAATGGCTAATAATTGTTGTATTGAGAGCAAAAAACAAAAGTGTAAAAAGTGTGAAGAGTTTCAGCAGAAAAATTAGGAATCTAAAATTGGTTTAAAATATTAATGTACAACAGGAGTAGGTGTTAAAGAATAGCTATTTTACAAACTAATTGTATTTATTCAATTTTTCTGTACCGCTGACGCAATTCATTATTACAATTGTGTTCAATTCATCACGTCTCTGCTCGAAATCGGCGAAACCTACTTGAGTTAATCCGTTAGAATCGATCACACTTGTTAGAGTTGTTTCTAGGTTTTTTTTTTGTTTGTTTGCTGTTTTTTTTTATAAGCTTTGAACAATTTATGTAGACTGGATATTTAACATAGACCCATACAATGTATGTCAAGGGGTTAATAAGTTTGAGCTATAAGGGGACAAAAAATATTCATCGCCAAAGCCACCAAGCTTTTGAGCAAAGTATCGAGTTAATGGCTTATTGTTTTAGCAGCGGTGTTTTTCGTCTTTTTCCACTATGCTGCCTTTCGTTTGTTCCTTATGATCACTTCGTTGTTAGACACTGAATCTGTTCGTTCAAACATAGCAGTTAATACTCTTAATATGTTTGAAGATACATTTGACCTAGATTAAACCGACCAATCCGTGAGTTGGGCAATTCTCTATCAAAAATAAAACATTTTAAATAAAAGAACGCTTTCTTCAAATGAAAATTGGTATTCCTTTAGGGAAAAAATTGTTCTTGGTGTCCCTGCACATACGTCCACAATTAGATCTCTAGCTCCACTTTTGAAATTTTTAATTTTACCATAAATATTAATTGTGAAAAGATTATAAATTTGTTATTCCATATGGATCATATTATGTCTAGCTTTAAAATGAGGAATTTTCTGTTGAAAAATTCTTTAAACATTTTTTTCTTCACTAAGAACACTCCTTCTTTGTGTTTCTATACCATCTCAGTTTCAGTGGTAAGTATATGAAGTAGTTCAAAAGTACGAAGATAAAAAGAATTACAATCAAAATCCCCCTACTACATGAAGGAAAGGGTAAAAATCCCTCCTACTGCCAGAATAATAACTCGGTAGAAGAAAACCCACAAATACTTCCTGCTTGAAACAAAAACATTTTATATTTGTTCCTCAGATGAGAGGGATATAACTGAATTTACATTTTAAGGGAAAAAATATAGGAGCTTTAGGAAAAAGAAAACATTTCAGGAGCCCCCATTTTTTTCTTCTTTTTTTTTTAGCTATATTTATTTTTTCTAAAATTTCGAAGAAAAATTCCTCACCACTAAGATTTGTTTGGTTTATGGCCTGTTTTTTCTCATCTGAATATTTCTAGTGCGAAGCTTTCTGAATTTTCATGGCACATGATGGTTTATCTTTATTTCTTCCCTTTTACTGGGCAGAGTGAAATAAATTTAGCAGGTTACATATATTTTAAATGAATTAAGGATCGAGAGATATTTCGCAGTTTGTGTACTTTTCTGCAAAATTCCGAGACGGGAGTAGTTTATCTTGAACTGTCATTCTCATCTGTAAAGTTATTTTCAAAAAGCTTTTTTTTTGTTACTTTTTGTAACATGTATAAATCAAATGAAGTTGCTGTTTTTGAGAGCTGGGGGGCAAAGCCTTTTCCGCAAGATGTTAAATAACGCAAGTATAAAAACATGCCAAATTTTTTCACCCTCAGCATTTTTCAAGCTCTGCAAGTTTTGTTTATTTTCCGTGTATAGCTAAATTTTTTTTATGAAATTCGCCGAAAGGATTATATAACAATTTCTTTTCACCGTGTTTTTAAATTCTTTTCCTTTGATACAGCCAAAGCTTTTTACATAAAATCCAACAAGTGTGCTTTCTTTTTGAGACCCTATTTTATCTATCCTTAAAGACGTATTAGTGTATTATATTAAATGCTTACTAACAGGTTAAAATTTTGTGGTTCGAAAAACATCAGTGGTGTTTTAAGAATCTTGGAAGCATATGAACTTGTTTATTACTGTTAAAAATTAACTGATAAATGAATCATAATGCTTTAGTCCATAAATATTTTTACTGGTACATTGTGTTAAAAACAAAATATTATTTCAATGTACATTTTTTAATGCTGATATTAATTATAAACTTATTTTTTCTTCTTTCTAGGTAAGTGTATTATTCCATACTACCCAAAAGTTAAAAGTAAGAGCTTTTATTTTTACTTCATACATAATTATGAATTCGTATACTTTATCAATAAAGAAACATTTTGTGATTTAATCTTTTAATTCTGGACTTCGCATATATGTTTATATTTACATTATAAATATTAAGAGAGTGGTTAAATAAATTAAAAGTTGAGGTTGGATAAATCAATATTTCAATCTATCTTTACACTTGCGTTCGAATTTCTCCAAAAACAATCATGTTATATTTTTGGTTTATTCGTTTTTTATACAAATGGATTTGCTAAATTTTAGTATTTATTTTTTAATTTATTATACATTTTCATAATTACAATTTTCATGAAAATTTCATTTCGATTTCTATTTAATGCAACTTGTATTTTATTTCCTTATTGATTATATAGCATTCTTATTGCGTCGCATAATATGATGATTGATTCGTGTTTCGTTAAATATTCGTGATATATCGTCTAGCATATTTAACACCATTTAAAATGCTAGCTCATTTAATGTTGGTTGTTCGTATACCATATGAATATTTTGTTAATGAATGACGTTCTTTATTTTCCAACCTTATTCTAACGATCATTTATGTACAGAGTGTCCCCAAAACGCTGGCAAACCAAAGCTTTTATTTCTTATATAGTGATCATAAAAATGTATAATAACTTACAAAGTTGCGTAGAAAAAGGTACTGAATTTCATGGAATCGATTAAAATTTCCAGAAATTAAAGTTAAATAAATACAAATTTAAATGCTTATACCCCCACTGTACGAAAAAATATCCCCACTTACTAAAATGCCATATATATCAGTTAGGCCATGCGCAAAATAGTATCCTTCATCATAAAAAGGCTCTGAGGTACGAAAATAAATACATGATTACTTAAAACCACTTTCTAAGGTCTCTCCAAGAGAAATAAAGGCCATCGGAAGATCGCGTTTAAGTGGCTGAACACTAATTACCAAAGAAAATAATCATTGCATTACTACACAGTAACAGTTTGCTGTTATTGGTAATGTATAGCTCCTTACCATTGTTTAAACACATCTCTGAGCCTTTTTATAATCAAAGTTAATTTAATCTTCTGAAAATCTTAATCAGTACCATGAAATTATGCACTTCTTTATGCAACTCTGTAATTTATTGTATATATCTGTGATCAATATAGTTAATGAACAGAAGCGTATCTCAACGTTTATGGGACATCCTGTACATTATAAAGGTATTATGTAACATAAACGAACAAACCTATATAACCAAAAACATAAAGTATATATTTTCTGAGTTAAACATTGTTACTGGTTATACTGCTTGTCTACTTTTGTAAAATATACAATAAAATACTTTTTTACATCACCGTGTATGTAAAAGCTTCTTTGGATGAATGTTACAAAAAATAACTTAAAAAATTTGGCAGTTGTTCTTTTTAGTATTATGTATGTACTGTTTATGAAGAAAATTAAAACTGGATCAAAATGAAATCATGTTTTTTTCAAAGGTTCTATCTTGAACTATCGCCAAAAGTATACTTTAACTTAATGGTTTAATGATTATAGTAGCATGCTAACAACTTTTGGGACAATGTTTCGTCCTAGTTTTAGTGAACATTGCTTTACGATTGCTTTTTATTCGTTTTCATGATAAGAAATGTAGTTTTTGTTCTTGCGAAAAAATTTTGTGGGTTATTTTTTATGTCTTTTCAAAACTACCAAGTTTTCAGATAAGGAAGAAGTACGTGAGGTACCCTAATGCCTAACACTGAGCAAACTGTACTCTTTAGAAACTATTTTTTAAAGTATATTCTCATGTGTAACTCTTCCTGATCTATCGTATTATCTGACTCGTCTTTTTTTTACATGCTTACAATTAAATAAAAGGTAATATATAAGTTTAGCAGAAACACTGATTTTTGTGATAGATAGTAAGCACTCCAGACTATATCATATAGATATATCGTGCAGATAAATGATATCAATTATTTCATTTCTGTGAATATTAAATTATATCACTTTTAAAGTTTATATTTTAGATAGTATAATTATGTAGATACTATATTTATCAACTATTATTTTATTTATTCTGTTTCAGATAATTATTCCCCATTTTAAAATTATGTAATTCAGTTTGTATAAAATAGTGTACCTCTTATTTTAAAAATAAAACAAGTCACGAATGATTGTTAAATTTATCTGTAATTTTATTTACTTTTATCTCAGTTTTAGGTTGACTCCAAAATCTCTATCAAATCTTACCCAAAAAATGATCAATATTTTTTACAGAAATTACAAGATATATGTACATTAAATGTATATCCCATTCATGTATAATACATTCAATTTATATAAGCAATAGTGCACTCAGCCAATTTAAATTATCTTGCTTCGTCAAATCATCTATTTTCATTTCTAAGCAGTTTTAGACCAATAAATATTACCTGAAAAAACGGAATTATTCTCGCGCTAGATTATTTCCCGAAAATAAATAAATAAAACTTATGTTTTGAATTTCTGAATTCTTACAACTCTCCATCAAATTACTCTAATGGAGATTTAAAATTCATTATTAATTAATTTCAGTGATTTTGTGTTACTTGGCATTTTTTAACCGCAATTTAAATACTCTTATTGTTATGATATATGTTAACAGAAAGAACAGGTATCAAATGTTAATTTTGAAGGGTGTGCATGGTTTTTTTAAAAATATATATAGTTAAATAATTATTCTAAACATTAAAAAGGATTCAACTTTATGTAAAAAAAGGATTTCTTTAAACACCATTTACACTTAAATATTACGAATGTCATATGGCGCTGTATGCAATAACGGTTTGAAGAATTTCATTTTTCGTTTTATACTTAAATCTAGCAAAAAATGTTTTCTAGTAGCTTTTTAAAAGAATAAAGAAATGCAGTTGAATCTTATTAATATAATGGTCAATTTTTCACGGAAATTCATTCTAATAAGCGGGATATTCCATTATCGGGGATCATATTGACTAAGAATTACGGTTTGGTACAATGAAAATGTATTTTCGTAATATAATAAGAAAATGAGACTTGTAATTGTTGTGAGACTTCCTATTGCTAATAATTCATTTTCCATATTTCAAACGTAAAATTTTGCAGTACTTCAAAAATTTGGTTTTGGGATGCAAGATCCTTGTGAAAATACTGCTGTATTTCATAGCGTTTTTTTTTCAGTGTATATTGAATATCTGCGCTTGATCTTTGATAAACCGTCTCTGATTATCGGTAAATCGAATGCGAATGTAGTTCATGTATAAAGTATTTGTTCCTACGTATAAGCGCTAGGAACAAATAATCCTCCAATAAAGCTTAAGTGTCACATAATCCTCAGTTTAACTATAAAGCACTGTGAACAAGTTTCAATCACGCAACAAGTGCATGTTTCAGTATCTAATCTTTATTAATTTTTCTATATATAATAAAATTTTGTTTTCGTATTTTAACTTTAATATTATTTCAGCCATTTTTCTGAGTTAAGTGCTGAAACAATTGGAATAAGATTTAATAAATAACATTAAAATATAAAATTCATTACTCTTCATTGAACAAATAGATTTATTTAATAATTTCAGATTCTGTAGTGAAAAAAAAAGATATTAAAATATCAAATATTGATAACGTGGAGAAAAAATTTGGAAACGAATATAAAATCCAAAAACATCCGCTCTTTCAATTTGTTAATTCCTTTCCCTGTTACAACATATTTGTACATTTTTAAATAAGCTTTCGATACTGTTCTTTTTCAACTACAGCGCACGTCACTTCCAGTTTCCTGATATTTGATGCTATGAAAAAGAATTAAACAAAATGCGCTGAGGGGAAAAAAAACTGTTCTTTCTATTCTTTTAGGCTATTTAAGCGAAGTAATTTTATGAAATTTGGGTTTAAAAAAAAGTGAGTCCTCCGGGTTTAATGAAGTATAGGCTTATTCCAAATTAGCGTTTAAATATGAAGCCGTAAAAATGCTCCTTTGAGCAGAATATTGTTTTTAAGCAGACGTATTTAAGCAAAATATTGTTTTAAGATAAAATGTTGCCTGTGGTATTTTTTGAAAGAAATATTTTTTAATTGCAGTAGTTCTTCGAAATATGAGAAAAATGTAATCAATTTTATATTTTTCAATAAAAATGTATTTATTTAAATTCATTTTTAACATGTTATAGACTTTATAATTTCTATACTTTTTTTAAATATTGCTTATTTTTTTACAAATATTCTTTAATAAAGCGTTTCAAAAATATATTACTGCACTTTGCAATCAAACAAAGTTGTATTTATATTGGGCGTTATGATTTTAAAGTATGAAGTTAAAGGTTTTATTATCATCATTGTTAATATTAAAGCAAAGTGATTTAGTAACCTGTTGATAATTATTTTTATGGTCTTTAATATCATCACATGCCACTATGAGGTCAGTAGCTGAGTTTCAACCTGAACTTGCAAAATTTTAGCTGCATATATGTATGGAAGGTTTTTTTTTCTTTTATTTGAAACAAGTATTTAAAAAGTTATATATGTGAGAAGTATTAGCTTGATTTAAAATTTATCGTCAATAACTAACGAAAAATCATATTGGCAGACCTTTTGAAATCAAATTCCGAATTAGTAGTTATTTCTATTAAACTGTGTTATTTAAATTATACTCTGGTAAGAAAAATCTAAGCCGAGAATTTAACAGAAGCTTTATGGCTGATTTAATAGCGAATAATTTAAGTGCATGCGCCCTTCCTAAAACAAACTCACCAGATTTGCCAATTAACTATGAAAATTCTATTTATTTTCGATTACTGCTTGAAGATTTAGGAATAACTCTGATTCTAAGACTTCTTTGGAAATTAAAATTGTGTGGTAGATTCACTAAACACTTATATTTTCAGAATTTATCGCCAATTAACATTTTAATGATTTTAAAATCATTACTTTTACTGAATCATTATATAATGCATCACCAAATTCCTATGAAAAGCAATGATTTGCAACATTTTTTAGACTTCCATGGTCTTCTTTTTTTTAATTATAAAAGTACTCGAAGTTATAATTTTCCTTATTTTTAAACTGCTTTAAAAAAAAGCGTTATTCTTTTTTCGTCTTAATTGCTCTATGTATCACCATTTTTTTAAAAATCATTAGCAGACGTAAGTTTTTTATTAGTTATTATGAAAGTCCAAACATAAACAATATGCTGTTTATTAAAAAAATCGAAAACATACTGTTTTTTTTCTACCGCATTAGCAATTAAAAATATCCGTATAACGTGTCTAATTAAATTTTTTTCTCCGCGAACAGTTATTTCAGCACAATCAACTACAGAGCTAAAAATTAACTATGCTCTTTAGCTGTGAGGTACGCGATTGGCGATTCAGTAGACAGCGAGCCATGCTGCAGAGAGTTAAATCGAGCGATGGCACCGTCTGCATTTTTTCAGTGTTGGGGCCATTTGGCCAATATTCCGATGTTTGATTCTATATTGATTTTTCCCCCAACATTCTTCATTCATCACAGACAGCAGTATTCATGAAAATAATTCTGACTTCTATTTTACAAATAACTGGCAATTTTTAATAGAAATTATGTGCTTAAAAAGTAATGTATTCTCGTGTAACTGCGTCACTGTCAAGTATTTTAAGTCAAATTTATTCTTCGTAAATCAAATCTTAGAAAGTTCTACAATGCTTCAGTATTTTTGAGACCGAAATCAAAATGTCAGAGTTTTGTGTGCTCACGGCGACGTCGCCATGCGTTAAAGGGTTAAATACAGAATTGCCTTATTTACCAAGAAACGAACAAGTCACATAAAAATAAATATTCGACGTGTAATTCTTTTTAAAAATAAAACAAATAAAATGTCGCTGTGTACCAAAATAGTTATGTCGTCTCTTTCTTGTCCAAAACAGAAATGTGTTGGCATGAAAGTATAGTTTACTGTAGACTGTAATTATTGTACATTGGTAACCTTTACTGCCGCGAATGTTTCGAAGTTGAAATTTAATTTCTTATAAATCTTAATTCCAAAATTTTATTGATTTAAAAAAATGTACATAAAACAGATATATATTAGAGGGATTTTTCCTTTCTTTGTGGTATTTGTAAATTTGGATAAATTGGGTGTAAGAATATAAAATAATAAGCAGCTCGATTGCGCATGCTGGGTCGAGAAATGCTAATTTGAATGTTAATTTTCAAAATTAATGAATTTTGTGGTAAGACTGTCACAGAAATGTATCAAATTTTGAATATAGACATGGCTAAGTAATGTATGACTTAATAAAATTAGATTAAAAGTAGTAAAGGTTATCTATTCAGCACTCAGTTAATTTTTACAGCATTCAATTAATTCTTTCGGTACGTTGCTTGTAACGATATTCTCTAGATATATTATACATTGTCATGAAATTTAAGATATTCAATCTGTGTTTTTAGGCTATTCACATCCCTTTGTTGTAAATTAGTACGAAAAAACCTTGAGCTGCAGGTTTTTAATTTTAAATTCCTTTGGAAGAACATAACATGGAAGTCGAGAGAGCTTCTTTCTTGAATTTAATGGAATATAAGTTAAATTCGTCTCAAAAACTATTTCCAATTAATTCCCTGAGGCTTTAACTAAATAAGATGACTTGATTGTTACTTATATAAGACATTACTTACATTATATAAATAAAAATATAGTTTATTTACAAATAGCATGACTACGAATAAAAGTGTAGTTTTATGTTAAATTTGTAAAAGCATTTTCATCTTGCACAGATGTTAAGCCATTTTTATCTTAACTATTAAAATTCTGTGTTTCTTACGTTTCTTATTTTCATTAGAATATTTGTATTTCTGAAAACTCTCATTTTGATGATTAATAATTTTATAAAAGTAATTTAATGAACGACATTTACAAAAACAACCCTGCAGCCAAAAACATTACCATCAACACGAAAACATTTAACAGCAATGTTAAAATATGGTCTTATTTTTCTCTGTGTAGCTGTTTTACCCTCGAGTTTCTAAATATCTTTAAAATTTTCTCTTTAAAAGAAAGATGTAAGATTTTTTTTCTATTCAATTTATGAGATGTAAAACTCGTATATAAAAGAGAGAATTCAATTTACTTGCTCTTAATGCAATAATTTAATTCTTTCTCATTTTTTTTTCAAAAATTGGTCTTTTGAGATTAACGGCTTGTTCAGCGTAAAAGTTTTTTGAAATAATCTATTTTATGGCAAAATTTTGCCACAAGTCATGTATAACTATTTTTTATTTTAAAAAGTATACATTTCCATGTATTTGTTTTAGTTTTTCGATCTAATAATCAATAATTTTATTTATTCACATCACGAAATCTTTTTGTCGTAACTAATTCCGTGGTAGTTTACTTGACCACCCTCGTATCTTATTTTTGTCCAATTACAGAAAAAATGAACAGACGGATTATGTACGAAGATAAACTGTATAGCAGGGTGTCCCAAAAAGCTGGTAACGGGCTTTAATTCTTAATCACTTAGAGATAAATGGGTGATTTAAATTGAAAATTGTTCAAAATAAGGTCGGGAAAAGGATTACGCTGCAAAAAAGCTCCTCTCGTTAATTTTAAGTTATAAGTTACATTGTTTAAATTTGGGTATGATCCTCGTACAAACAGTTCTCAAACAGTAAAATGTGCCCCATGCACTAATGGGGTGACACACTAAATTTGAGAATTATATCTTAAGAGATATGAAGATAACTGTAACGCTGACTTAAACCACTTTTCAATGGCTCTCGAAGGGAAAAAGTCACGTTGAATGATCATTTCAGGGGTCATACCGAAATTACGAAAGAAAATCTTTTTTTTCCCACTCTAGCAATAAACGTTTACATTCGAAATCAAGTACAGCCCCCGATCTTCATTCTATAAAGATCTCTGAGACGTTGTATGGTGAACGGCTGAAATTTGGTACATCACTTCATTAGTGTATGGGGCATAATTGGGAATGTTTTTGTACGGGGATCGTATACAATATTAAAAAGTGTAACTTCTTGTAAATGAAAGAGAGGAATTTTTTCTTAACGGAGCCTCATTCCCGACCTTATTTTGAACATTTTTTTCAATTTACACTGCTCCCTTTTTTCTAAAAATTTAAAGCCCGTTAAACCTTTAACGCGCAGTGATCCCACTCTGGGAACATCAAACTCTGACGTTCTGACTGTTGCCAGTCACGAAAAATAGATTGGATTTCTATAAAAATAGTTGCGGGTGACCTAGCTCCACGAGAATCCTTTACTTTTTAGCACGTCATTTCGCGTAAAAAAATGATCACGATTCTTTTTAACAGAACTGACATCTGCTGAAAAAAGGAATAATGCGAGACCAGCGGAATAGATTGCCCAATGCTGAAAAAAGGGCAGCCTTTGCCATCGCTCGACTTAACTACCAGCAAGATGGCGGACGATCGAAACGTTCATCGCGTGCCACAGATCTAGAGACCCTTTTTTGACGACAGCTAAATGGCTGGCTGTGCAGGGCACAGCCAGCTGTGTGAAAAAGGGGGTGACGCAGCTGGCTGTGCACGTCAAAAAAGGGTCTCTAAGTCTGTGGCACGCGATGAACGTTTCGATCGTCCGCCAGCTTGCTGGTAGTTAAGTCGAGCGATGGCAACGGCTGGCCTTTTTCCAGCATTGGGAAAGGGTTGCGCCTCAAAGGGTTAAATGCAACTTCCTTCAAACTGTTTTGACATTCGAAAAGTACCGTGGAAAAGCAAAGTTAAAAGGTAGGACCTATATATCAAATTAGTTGTGCACATTTCCTTTTGAGCTACCATTGATTATTAATACTTATTATTAAGAAAACTTTGCATTTTTCCAGGGGAGCTTTTAATCATATCTTTCTATTTGCCCACTGTACACCTCTGTAAGCTTTCAAAAAGAAAATGTACTTTTGTTTGTGTTATATTGCATTGGTTTGGAAGTTTTGTTTGCTAACTGTTCTTGGCACTTTTGCCGTACGTTACTAAAACTAACAAATAAATAAGTGGATATAAGGAAATAAAACAAACTCACTACATACTAACTCATAACTGAACATTCTGCAATCTATGCGAGGGATGCTTAGAAAAATGCAATAATAAACTAATAGATTACCTTTTTAATTAAGTGCAAAGTCAGTCTGTAAATGCATAGTTGGGAAGTATTGACTGAGTTTAATATATGTTTTGTTTATGGTGTACTTCATTTCAAAGTATTGCTAAATTTCAAAACCAGATGGTTTGCATTGTGTTTTAACAGATGTTGCATGTCAAGCATAAAAAAGCAAGAAAAATGTCCAGAAATCTCTTTACTTAGAAATATAAAATTTATAATGCAATTTTTTCATAAAGCGTTTTAAAGCTGAACAAGTAGTACTAATGTAAATACAAATATGTTTCCTCCAGATTCTTTTGCCTAAATGAAAACAATAATAGGTGGAGTGGGACATATTTACACATAATTTATTTGCTTTATAATAATTGACTTCATATTAATTAAAATTGAAAATTAAACAAAGAGCAATATTTTGACAAATTTTAGTTTTTATTGAAATTTTTTGAATGCATCTTTATTTTATTCTTTGAAAGAAAATTAATTTTAAAAATGTATTCAAGTTGTCACATTCTGGCTCTTTGCATTGAAAAGTAGGTGTTGTCTGGTGTTGTATTGAAAATGTGAGAACTTCAAGTTTTACTTTTTCTAATTTAATGAAAACATGAGTGTACGTATGTTTATAAATATAGAATTAAGAAAATGAAAATTGTAGAAAATTACATTTTCTCAGAAATACAAAAAAAAAAAAAAATGTGAATGAAAATGCTTAATTTATCACAATATAACAAAATTAATTTAACTGTAATTGTAGCAGTTTCTCTTTTAAAAAATATTTCTTAAAAATGTATTAACTTCGCAATTTTCAAGATCTTGCTCGTTATGTATCAGATCTTCTCATTTAAAGTAATACAAATTGAATAGTGATGTTTTAAAAAACCTTCATTAAAAATCATAATTTGCAAAATGATATTAAATCATTTAAAAAAAAGAGGAATGCTTATATTTTCGGCGTTTAAATTACTAACCAATTACGAAAGAAAAATAATCATTTCGTGTAAAGTCATTTCAAATATCATTAACATCATTATCTTGCAAGTTTCCTCTAAGAGACACCTGAAGTATTCATTAAAGCCTTAAGTAGAAAAGGCTGTCTTATTTTAAACCATTTTGTTATCAATTTAATAACGTCTATGGAGACTTATAATTCTCTTAATGATAATTAAGAGGAAAATTTTTCAATATGGGAATAATCTGAATCAATTCTAAATGAAGTGTTGAATTCTTTCAAATGACAAATTTAATCTCCAGAAAATTCCTACGTTCTTTTAAGCTGCGTAATTAAAGGCTATAAACAATATTAGAAATACTTAAGTAAGAAAATCGTCAATTTTTAATCTGTACATCTAAATTAATTTTCCCTGATAATGAAATTCAGTTATTCAATAATTATCGCATGAGATATTTACTTAAAAAAATCAGAAATGCAATAATTGGTAGAAACGAGAGCTGTGACTGCAATATGAATGTTTCAACAAGATTTGTAAAATAACTCAATGGGTTTTGTATTTTTTTATGGATCATTCTTTTCTTTGCGTCTGTTCCATTAATCGTTTTCATGAGCACAAACTGTACAAACTGTTTCTTGACAATTTATAAGCTGTAACACAGCTTGGACAACCAAAAAAAAAAAACTAAGTTCAATAAATTCAAATAAATTTATAGGAGTTTAGACTAGTTAGCTGAAACTAACTCAAAATATTGTGTGCCCCGTAAAATATAAATTTTGAACCGAAAATATTTTTAATCAAAATAATACACCTCTTTAACTTACCCTTAACTACTTTCTTTTATTATTATTATTAGAGGCATATATATATGTGTGTGGATACCACTCCAATTTTTCTTCCACAATTTTTTTAGTTGTTTTCTTCTGAAACTGGATAAATACAAGCAGGAAAAAGTGAATTACATAGATCATCCCACTTCGTAGTTGATACCGCTCAAACAACATTCTTACACCAATGTCTTGTGCAAAAGTTTATTAAAATATTATTCAATAATTGGTATTTTCTTATCAAGTTTTTTTGTATTTCTTAGTAAAAAACCGTCAAATTTTTCAATTACTAAATCATCACCTCTTAAAAATTACATTTGATCCGTAGACTGCGCAATGCCACTCAAACCTGACAAGGTCGGCAGAAAATATTGATTTCGGATAATATTGAAAAGCAAATCATTATTTCGCACTGAAGCTCTCCGAGTTTTAACACTTTCATGTCAACGATTTCAAAGCTCTCAAATATTTAGGCGCCAACGGAATTCACATATTTTATTAAAGCATCTAGACAATCTATATTTTTAGATGCGATATTCAGGACGTTTATTAACAAACGTCCTGAATATCTAAAACGGTGCCATTTATGAACTCAAATATCCTAAATTTTGTTTGCGGGTTATTTACTGATAAATTGTATTTATCTAATAAATATATCTTTTGTTATGCATATTTGTGTGCTTTATTGGATGGATGACGGCAGGTTTTCATTGCTTTCTGTAAAAATAAATGAAAATCTCTGTAAATTTTCATTTATTTAAGAATCAAAATAAACTGGAATCCCTTTGCTTATATATAAACAGAAAGAAATAAAGAATTAAGTTTTTACTAGCATAATTTATTTTAAGTATATTAAAAGAATGTTTTACATCGCCATTCTTGCCTAATTGACAGACATTATATAAATCTGTACAATCCATCATGAAAGGATAAGTTTGGTGTGGACTTAATTTCTTTTCATAGCTTTCCTTCTCAGAACCTGTTTACTTATACAACACCATGGACCTAACGTTTTCTACAGTCATAAATGCCTGTGAACACCGAAACGATTAAAAATTTCTGCTATTACTAGCCTCGTTGCTGCTTCCTGATTGCTCACTCTTTCAAACTGTGTCATATGAACATAGTATCATTTTCCGCGTTATATAGTTCCTTCCACAGATAAAACGTGAATTAGTATAACCGTCTGAATATTTTATCACAGTATAATAATTTCATAACAAGTATGGAGAGAAGTGATATGGAATTTTATATTTTGCTTATTTCAATTAAGTCTAACGAAGAACTCTTTTTTGCACCCACTGTAGCTTACTGGCATTAATCTTTCAATCTCTTGCTTCAACTGAATCTCGTTTACGAATCTCTACTGCATGTCCTTCTCATCTATGGGATAAAGCATAAAAGATAAAAAGATAAAAGCAAATGTATTTGACACGAGAGCTCTAAATACTAAATCGAATATTTAAACTTGCTCTGTACAGTTACTTAAAATATTTTATATTGCTGGTGTATGGTTGTAAAAAATATTAAATAAACGGAATTTTACATCTTATTCAACTATATTACTAAAAATTGTGTAAAGCCTATAATTTCTCAATCTTATCATTATAAAATCATTTTATATGAATCGTTGTTAATCGTTCTTAAAAACTTCAGAAATATATGACATCTATTCACAGTCAATTGGAGTAGTTTTATATTTCTCATTATGTTGCTAAAGTAAATCTGATCTTACGTGAGATCCTTAAGGGCATCAGCGGGAATCTGATGATCCAACAACATTAAACGGTTTAAACACTCATTTGCTGTTGTGGTAGGTAATACAAGACGAATTCTAAAAATTGCCTTCGCTTCAAAATCCCAATAATAAATTTTGACATACAATGGGAATCTAATGAATACTGATTGCTTAATAAAGTACTCATATCTGCGTATGAAACAAGGTAGAGGTTTAGGCCGATATGCATTTCATCGTTAATCTTGGTGCAAAAAAAGAAAAAGAAAATTGTCATCAGAATTTGACAATGAAGTTAATTCACGTTTATGGTAACTCAATTAAGTACCATAAAAATTAGAATCTGACTATTTTCTAAGAATGTACTATGAAGAAAAAATCCACATTCACTAGTGAAGGTGCTGTCACTACAAACATCATCGATGTTATTATAAATAAGTTTCTTACTGTACCAGTGTTCTCTTCTGGATCAAAAATGCATAGCCATGCAATTATTTATGACTCAATTAATTACTGATAAAAAATTTCTAATTCTCGAAAAAGTGCGTCTTTTTTTTTTACACTACAAAATTTTATACTTTTTTGTTAACTGATTTTTCTGAATTTTTTTTTCAATAACACATTACCCATATTTTAATTTCACTACAAATTCAAAATATATACTATTTTCAGGTCCCAATTTTTAGGTACTTTTCTAAAAAATTCAGCAGCACCAACAACAAAAAAATCTTTGTATTTTTTAAAATTAAATTTTGTTGTTATTATACAGCTCTTTACAACAAACTGAAAAATTATGATCCCTACAGAATAATAAATCATAGGTTAAAAATTAGAATTTTTGTTTTCCTTCGCAGTTTCCGGTACTACGAAGAGCTCACAGAATCCAGGGTTCCATTTTCCTTTTCTTGTCTATAGACTACTGGAAAGAATGAATATTTTTCTTCCAGGAATCTGCACAGTTGCTTTTTTTCACGATCTGCTTTGTTTACACTTCAGCACCCAGCGTAGCTTACTCCAGAAAGCAAAGCTTTTACGAAGTTATTTACTTTTAGATTCGCTTTAGCTGTCTGTCAGGGACATGATGATACCTCCTTTCAACATGCTCTTTTCTTTTCCTTTTCATATTTTTCCCCTATAGGGTTTTCTTTTTTTACTTTTCTTCGTCTTGTGCTTTTTACTTTGCTGAGTAAATGGCACTAACATTTGTTTCGTTTGGTTAAACTTTAAAAGATTTATTGTTTGCTTTCATTGAGAAATTTGAAAACATTTTTTTAGCTCAAATCACAATTTTTAAAGTAATATTCTTGTGCCATATAATAAATTGTCAGTAAGTTTCTAACTCGATATCTACAGGGACGTTAACTCATGAAATAAATGATTGAAAAATGAGGAAAGTCATTTTTGTCAGCTTTTTATTTTTAAATAAAGTTTAATTTCCTTATATTTTATACTTGATTTTCGAAATAATGTGCTCTAAAGCAAATTATTTCGAAAAAATGCTTACATAGATATAATAGCAGAAATAAATGCAACTCGCATATGTAGAAGCATGTAGAGCAAACCATATATTTTGGTATTCAAAAAAGTTTTTCTCATTCTCTAATTTTTATTGAAATTTTAATGAAATTAATTACTCATATGTCCCTTACCTTTTAACCTAACTAGACTAACATAACATAAATATGACTCTTCCTTAGTTTCTAGGGTGCTTTTCCTAAATTTTATTTATTTATTTTTCAAGCATGTCTCACTTTTATACCTTTCGGCTTGAAAATTTACGAAGATAGCCAGGCAAGGGTCGATAAGTGCATTACCTACTTTAAAAAAAATTAAATTAATATATTCATTTTTCCATTATGATTCTCCGACATCAATTAGCTTAAAAACTGTAACTGGCGTATAAAAAAATATAGAATTATGCTGAATATTTTTATTTTGTATTAGTTGTAAAAAGAAGCCACATTTAAGAACAAAAAATGTTATTTCAATTATTACTTTATGTATGTCTGATTTCCTGTATGTTTAATTCCAGTTGTGAAAGTAGCCCAATAAAATGCAATTTTCCCTGGGTACATCTTCGTTAAAATTTCAGTATTCCGGCTGTGTATATATATATATATTTCATCGATATTTTAGTGTCAGCTTAATGCATTAATTTATTTTTGCGACCTCATCTGTAAAAGAAAAAAAAAAGTAACATTCGTTTGAAAACAGCTATTTCTGTTTGAGTTATCCTCAGGTTAAACTTCTTTTTAAGAGTCTATTTGGGATTTTTGTAGAAGATGCCTCAATATTTTTTTCCGAGACTAGAGCTTTTTTTTCCTTTCACTTGGAAAAAAGTAACGCTCTAACATCAAACAAATTGTAAGAAATAGAGTAAGTTACCGTGTTTTTTTATTTTTAACGTGGTACATCAAAGAAGATTAAATTCTTCGTAATACTTATTTATTTTTAAACATAGATTGTATGTTATCTCACATTTATCGTGATGGAAAACATACTTTCTGTAAAAGGCCGCATAAAAAATTGTCACGGAACACTTCGTGTTGAACTTATATCAATTTCTCAAAATTTATTTTTAAATGTCTTAAAATGTATAGCTATAAATGCTGTAATTTTGTTATGGTTCAAACTTTATTTGAGTTTGACTATATTTTGAGCTACATAAAATATTTCAGTAAGCTTTTCTTTTTTTTACAAGTGTCGTAAATTGGTATTACTTTTATTACAACTCAGGAAAACTGCCTGATGATTAATCCCTGTGGCTTAGTCTTTCCCGAAATTTGACTTTAGTTAGAATATAATAATCAATCTATTTTAATCAAGCATAATTAAGAATTTTAACCACCACCCCTCAAAAAATGGCTACATCTTGCTAACTTTTATGTATCATATTACTCTTGTTTGAAGAATCAATTTTCAATTCGTTTGACGTCATTAGTTATTTTGAGTTACGTTATTCGAATACAGTGAATAGAAATATTCTAAAGAGTGCTTCGTCATTCGTAGCCTGTTGAAAATATGAGGGAAGAATAAACCGTGTGGTTTGCGGCACGAAAATGCTAATACAGGCTAGACTTGTTCTATATCGCGGTATTTTTGCGAAAAGTAAGTGTAATTTATAAGCGAAATTGACAGCCAACCTACGCACTACAAACCCTCTTGGGGAGAAAAAATATCGCTAAGGCTCAGTGGATGTGGATACAATGAAATATTCTTCGTTTATAAAATGTACAGTTTTTAAAATATAAAAAAAAAAAAATCCGTGAAATTCTATTCCAAATTTTTTCACAAATCATAAATTTCATCCATATGCAGAAAAGTTATGCACCATTTTTCTTGAAAATACACAGAATCAAATGGAAATGATCGTGCTGGCCACAAAATGCTCCATAGAAAACTAGGGGGAGTTGGATGAGCAATAATAATGCGCGTGAGATCTTGCCACAGGTCACATGACGTGACAAGTGCCTCAAGTTAAGGCTGCCTCTCTGTCCTTTTTTCCACTCTAAATATGATGTAAACTCGCAGCCTGGAAGTAATTCGTAATGTGCTATAATCAAAACTAACGCCCTGCTGGTCTGAAGTTTTACTATAGATTATATAGAGCAGCGTTTTTTTTTTTTTTATACAAAAAGTATGATTTGTTTGAAACACGTTTTTGAAAAAGACAGTTGTGGCTAATACCAACCTTGAAAGAAATTCTACTAGCATGGCATCTGTTATATGTGCTGAAAATCGATCGTTCATTAATGCATTATACTTATATGATCCACTAATCAAAGATGCTTCAGTTCATAATCGGGTCCATATGTGGATTTATCTGACGTGAGAGATCATGTATCATTGAGATAATATTCGGAAAATTAATCCGCTGTAGAATGATGATTCAATGAAATATAATTAATTGCCTCATAAACTTGCCTAAGCTTGAGGTAGTACTACGGCATTCATGGGTATTGACTAAATATTTTAACTGACAGTATGTTTTAAGAAAATATTTTAACAGACGCTATATTGAATAGACAGTTTCTGAAAAGGAATATTCATTGAATTTGACTAGCGTTTGGATTGCAAGATGTTTAAGACTCTTCGAAGATGACCATACCATACATTGTGGGGAAATTTTCGTTTGGAAAAAAGAAGAAAATTATGTAGGGGACACTCTGTGCTCTGTAGGTAAGAGTGGAACACTTTATTTTAAAATACTCACAGTTTTTTTTCATTTTCCCTTCTTTTTAGCTAAACGTACCCGGCACTTAGAGGAACACTTTTTTCTTTTTAATTTTCTAATTTCTACTTTTTTTAAGTACAATCCAGCAAAACTTCTGGTATATGGTATATATATTTTGGCATATATTATTTGGTATGTATTTGGTACACATATTTATGGAATATATTATATAAATTTATATATTTCATGGTATTTTTTTAAATCCAAACACATGATTGCTTTAAAAATTATTTTCAATGTATATGTTTCGTGTCAGAGCGCTGGGGGAAGATGTTGTAATACGCTCCTAAAAAAGTGACACGCAGACAAATATTTACAGTTTTTGCACAATTTTAAACGGACATTTCTTATTCTTTTTAAATATACAGCCCCTATTTTAACACTGGATAATGCATTTAAATTTCATTTCATTCCCTTTAGCCACTTTCGAGTGCTGCGCAAAGAAAAATTTGCAAAATTCGAGCAAAATCTCAAAAAATAATTTAGAGAGTTGAAAAACACTGCGCCTATATTTTAAGTCCATTAGTCACTTATCGTTGTACTTACTTTAATTCCATTCATTTTAGATGATTTTAGATAACACCAGCCGTTATCAGTCCGTTGTGAGGATTAATATAACGAGCGTAAGTAACCGTATCCGAACCTTACCCATCTCATGCATCCCCAATTAAGCTTTTCAGGAAGCGTAATACTATGCTTTAATGGCAAAGTAATAATATTAAAAATTTTTGTATTGCATTGAAAGCTGAACTATGACTAAGGAATTCCATCATTTTCCCTTTATAATTTATGGCAGTCGTCGTAATTTAAAAGCATGCTTGTGTTTAAAGTAATAGAAAATAATGTGTTTCGTGCACTATCGAAACAGTATAAGAAACAGTATATCATAAAAGTATAATTATTCCTCATAAAGAACGCACCCTATTTGACCACACATGTAGGATAAGGGATTTGCTCTTCTAAGATTTAGCCGTCCAAAACTAATAATCCATGGGCAAAAAATTTTGTATGGCGAATTATGTATGGCGACACTTTGGCGCTACATTACTAAACTAGCTCTCGGACTATTAGCAGTATATTGTAGATAAAAAACTAAAAATATAGGCAATATATTTTGAAAGTCTTTTCTCTTCTTTAATGCCTGAAACAAACAGAAATTTCAAAATTTTAGATTTTAAAACAATGTGCAAACAAGTCTTATTTTATTTATATCGATGAAATAAGCATGCTTCATGTTTTACCTGCAGTACCTTTATTTAAAGGAAAAACACTGTTAGCGGATTGCAAAATAATTAACGTCAAATTACCGTAAATCTGTACAGATAATTTCCTTTTTTGCTCGTTGTAGTTTAGAAACATCGAACCATACAAAATTAATAAAGAAAATAACATTCCCAGTAAATTTAATTATGCTTCTCTTTCCCATTTATTTTTAAACAATTTTTTTTCTTTTCCAATTTGGCACGATTTATGAAAATACGAACTTTTTTTTCTTTCGTTTAATTTCCCACACAAATCATTTAATAAACTTGTTTTTATAATTTTTTTAAGAACTCCGCAATCTCGAGAAATTCTTCAATAATTTAATATCCTGAAGAAATATTGTTGGATCCAATCATTAAACAATCTTAGTCTGACAATTGAGTAATCGCTTATAAATGGGATTAGAGCTATTTACTTCATAAAATAATGCTATCAGGTAAGATATTTTTGAGAAAACAATGGGTTTTTAACCGTTTATTTTCGAGTTTTTATTTTATATATATTTTTACTTCAAAAGGGGGGAGTGTCAACTCTATAATTATTTATCTCATTCTGTCCAGTTGTCAGTTACATTTACTGATACTTTTTGCCTTAATAGAACATTTTTTTAGAGAAATTCTGTACATTTTAACCAACTAGAATAATTATAATAATTTCCCTGTTATTTTACTTGTAGCTATACGAGTGGTAAATACGAGTATTTCATATTTCATTCCAATGCTATTGGTGTAATACGTATCTTTTGTGTGTTTTTTTATTAATATTTTCCTTAGATACATTTTATCTTATTAAATATTACATGCATTTTATTAGTCATTTAAAATATTTATACCTCTTTTCTCGTTCCTTTTATGACAATATTTGGGAAATGTCAATAGAATTTGACACTTCAGAATAGACTTTCGTATAATGGCTCCTTATAATGACTGCGATAAACCAAAGTTCATTGCCCTCTGTGATGGGATTCACCACATATTTTTTATTAATGTGCATTTTAATCTTCTAAACTTAAACATGTAATTATTTTTTAATTCCCAATTTTTCCTGCTTAAGCTCTTTCCTTCGTTTTAAAATATGCAATATTTCTTATTTATTTTAGCCCTTTGAATGACAAGCATTTTCACATCAATATAGAAGACCAATCGTATAGACTGCCCAACGCTGAAAAAGTGCAGCCGTTGCCATCGCTCCATTTACCTACCAACAACATGTGCGGCATAGCCAGCTGCGTCAAAAAAGCGTCTCTAGATCTGTGGCACGAGATGAACGTTTCGATCGTCCGCCATCTTGCTGGTAGTTAAGTCGAGCGATGGCAACGGCTGCCCTTTTTTCAGCATTGGTCAATCTATCCAGCTGTTCTCGCATTCTTCCATTTTCAGCAGATGTCAGTGCCGTTAAAAAGAATCGTGACAATTTTTTTACGGGAAATGACGTGCTAAAAAGTGAAGGATTCTCGTGGAGCTATGTCACCCGCAACTATTTTTACAGAAATCAAATCTATTCTTCGTGACTGGCAACAGTCAAAACGTCAGAGTTTGGTGTTCCCAGAGCGGGAACACTGCGCGTTAAAGGGTTATGTGTGGGAAAAGTGCATGATATCACAGAAGTTACGAATCGCATAATAGCCTGAAACATGGGGCTTAATTAAACGGTCGAGTTAACAATTTAAAAAGATTATTTTAAAAATTTGAAATACATGTAAGTGCCGGAATTATGCTTTAGAAATCTAGTAAATAAAATTTGAACTAAAGATCATGGAAATTCCTTTAGCTATATTGGAAAGAATAGAAGCAGTAAATCTTAACGCTGCCAAATAAGACGCCAAAGAACTGTCTCATTTGATATGGCTCCTGCAGTAGGTAAGAAGAAAGTAATAGGAATAATTTTTAAATTCAGACTCGCTAATAGGAAAGGTGCAGAAATTTTGCTATTCAGATTAACTTAGTTTAAAGTTTGAGAAAATTTTTGGGAAGAGCTATTTTTTGAGTAGATCGATTCAAAAAGTTGCCATAAGAATTGATAATTGAATCAACAGCAAAAACCGGCGTTAGATATTTAAAAATGAAATTAAAGAACGTGAACAATCAAAATTAAAGAAAGAATGATTAAAAGTATTAAATTTAGAATAGGAAATTAAAATGTCAATTAATTAAAAATAAGTGATACATATGGTAACAGCAACGCACTCCCTTGAAAATGTAGGCTTCTACATATTTCAAAACTATTCTGTGATTTAGTTAAAATATTAAATAATTTCCTTTAAAAAAAAAAAAAAAAAAGATGAAAATTTGATTGTGAGCATTGAGCATATTTGTGAGCATTGTTTTTTTTTTATGGGTTTATCATATTATTTCGTAGTGTTACAAGTTTACCTATACTTACTATAAAACAGATTTACTGTAAAGAACAATTATTTAAAAGAATATCCCAGTATTACCTACGCATACCATAAACCTCTCAACTCTAACAAATAAATTTCAACCAAATTATTTATATAAGAAAATATTAACCGAAAAACGATAAACCCAATTTATTGATAAAAACTAAAGATTTACTTTATTTTGCATTTTTGTATGTCAAATTCTTTTATAACATTTCTACACTTTATCTTCGAACAATGCGAACAACTAAAGACTCCAACAGCCAGTTGCCTTTTATTCTTTGTTTGACACATGGTCTGTCGAAGTAATCAGCAAAGCTTTCAAGCCTAAAGAAAACTATGTGAAAATAAAGCCATAAAGTTTGTTCACTTAGCAGAAGTAAACATTTATTATTTCACCTTGCAGTGAAAAAAGGGCAGAAACGAAAATAACATTTTCAATTCACTAAAGCCAAAAAGTCCAAAAGTAAACCTTACTGACGGCTACGGTGCTTCAATAGCTATATCAAAGGGGATTATATTTGAAATGTCCTTCGAATTTATATAAAAGGACTTTTAAGTTAAAAAACAAGAATTAAAAAAAGTTTATGTTTTGAAGTTACGACTCACTAATGTGCGCACTTGCGTGAAAAATGATAACTCCTGAAAAATAATAATTCGAAAATTTAAACTAAATTCAATAAATTCAAAAAATATTTATAGAGGAAATACAAGGGAAAGAGCAAAACCTTAAACAAAAAATAAGAAAAATAAGCTGAAATTCTTCAATTTTACAATAAAGGTTAAAAGATTTTTTAACCTTTAAAAATCTTAGAAAAGTAATTAAAATAACTTGAATCCGCTTATCATTAATTATATGATTAGCTATGCAGTTTCTTTGTTTCTCTCTCCGTATGTACCGGTTTAAATACTTAACATTTAGTTTTTTTTTCACTTTTATTTATTTTTTTACTTGATATAATTTGAAAATGGTGATCATGTTCATAAAAAATACTGTATGCATAAATTTTAATTCAAAATGAATCTTATTCTTGCCAAAAAGAAATCTTCCCTCATTCGCATCAGCACGTACGAAGAAAAAAAAATGCCGTCTTTGTGAAAAATGAGCCTAGTTCTTACAACCTGTAAAATCGAAGATACCTAGTAACTTATTCATGGTATTGTTATTTTTTTTTCTATTCAGAACGACTTTATACATAATTTATATATTAGCAACTCGATTTATTCACAATGCTTCCGGTATGCAACTACAACTAGAAAAAACGGCAGAAAAAAGTAATTTTCTGGAAGTGTTTTTCTCTTCCTAAAACTTAAGCTTTCGGATTATGCAAATCAAGAGAAATACATATTCTATAAGATGAGGAAAATTTGAATTTTTTTTTTCAAGGCTGTATTCACAGTTGTATACAATATGAAGTACTACATTCAATCTGAATCCACTTGAAAAAACATTTTTTGAAACACATTGGAGGTTTAATAAAAAAAGGTGATAATTGCATTTCTTGACGAGATATTTGAAAAAAAGTATTTTTCATTTTTCTTCCAAATATTTCTTTTTAGAAAAAGCATACTTATTTTTTAGATCCTTTGAGCCTTTAGCTGTTTGTGTTTGCATTCAGCATAGGAATGTTTGTTGAGAAAAAGGTCATTTATATCACTTGTTTCATGCTGCATAACAGCTTCATCTAAGACAATTAAATGAAAACTTTATCACGCATAATGAATCACTGAATTAACTTAATTATCAATTCCTAGTAAAATACAGAACCAGAATGTCGTAACATTGTTATTTTTTGTAAGTTCTTGTGAATTAAAGGGATTTTGCTTACGCTTGGGAAAGTAATTAATTATCCAATTTATCTATTTATTTGCATGATAATTTATGGGTTCAATAAAATGTTATTTTTATGTGCAGTGCTTAATTGTTGAGCAAATAATTCAGTCCTTGTATTCTAATAATAGAATGTCATATCTATGATTAAGAATAATTCAATACATTTTTATTCGCTTTAAGTGTTAGCTACTTTTCATAAGTATACTGAAATTGATTCTAACTCTTGACTGGAACTAAATAAATATTTAATGCCTAAATTAAGATGCGAATTGTGTTTTTTAACATGTGTATGTGGGATAAATTTCGTTATATTTTTTATTTATTAAAAATATTTTATGCATGTATGTTTGTCTTTGTTTCTTACTACCACGTGAAAGATTTTGTGCTTTATGTATGTTTTTTAAATAAATACATATATTTTCCTCGTGTGAAGTGCGAACACGCGACTAGAATTATAACAAAGCAACGTAGGTAGTATTTTAATACTTTTTCCAGTATCACAAATCCTCAAAAATGATATTCATACGAGTATTGAGAAAATGATATCCAAAATATATTTTGTTACTTTTTTTTAATATCTGACTAAACTTTTATTTACATTTTGCTTTTTCTTCAATTAAACTTAACATAAAATAAAATAACGTAACTTTCTACGTTCATATGCGCCCATATATGGTTATCACCAAAGTGGTTATTTTAACACTGTGTTTTCATTTTATTTAGAATACATGTTTAAGTACATAGTTTAAGGAATTTTAACAATTAAACTATTTTCTTGCTTTAAAAAGGTGTGTATTTAATAAGCATAATTAACGGAAAAGCTTGGTAAAAGGAGATTAAGTTTTCGTCCATGTCACAAGAATTTACCTGGGTGGAGAAGAAAAACCCTGCCGTCAAATATCTTTGGTATAGAGTTATCAGGAAAGAACCATCTGATTGTAAAATTTAATGTTTTCTGTAGTTACAAATATAAAATTAAAATGCCAATGTAAAAGAAAAATGTTAAATTTTTAGTTTGCTGCATTTTCAAATTCATTCATTGCACCATTTGATTGAATACAGTGCAGCCAATGACTTGGTCATACACAGCTGCACTCCTAGGTCCCCTTACTTGAATTCCATTGGGGATACTTCAAAGATCTTCTGTTCATGCCACCTTTTCTTTTTTCAGAACTTAATTTGTCAGAACTTAAATAATGAAATCGTGATGCTTTACAAACGGTTGACAGTAAAAATTGCGACGTGACCGGAAAGAAAAAGCATATCGCAATGATATTAAACAGGTGACAAGAGGAAGTCACATCTAATACTTGTGAAAGAAGTGTAACATACCTCTTTTACAATTATATAAATTACAAATTTCTGTTTATAATTATGAAAAATATTAAATTTTGTAACTGAATGAGTCTTTCCTGACAAACCTGTATGCTACAAATTTTATTTTAGTTTCCGCAAGAATGTGCAGTTTAGTTTTAATTAAAGGTTATAAGTAGTAAGAAATTTACATGCTGATTCTCAGTAAAATACATGGTACAAGTGTTAACTAATAACAATTTTTAACGCACCTTTTGCTCGTTTTTAAAAAGAACTTGTTTAAAATAAAATTTTTTAATAGTTTAGATTATAAAATGACAGCTAAATATTGTAGTTATATCCTAGAATTTTTTAAATCAAAATATAATAAAGTGCATTCACCTTGGAAAGTATCAGGTTGTAACGAAAGTTTTCCGCCAGATTTGCTTGAGTCAGCTCACGCGGTACCCAGCTATTGACCTTATATGCGATGCTTAGCGCGACTAATGGACATGGCACTAAAGTCTAACTCTTTTAGCTAGCTCTCGAGTGGATGAATATTTTATCTTCTTCCACAGATTGTCGTAGGCACAGATAGCGCGGTCTGCTTCTTTAATGTCCTAGTCCTCGTTTTTGAACTTTCTGTACCAAATCTTCACAGTGTCATATGATACAACAGTAGTACCTTAAGCTGTACCCATGATTCGATGTCATTCTGTAGCTGACTTTTTGCAACAGAACTGAGGGTAAATGATGGTTCAATCTGGTAGCGTGATAGTTCCATTTCAGACACCTTATACTTAATCATAACGATATTTTTTTACAGATTTCACAACACAGTGCTCTAAAACAAGTCTTTTTCTTTCAAATAACAAAGATCGTTTCGCAAAATATTGGCAAAGACACCAACGCGAACTGCTTGTGCAGGCAATACTTGCAGTGGCGGAAAACTTTCGTTACAACCTAATATATTAATGCCACAATGTTAGCGTACGCACAAACACCATAGAAAGCTTAGAATGATTGTGCAGTATCCTCTATATGTAATTTATTTGTAGTTTGTGTCTTCAATAAATATTTTCTTAAAATTTCTAACTATAGTATGTATTAAACAATTTTCTCGTTAAGAAACAATTACACTCAAAATTTGACACAATTATTTTTTAAATTAAATTACGACTTGAATTTTTTAAATTCGCATTTTCTTAAAATATATCCAACAAGTACTTGCGTTTACTAAGAATTCCTTGATATCATTTATTACGAAGAACTTTTTCTTCACCAAAAACCATAAATTTTCTTCCCGTTTACTAACCATAACTTACTTTTCCTTAAATAATTCATAATTTATCTCAAGCTGACGTAGCAGGAAAGAAAAAATCAAGGAATTCATCCCCGGCTTCATATCCAACTCTGGATAATTAATTAAACTAACGAGTCTGTGCTTATCGTGCTGTTGGAAAATTTGTACCTTCTTTTTTTCTTTATTTTTGGGCTAAAAGCTCTTGCTTTGTTTCGTAGATAAAAGGGGGAAGTTAATTCATAATTATACAAAATACCAATTTCATATATTAGATAAGCCGAGATTTTTATGCTTCGCTGCGCTTTATAATGGCAGAAATTATACCACTTGGCATTTACGCTTTATCAAATGAAGATTTATAGGAACTTAATTCTTGATGATTCCGTAAAAATATAGTTTTATTCTTCACTTATGGCTATTTAATTGCTTTTTTGATATAATTTGAAGCAGGGAAAGATTTATTTTCAATCATTTTAGTTACTTTTTGTGTTTTTAGGTATTTTAAATTATTGACTTTTTTCTATACGTATTCCATCGTTATTGTTTGCTTAATTCTGAGATTGGAGTTTTGCAGCTAAATCGTGTGGTCATCATTTCGGGGTGGGGGGAGATGTTTCATAGTAGTCATTCGTTTCATCATTCGTTTTCGACCCATTCGTTAGCCGAATTCGTTTGTTGGAACTACACAGTTTTTCTGCTTTTAAAATAAAGCATTAAAAACATTTTCTTCATCGCCCTTACCTATTTTACATCTCAAGTAGAAAGTTACCGGAATATCCGGGTATTTTTAACATAAATAAAGCTGCCTACAATAAACATTTTTATACTATATCTACATGCTTCCAACTTAGATAAAAAAAAAATATTTTCCTAATTAAACATCACATTTGTGGTCAAACTATGGTAAAGATATTTTTGGGGGTATCTGCGTAATTTGGCATACTATTTATTTTCATTGTGTATCCTTTCTTTTGCGTGTTATAATAGTAAAGGTCTACAAAGTAAGTAAAATAAACGTCATTTTTTAAACTTATATTCGTATTATTTACTAGGTTAACAGTTAATTCAAAGTTGACAATATACTGAAAAAGATAAGTGTTCCATTGTTAGCTTTATAGCTAATTTTTGCTTGAAATATAACAGTGTTTTCAGTAGCTGTATGAATCAAATAATCTTTTATGAATATAATATTAATACGATTGTTGTAATGAAATTTACAGAATAGCAAGTTATCTTATAAAAATTGATGTTTCATCTCTTTGAAACAATTTTGCGTTATTTGTATTATCTTTTTAATCACAAACAATGATTTCTTTTATTTTTATTGTTTTAATTCTTCAACATTTGTTTCCAGTCAAGTGTGATAAATATAAATATTGGAAATGGTATAAAACCCATTAAAGCAAGATGTTTATAATATATAACATGTATCTTTTTAACTTATACTCTTATTCCTCAAAAATATGTTTGGTAAATATACCATTATATTGAAAATATAAATTTAACTGTTTTGTTTTATTTTATTTCATCCTTTAAGTTGATGTTGCAAATTTTAAGCATTCACCTAAAGCGAATTTGATTTCAGAACATTTTTTATTATAATAAATCATTTAAGAATTCAAATCTTTGTATTTATCATTCTCCGCTTGCTCGTCTTTCATCCAAGAACCGTCTAAAATATTTCAACTTCTTAATGTTTCCTTTTTTACAATTGAGATCATTTTTTTAAATGCATTTTTCCACCAGCATCATTATGCAAAACTAGATTGGAATTGCGCACTGAGTGTTCTATAACTTGCCCCCCCCCCACCGTAAAAAAAATCATGAATATTTTTACAGTTACATTCAGCTTGTCATTTTTAACTTTTTGCCCTGACAAAATTTCCTGTATCTTTTCGTGACATTTTTCCAAGTAATTTGAATTTCTGATCTTTCTAGATAAAAATTAAAAATGACTTAATATCCTTTGAACATTACCTCATTCGGCGGGTGCAGGTTTTATCTCCCCTTCAACATTTTTCTAGAAATAAATGATGTCTTACAAGTGAAATGTTAACATTTTTATAGGCCTTTTAACTATTAATAATAAATACAACATATAACATTATAAATTCATTAATTTGCTAAGTTACTCCACTTTACGTTATTTAACTGAGTCATTTAATTTCACTTGTCACAAAAAACATGTAAGTAGTACTTAGTTGTACTGTTCTTGTACATTGCTGAAATTAACTTGTGTTGCAAATTCCTTTCGGTTTTCAGAAAATTCATTAGCCTTAGTAATAAAATAGCATAAAAATTTTTGAAAGTGTATTTAGTATATATTTAAGAGGTATAAGAACATATAATCCAATTTCTTGTAATATATTCCTTGTTTTTAGTGTATTATTTTATATTATACGTGGCATACAATAGTTTCAACATAATTGCACATGAAATTGTAGTTAGAATGTCTGTTTCAATCATACAGATTCTCATAAATGTTCGTGTTGAGACTGATTTATCAAAGAGGCCTCAATTAATTAATTCTAGTAATTCTCTATTCTCTACTATATACAAGTTTTGTAATTATTACTCATGACTGCCTATGACTAATGCCTTTTACTCAATTTATTGAAAATGCGTTCTTGAACTTGTGCATTTTTCTCTTGAATTCGGCTACCTGTCAAATGGTTGAATGAACAGATACATTGTTTAACAGTAAAATTAAGTTAAAATCTTTAGGGATTTTTTGTACTAGTTTTGTGTACTTCTCATATTATCACATCTATGGCCAAATCAGTAGATGACCAAATCATCTGTGGTCATCAATTTAAAACTCGCTGAAACTGGTCAAGATGGACATCGATAAAATGTTCAAATTATTAACCTAAAACAAAGGACGATACTGATAATTTTAAAGTACGGTCGTATAAAGTGTTATACACTTTTTGTACTTAGAAGTAATTTTTGGAAAGCATAAATTCAAATTTGTAAAAGTTTAATGTAAAATTTGTAAAAGTTTAATGTAAAATGATTCGTAAAAAGCTTTTCGTAGAAGCCTAATGTCTTCAAGCATTTAAATTTTAATGATTATTCAGTGCTTCTGCTGCAGTTCTTTAAAGTTAATCTATAATACTCAAAAAATATTCAAGTATATGTTTATTTTATCTTTTGTTCGGAAACAACGATGTCTTCAGAAATAAAGAAATGAACACAAGTTTAAGTTCTGATTAGGTTTGTGTTGAAACATTTTGAAAACAAAATAAAAAATTATTTTACTATTGAATATTTTTACTAAATTTTTCATGGTTAGGTTTAAAAATATCCTTGATTTCAAGATGAAATTTCTGATTTTATTTTAATAAAAAGGGAAAGTTTAATTTTTTTATTTAATCGATTTTAATTGTGAACAGTTATTGCTGCAGTTTATTATTAGTAAAACATACCTTTAAGAAAATGATTATCGCAAATGTTAAGCATCAGCATTTAATGTCTCATATTCATCAGTAATATTAAAATGCACGTAGTATGTAACTAGTTCAGATCATTCATGCCTTCATTTTTATAGCATTTGCAACTAATGAGGGATATGCTGTATAAATTTTGGAATAAGTTCCTTCTTTAAAAAAAAGGGGGGGGGTCATGTAGGAAAAATGTCTTTTTTTCTGTATTATTAAACCGCCTAAAGTGCCTTGCTACTTTGGACCTAGTCATTCCCGTTTCCTTTTTTTCCCTATGCAGAAACTGAAATCACTATTAAACTAACAGCCTCATATGTCCAAATAATAAGTCATCGGATATGAACCGAGTATTTTTTGAAACATTTCTCTCCAAATCAACGAAAATATTTCTGCCACAGTAAAAATATCTTCCATTTGGATTTAAAAGACATAAAGAATTTTTGTGCGGTGCCATACAGAGAAAAATTGCATTTACAGCTCACCTCAAAAAATGACAATAAATTTGTGAATATCTGCACCATTAGAGAAACCTGTGTTGGCAATAATGTGTTATTTTTTCCTTGTATTTATTTTTTATATCTTTTCTACGCATTTTTGTTTTTTTCTAAATTGCGGTAGTTTATAACTGCACTGAAAGAAAAATGTATTTCATTGCCTAATTTCCTGTATTTATGCAGACTGGGAAAGAATGACATTTTTATTTCTTATTTTTAAAGACGGCAGTTATGTATATAGTTCCAATTAAACAAAAAAAGTGTAGTATTAATTTATAATCGTCAATATTAAAACTTTCTATGTTCAGAACATCCAGTAAAAATAATTACGTTGTTATATTAAAGTATATATGAATCGATAAAGTGTAGATTATTTCAATATATTTCTGTGGGCCTTACACATTAGCCATTATTAATATTAGATGCTGCTGTGGCTCAACATATAAAATATGTAAATCATTTATTCGCTTTTTTTATACTTGTGTTCTTTCTTATATATAGCCACTGAGTAAGTTCGAACACGGTGAAGTTCTCACCACATTTCTCTCCTAGAGGTGAAATTTAAAGTTTTCTTATAGGAGTCAACCTGAGTCACTCTTAAAATATACGATGAAATTTGTTTGTGGAGTCAGTTGATTCGCGTATTTTGGAGGTCAGGAATTGCCAACCGTGTTAGAAGAAATTCGTATGTTCAACAAATATGTCGTTTTCCCCACTGTGACCCAAGAAGGCTAAAAGGATGGATGCCCCTTCGCTAAAGCATAAAGCGCAGTAGACTCCCTCCCCTCCAATAACACGGTAGATCCGTTCCATGTTACATGAATCAGTGTTGTAGGAGTCACAAACTCATGAACAGCATCAGCAGTGTTGGTAATACAGAAACATTTGTCTCATTCTTTTACGATGCTGTACTAATCTTTTTTTTTAAAGTTATAGGAATAAGATCGCAGTTTTTTCGCCATGTTTTACAAATCCGTATTATATGATCCCGTGTTATAGGGTGGGTTTACTGTGTTCAATCTTCCATCAACTAAGAAGTTGGGAATAACACTTTGATAGAGCGAATAATGAGTTTTTTCTAAAATAATTTGGTTAAAAGTATTAACTCTTTTCAATCAAACATTTAGCATTTTTACTCTTCTATAGGCAGGATGTTTTATCTATCACATTTCACTCCTTTAAGTTATTATTCCTTCTTTTCTTTTTAGTGTTTATTAATAAAACTTTACGTGTGTGTGTTTTATAAAATACTTTATTAACTCAAATATTTTTCACTAATTAACAGAAATCATGTTGGAAGCTCTTAGCTGACGTTAGAAAATTTAAAAAATCAATCCGTTCTTAGATTTTTTTACATAAATTTTTGCGAAGTCTTCCTCCTAGATACATTTTGAATAATTTGTTTCAAAATTTGCACAGAATGTAAAAAATACATAGGTGAAATTTCCCTGTTTATAAAATGTATGTCAGTTCCCAGTTTTTATTTTTTCCCTCTAAAATTTTAACTTTGGGTTAGTCTTTGCCAGCAGGCACTAAATTTGTCGTACTACTGAAAAATATAGAATTAATTTGTGTATAGTTTTCCTTCATGTTAGCTGTGAAAATTAGTTTCCGCGATATGCAAAGAACTTGTTTTTATCTAATGTTCCTCTAAAATTTGTTGAATACTTTGCAACAAGTATTTAACTCTTTGCTGGCCCGAATCATCCAAAAAATATAACTTTTCATTTATTTAGTATGTTTAATTATTCTATTAGGCAGTTACTTTGTAAATAAAATTAGTTATCTATTTACCTTTCCTTGGTATTTAATTGAAAATAATTTGATTTCCAAATAATACCGTAGGCATTCATAAAAGAATTTCCTTATTCATATTTTTAGAAACTGAATTTGAAAAGCAATAAAAGAAAAATGTATCAAATTCGCAAATAGCGAGATCATTAGAAATTGTGTTAAAAAAGCCTATTGTGTTATCTTCTTCCTTTCAATTGATTTGTTTCCCTGCCTCACAGGAAGAATCTTTGTAAGCTTATGGCTATGAATGTGCGGGAGAAAAAGACTATTTGCGATAACATCGTAGTGGCATTAGCTTTGGTAACGTATTGATCGAAAAGGACTTTTGATCTTAGGAACTGCAAATATATTCAAAGTGTGTAAATTTAATTAAATCAATTAAATGTAAAATCTTTTATTTTTGTGTGTTTGCTAAAAATATAGCTTTTAAGGATATTTTTTGGGTTCTTTCTTCCAAATAATTATTTTTACTCAGAAAGAGCGGTATATTAAAACATATTAAAGTTATATTAAGGAATGAGAGTGCATGTAGCATTAGGGTGGTCACAAGAAATCAACTTTCGAATTTTTGAGGGGGCCCCCACAAAAAGTTGCCAATAGGCTCAAAAATGAGATTGGTAAAGTTTCAGCTCATTTGCATAATATTAACCCGTGCCGCATTGAGGTTAAAGTTTAGAAAAATCGCGGTTTTTCGCAAAAAAGCAGTCTTTCCATCATAAAATGGATAAAATTGAGTCTAGAAACATGGTGTTGATCTCGTTTCAGAGGAAAACTTCCCGCCTTGATGAGCCACACATCACTTTTGTGTAAAAACTTATAGATTTAACCCTCCAAGCGGCTGTCATGTCAAATCCCGTCCACGTTATTCCAGTTTTCACTGCAATACATCTATAATAATAATCATTTGTAATACTGAGATATCATAAAATATGATTGATATTAAAGCTTGTATTTAATTTAGAAGCCTTTTTTTTAATAATTGCAAATCTTCCTGTTATTTTTTTATATATATGTATAATTTAAAAATTGCATGAAAATTTTACCGTGAAAACAACTTTAGATTATTTGTCCATTTCCAAAACGCTCAGAGGGTAACATTCGGATAATATCTAGTCCTAAAAAAAGCATATATCTATGCTTTTTTCAGGACTAGATACGATCCGAATCTTAAAAGTTGGCTTTTTAATGAAAGTTCAAAAAATTATATTTCGTCTTTATCCTCCTTTTGTTTTTCTTCGGTTTTCTTTCTTTTTTGTGTACAAAATAAAGGTTGTAATTTTTAAAAAAATCTGAAATTTAATAAAAATGAAATTTAAGTAAAAGAATGAACAGAAAATAAGGTCAAAGAAGGTATAAAATTGAGAACGACTAACGTTTAGATATATTTGATTATTAAAGTTATGTATCTAAGAGGAAGCACTTTATAAAGAAAATAAATTAGTATTGTTTACAATTTTTTGTTAAAGTGGCTAGGCTTAGATAATGTTTCTTTCGAAGTTTGCAGCCTCTTTATCAAATTTTCAGTATTGCAATAATTTTAAGTCTTGATTGGGGTTAAAGTCTGAGTGGGAGTGTTGAACCATGCCTTTACATAAATATTTATTATAAATAAACAAATGTCTGTAATAGCTCTTTTTTCTAAATCTGTTAATGAGACCTGTTGCCTGAAAAGAAGTATTTTGAGACAATAAATTGCCTTAGACATCCACCTGGCATAATGAACAGCACCAGGTACTCTGAAAGAAATGTCGATTTGGAGAGACTCCTATAAAAACTAAACAATGTTGGGTTAATTCTTTATAGTTATCCCTGAGCTGTTGATTTCTTAAATGTTCGGCAAGAAAATTTGAAATTTCTTGCAAATTTCGCGTTCTTTATGTAATAGTTTCGTCTTCAATAGCAGTTTTGAACTTTGTCTTGCCCAACTTAGTCCACCCAATCTGAAATTTCTAAAAAATATCTGGATGAAGAGCAGTAGCTTCGCCCACTTTGCAATCAAAACAGATTTTAGGATGATTTCTAAAATATGATGGCGACAAGGTAAATATAGAAGATTTCGATCCAGTAATTGCTGCAACAAAAAATGCACGTTCCCCTTAGGCAACAAGTCGTATCAAAACACATTGCCTGAATTTTACCAACTGCCTCCCATTCTTCAACTGCTGTAAATACAGCTTTTGCCTAAGAGTTAATCTCATATTATTTTCAAGCTGAGGAACTCCTATTAACTCTTCTTCGTGTCCACAGCTAAATAAAATCGCTATTCTCTCTACATTTTCTTTATTCAAAATATGAGGAAGCATTTTTCCATCCCAGTGAACAACAGCACCCTCTAAATCAGAATTTTAAAATCTGCTTTTGATGAGATCAATTCTTTGTTTTCGAAAAAATTTAACCCTTCCTTTCCCATACGTATAGGCATTCATGTCCATTCTAAAAGTAAATAATAACAGACAACAAAAATAGCATTGTAATGAAGAAAACTTCAGAGGTTTGTCTTAGATGTGCTTCAACTGAAATACAAATCAAGATCTTTCTTCTGAAGTACAGAAATGCATATCAAATAAATAAATATATTTCACGAATTGTAGTTTAGTTATGAAAATTCTTGATTTATTTTTTTGTTTTCTGATGCAAATACAAAAGACGATCAAAATTACTTAAAATTCTTAATTTGTCTTTTTTTCACTAATTTTACAAAAATGCAGATTTTGGAGGGAAGATTCACAAACTGACCTAAAAAACACTGAATGTCATTAAATATTGGTTTTGTTGAGAGTAAAAGTTCAAAGCAACAACATTTTTTACGAAATAAAACAAGAACCAGGTCTGTAGAGCAAATAGTTTATACTAAATGAAGGAAAAACTAGATATTTTTAGCAAAAATCGTAATTTTTCAAGAATTCAACCTCGATGCGACACGGGTTAATATTATGCAATTGAGCTAAAACTTTGCCAATCTCATTTGCTAGTCAATTGGCAACTTTTAGGGGGGGTGTCCCAAAAAATAAAATTTAAAAAAAAATTTCCCCATATAACTTATGACCATCCTAATGTAGCATGTTCTATGGTGTTAAAATATTGCTTTTTAATGTCAATGTTATTATTTCATAATTCGTGAAAATTTCCTTTTCAATATTTTTTTTTTAATCTAGTAAAATAAAAATCGACTTTTGCATAAATTTGAATATTTTTGCACACGGGTTTTAATGCAAAAACACAAATTAATGTTCTTACATTGCAAACAGGTACAAGTCTTAAAATATGAGTTGCAATAACTTCATTCTATTTCGTTTTTCTGATATTTTATCAAAATAATTATGTGTAACCGTTGACAAAATGACTAATATCAATCCATATATTTCATGACAAATGGTTCGCATTGTTGTACAAAAAGGAGATAGTCTTTTAAATCTAAGACCAGAGACTTCTTGATTAGTTTGGCTTGGCTGTTTATTATTCTGGTCTGTCTATAAAACCAAAAACTCAACTGATACAAAAAATCCTAAATATCTGTATTATATCCCAATATTGTTTTTGCAAATTCCCTCTTGCTTACATTTTGATCCATTGAACGCCTTTTCCTAGGGTAAAAGTAATCAAATAAATAGTGACATAATGTTTATTTCTTCAGTATCATACATAAAAATATTTCAATTCGTGAAAATAACTTTTAACTATAACTTCACACCTAGCTATACCTTTTCATTAAACTTTTCCTAGCATCATCAATTAAATAACAAAATTCGCATGTGGCTGTAAGTAAAACTTAAAATAATAACAACGCAGATAATTCCACAGTACTTCAGGCAATATCGATATGGAAATTTGTTTTGCGAATCCCTGCAGTCAGTTAAATGCGTTTAAAATTTACTATGACAATGCAATTCTAAACACCACAGACCATTAAGCAACCTGAACCGGTAATAGTGAGTTAGCGTTTCCCCTTTTCTGCCGACTCTGACTTTTCCCCTCATTGTTTGCATCTTTTGGAATTCTTTTTTTTTTTTTTTTTCTAGAAAATGGCAATAGCTTATGACTTCATTGAATGGGGGAAAAATAAGTATGAAAGCAGAAAGGTGACTTTTTTTTCTATTGATCGATGGAGAAACGAACCTTTTTTTTTTTTTTTTTTTCTATAATAGCATTAAGGCTTTTCACATCTTCGTGTTAGTAGAAGAATTTATCTACACGTAAATATGATTTTTTTTTTGTAAATTGACTAAGCAAATAGACGCAAACAATTACAGTTAGTGTTGCTTAACCCGTGAAATTCTAGTTTTTGACTTTTATGACTTATTCAATAATTTTTATCATTTCTTATTGTGTATGGACGTACCACCACACTTTTAGAAAATATTCGTTCGTATTACTGTCTTATCGTCAAGGTGTACCGTTATATGCCGTACATAGATTCCATTCCCCATATCAATTCTATAAATATTCCCATATCTATGTAGAAATGTCAAGCAATACATGAAAAATAGAATGCTGTGCGCATTTTTTAACTAAATAGCACAAAAAAAACATTTAATTAATTCATCTATTTATAACAAAAGCAATGAGCTTTAAAGAAGTGCTTTGAAGTATGTAATTGGAAAGACCAACATCATTTTTTATAAAATTATGCTACTAGCAAAAATTCCTATTACTATTATAATTATGTAAACAAATATTTAATTCAAAGTTATACATCTTATTGCTGCAAAAAGGGAATATGCCGAATAACTATCAGAAAGGTTCCAAACATTTTAATTTTGTGTAACTCAGTGATAATTTCTGCATTTGCCCTAAAATATCTGCAATTTATGCACGTTAAAATAAATCGCAAATTTTCAGAGCTGTCGTATGGATAGGAATATTGGTCTTATTTTACCGGGCCTAGAATTTTTGAGGAAACCGTCAGGCCGTAAAGCGTTTTACAAACAAACAAAAATCATGGAGAAAAAATTTATTTTAATGTATTTCAATCTCTGAAAATTTATATCTCAGCGAAAAATGGTCTGAAGAATAACTTTATGAAAGCAAATTTATGAAAGGGTTGCGGCTCCTCCTTTTAAAAATCGCAACAATGCAGATGATATTTCGAATAATGTTAAATAATATGAATGCCGATATTACTCTATTTTTTAAATTTTCAAATACAGATTTTCTTATGTCGAATCAATCTCAATTGTTGTTCCTTGGTCTGTTCGATTTATTCAGAATTTATTGTGTGTGTGTGTATAACTTCTCTGGTACCAGAGTGACGAATTATCCAGTTTTTACTGTATAAAGATTATTTTTAATTATATTTTTATACATAATTTAAATTGCTAAGGGCGTTTCCGTTTAAAATTAAACATTCAATTATACGTTGCTAAAAACTGTAGCATAACATATATATCCAATTTGAAAGTATTAATTTTGGTAATTTGGTTTTGTGCAACTGAGAGATTTGATTTGTGGGATTACGGCCAATTATCAACACGAAGGACTTAGGCTGAAGGGAGGGAGTGCCCTCCGTGGGGGGGGGGGGGGTCTAGCCCATATTTATGGAGAAAACCACGGGGGAATCCGAACGGTTAGGTCAACGGACGCTACCTGAATATGAGTCAAGACTTTCCGTCTCCCAGTTGAGAGTGTTATGCGCTCGGCCACTGTTCGTGCATGCAAGTGAGAAAGGAAAAATGGTAGCTGCTGCATTAAATTAAGCACTAAAAAGACGCAACATTAAAATTGGTACCGGGCGCCTTTATTGGCAGAGGCAGCCCTGCAAATTTTGAGACCCACTGTTAAATAAAAAAAAATAGAGAGAGAATCAAGAATCACGTTATTGCTCCCTTAAGCTTAACTTTTTCTTTAAACATATGCTAAGTTGGTGAGACTCCTGAATTACACAAAACGTTCCCATATACGGTAGGAGTAAGCCTCTAAATATTTCAGCCATCATCTTGCTCTGAAAATAATCATGAGTCTGATTTTCGTCGACAAAATTTGAATTTTTATGCCGTTTGCATCCAACTTTTATCGCTGTGCTGCAAGTAATGACTTCGGGTTGTGACTACTTCTGAAGGGGTGGATGAAGTAATGTTTGCTGAAGAAGTGCTTCCAACATTGTATTGTTATTAAGGTTCCTCCTCAATAGCATTCACAGCAAACATCTCTCTTTAGTTTAACATTTTCAGTGTTAATTTAGTATTTTAATGGATCTGCGGAATGTTAAAAAGAGGTTGTACGTCGAACAGAAACTTGTCAAAGCAGATTCAGATTCAAAATGGAAATTTTTCCAGGAGCAATAATTCCCTTCCTTCGCACAAGAAAAATAACAAAGATTAAAATCAAGTATTTTGCTCATTTCTTAAAGCAAAACCAGTGAAACATTTTTGTTTTGCATATTATATGTAAAATGAATCTTCTGAAATTATAGAAACCCAGAAACTTCTTAAACTTTAAGAGATTTTAAACATTTTACAACATTTATATTGGTAGTATTAAAGTACTTCAAAAAAAGTGTGTATTTTTAATTTAAAACGCATACTCACAGTCAGAAGTATATACTGTGATTAACAGTGAAAGATAAGAATTGGCTAATTACTTACAGTGGACTCCCCTTTAACACGATTTCCTATAAGAATGATTCGTATAACACAGCAGGAAAAATTTGCGATCTTTTTCCTATAACACGCCAAAAAGCACTCTTAAAACACGGTGAAAGAATGAGACAGATGTTTCTGTTGTACCTATAAAACTGCTGATGCGGATCATGTGTTTATGACTCGTACAATACGAATTCATATAACACGGGACGTATCTACCGTGCTATAGGGGGGTCTACAGTATATTGTGACGTGCATATATGCATCCGCTATCTTATTTTATTTCTAACTTTCTTATTATTTAATAATTTATCGTTAAGAGCCATTACTTAGTTAAATTTTGTCGAAGTTCTAAAGAAACTATAACACTTTTTTACACATTTAATTTTTAAAATTTCATTCCCTCAATTCCATACAGGATTTGCATAAATACAAACTCAATGAAGTCTTGTAAAAAGTTTTGATGGCTTTGATCCTTCCTATATGCCGTTTTCCCCTTTTGACTCCTGAAATGATATTTTTTCTTTAAGAAAAACTTTTATAACCGCCTCTTCAACTGTTTTTTATACACGAGATACTCTTTCATTCCGCAACAATATATTTTTCGGAGTTATATGGAAAATAAAACACTTTGAAGTAAACGTTAGAAATTTTCTTTGGAGATCTGTATGTTTTCTTTGGGACTTTTTTTCGGAAGGAGACTGAAGAATCTTTCAGAGAAGTTTTATATTTTCGCAGAGTTTTACTGTGAAGGCTTTGCTTTACTTTTATATTTTCTCTCCAGACAGTCTTTCAGTAAGACGAAATAAAAACCGTACTAGAAGAAGGGTCTTGATGTTTGTGTAAGATATTTTATGAAAAACTCTCCGGCTGTGTGTGATGTAGCCCTGTCTTTCATGCTACCTTTATGAAGCTTTTCTGGAACCTTTTTGTGCAAAGCTTTATTGTCACTCCACAGCTACATTTTATGGAAAATCATTAAGTCAAAAAATTATGGATTGTTTTTCTTTGGCATGTACTTATGTGAGAACGTTCAATTTATGTACATATGTATTTTATAGTGATGTAAAAATTTCTCAGTTTTTACACCACTATAAAATATTCAGAAATTAAATCTTATTTTTGTACATGATATTGAGAGATTTTGTAAGTTCTAAAAATAACTTAATATTTGTGATTTTTTTAAGATGCACTTAAAAATCTATTATGAGAATTTAGTGATTAGTTATTTAGTATACTATGATTTTTTAGTAACTAAAAAATCATGTTATATTTGCCCTAAAATAGTGGTTTTTAATAATAGATTAGTTTTCATTTAATACCATACCTAATATTAAATTTAGATATTTATTAGATGGAAATTTATTCAAAATATTAACAATCAATAGTTTGAAATTAATGTTCAAATATAATATAATTAAAACCTTTTTTTTTCTTTTTTAGGTAAGTGCAAAATTGCTTATAATATTATTGTCATCACTTTCAATACATATATGTCCAGCTATTATTTTCACATTTATCAAGTAAGTATTGGATCTTTATATTTTACTTTAAAATAATGTTATGAATGTTCTTTCGTTATATCTCCATTTACGTTGAAAGAATTTCTAAAAGTTATATAGCTTTATTTACTAAGTTTTATTTTTTCTCTATTATTGTAGTTATTTTCATAAAAAAAGTGGTAA
Source organism: Cheiracanthium punctorium (assembly GCA_038373885.1). Classification (NCBI taxonomy): domain Eukaryota; kingdom Metazoa; phylum Arthropoda; class Arachnida; order Araneae; family Cheiracanthiidae; genus Cheiracanthium; species Cheiracanthium punctorium. Next base: position 456,675 of record JAWZYV010010632.1, read on the forward strand.
AATACCAATTTAGAAGCGCTTTAAGTTTGACGTGGTATACAGATCAATAAGTGTGGAACTAAAATTTCTGCAAAAAAGAAACAACAGAATGGAATTAATTAAGGGGACAGCCTACTTTTAAAATGCCCAAAAAATCGATTTTGAGATTTTTATCTCATTAAATAGCTTACTTTATTCTAAAAAGATTGACACCAACCATTTTTCTGTATGACATTTATTTGTTGAGATAAAAAGGAAAATGTAAACGCAAGTTGGGCAGCATGCTGTAGAAGCTGCAACTAAGGTTGACACTCAAAGCATAAAAGAGGGAGAATAGAAATGTACAGAATTTAATTTAGAGCCAGAAAAGCTCATCAGTTCTCAGTTTGAGGCAATAAAAGAAAACGAAGGCATTGTGCATGAAAGCGGAAAATTTTAAATCGAAATTTCATAAAGTGAAATAAAATCAAATTTTTATGTTGCAAAGTAAAAATAAATATATATATATGGATATAATTATTAAAATAACTTCAAAACATGTACTTTACCAATATTAATGCCTTTATATCCTAAAAATGTATCTTTTGTTAAGGTATGTACATATATTTTCATATTTACAATTGTCGAGCTTTTCTTTAGACTGATGTTTCTTAAGCCATATTAAAACATATTTTGGGTTAATCATATTAAGTACTCCGTAAAATTATTCTTAAATAGTAAATGTTTCATTAGAAAATGTTTTTAACTTTTAAAAATTAAAATTTATGTTCCAAAACAACAATTTGAACTTTAATTGGCGTTTTCTCAAAACACTGTTTTTCAAGTTTGCGTGCATGATATTTTAAAAACTATTTAAGATATCAACTTGAAATTTTTCTCAGGCATTTATTCTAATATAATGAACTAAAATGAAATGGTTGTGTTTTATAGAAAAAAAGTTATGATTGTAAAACTATCAAAATTTTTATGGTAATTTAAATTTTCAGATTAAACGATTTTTTTAAATTTAAATTATGAAAATAATTAAACCATTTTAGTTCAGATTGTTAATTTGAATGTTTTGTTTAATTTAGAAAAAAATTATGAGGTTCAAAGGAATTCTAATTGAGATATCTTGCGCGCAGTGGGAAAGTACCCTTGAATTTTTTTTTCCAATATTGTGTGGTAAAATAATATTTTTAAAATTATCACCTTTATAATAAACTAAAATAATATTTTTAAAATTATCACCTTTATAATAAACTAAAATAATATTTTTAATCAATAGAGTAATGTCATAGTAGTTAACTGAAAAAAAAGTTATGTTTCTGCATGCATTCATTATTTTTTTTAAAATTATGAAAGTTGATCTAAAATTTATACATTTTCCCATTCTTAAAAGTAGGCTGTCCCCTTAAATGATTTAAAAACATTTTTATTTTATAATAATTTTATGTTTAGTCGGTACATAAAGGATAATTAGAGAAATATTTGTTTTTCAGTAAACAAACAAATAAATTTTGTAGGTTAAATAAATATTTACTAGCCGATTGTTTTTATGAATGCATTTAATTTCTAAAAAATAAATAATTTTAATGCACTGCATCTACATAAAAGTTTTTGAAAGGAATTTTCAATTAAATGAACACATGATTATTTTAAAGCTGTAAAAATTCAATCGTTGATAGGCTTTTAAATTGATAGCATTTCTGTAATATACCAAGAAAATTCTTTAGTTAACATCTCCAAATATTTATTTTAAACTAAAATTTTTAGAACATAAGAAACACTAAAGTTTCTTTTCTTATCCATGTTGTTCATTGAACAATTAACAAAGTCAAACATGTCCGTGTCTCTAAATTACGTTCAGTTATCCAATGATTGTCAGAGAAACATTGCGTAAATTTAATCTATTTTTTTTCTCTAAAAGAACTATTTTCTTGGCAATAAAATTTTCTTTTTCTCCATTAAAAAAAACTGCTTTCATAACACGCTTGACGTAGTTTTTATGGAATATATCTTTTAATGCTTTTTTATATCGGTTTAAGTACTTTCATCATTTAAAAGACGAATAATATGCAACGTATCTTCTAGAGATATAAATATGTAGGGAGAACGTGTGTTGAGAGCTGGGTTTAAACCCAGGGTCTTATGAGTGGTAGAATAAGACGCAATCCGGCTCGGCCAAAAGGTACCCATTCGACCGGCCTTCAATTGCCGGGTGTTGTGTGCACGGAGCCGCCACAAATATTTCCAAAATATTATTTTACGTTTTCTGAGTGTAAAGTGGCTTTAATATACAGAAATGCATAAACTAAACCATGTAGTTTAGTTATATTAGGTGTAACAAAATCTTTCCTTGATTAAAAGCATGCATGAGGCAGAAAATATGACACATAGATAAAGGATGATTATCTAGAATTGCATGTAACATACTCAAGTTTTTGTGTAAGTACTTACTGTTACATTGGATCCCTTGTCTTCAGTAACACCACGACTACAGCCTATCTTGATACATACTCCAATTACTTGTTGTGCCACAGATTCAGGAAATTCCGTACTTTTCCAGCAAGATTTTGTGCCACTTCATTTGGGATTAGGATTTCTTCCTTTGGGGTTCTGTCAAATACCAGGCTTAACAAACACCTGCGAACGACGAGAGAATCACAGCGAAGACCTACTGATTTTCTAGTATTCATCCCTCACGAAATGTCGAACTGAACTGCAGGATAAAAATTATTTGTCTATGTGCCATATTTTCTGTCATGTGAATGTTTGTAATCAGGGAAAGACTTTGGGACACCCTGTATATCACAAAAACCAAAGTTTATAACCCTATTTTAAACATAATTTATGGAAGAGGCAGTAATAATTTCATTTTCTATTTATTTTTGTCTCTAATTGATGTCGGATGTTTTGGTACTTGTTGCTAACTTTTAATGAAAAACTTAATTAAAATGTCATTCTAATTCTAAAATCGAAATTTATTTTATCATATAAAAATCTTGGTTCTAATTTCAATAGTTTTGAATTTACAGTATGTTTTTAATTATTCTTACAATGCTTTATAGTAACTTTTATAGAATTCGCTACCGTGTAGAAACTGGATTTATTGTTTGAAAAAAATAATGTCATGTTTAACGCATTAATAATGATAAAGTTTCATATTGTGCATGCTTTCAACATATTTACGCTTAAAGGTACAGGTATTATGGATCCAATATTTTCTCTGGCATGTAACCTTGATGATCTCACAAGCTAAAAAAAAAGTATAAAATAGTTTATGAAAAAAGTTTTTCTACAAAAAAAATTACTTTTATTTCATCGCTCGTTTGAAAGTTATTTACACCTTTTTACGTTAAAATAACTCACACTTTCCTTTACCCATCTTTTATGCTTGTAAAAGAGATTGTGAATTATTTTTCAAATGCTAATCTTAACCCGTTATCCGAAACCATAATTACTTCCCTCCCTTCCTCTGGCGTATTAATTCCTTTTGAACTGATTCGATGCACCGAGTTTGTTTTAGAAAATTGCAAGCTGATTTTAAAACCTACTTCTATATTTTTACGTATCTCTCGAATGAAAAATATAAATCTGCAATTCATTAACCAAACTTTTAGTACCAAGTACACATCATTTTTCTACTAGCATTTTTAAATTTAAAATATATTACATTTCTGTATGACTGAAATAAACTTTTCTTTCGATTCCCACTCAAAAATAGAAAATTTTAGTGATTTTAAATTATCTCTAAATCCGTCAAATGAATTAATAAAAGGTTTCTGAGGCACAATATTCTTAATATTTACCAAGCATAGTGCTCTTAATACATGTATTCCTAAAAGATTTAATTGTTTCAAAAGGGACAGTGAATTGACTTCGTAATTCAAGACCAATATATTTTCTGAGGTATATTACTATGTTTTTCACTTTTATAAAAATTCCTTAGTTAGTTTTGAAAAGACGCACATAAAAATATCTTTTTAATTTGTAACAAATGACTAATTTAATAAATTTTAACTTTCAAGCTTTCCTCAATAAATAACTCTTATAATGCATCTTCATAAGATATAATACATCTGGCCAACAAATACTCACCTCTCTATATTTAATAATGAACCTTTACTTACATTTTAGCAAGATTGTTTACTTTTAGCGTAGATTTATTGGAAACTTACAAAGTATGAGTAAAAATGTAAAATATGTTATATTAAGCTGATTAATGTGTCCAGTTTTCAACTGGTAATAATAAAATGGCCCATACAACGGGCTCTATTAATGGCGAATGGCTGATGGTCATGTGCATGCACTTAGAAAAAAGTTTTCTGCTTAAATTAACTTTTCTAAATCTGTGCAATTCAGATCTCGGCTTTTTGATTGGTATGATTTATTAAAGTTAATTCATTAGAAATTAGGATAATTCATGTGTTGTAGTATAAAAGCTTTCAGTAAGAGCTAATTAGACAGTTCAGCTCATTAAAAAAATATTTTATATTAATAAAACGTGCTGTATTAATCCTTAAAAAATCCATTAAAACTAATTTCGTAGTATGCTTTATGTCTTCATTAATGATATTTTCTTCTGAGTGCCTGAGCAAAAATTTAATATCAATAAATTCTGAAGGTTTTTCTTTTTTGCAAAAGAAAATCTTTATTGATTACGATAATCGTCTGATAGATCTTTAAATATATCTGATTTATGAGAATGAAAAAAAAACTTATCATTATAGTAAACAGAATTTTTTTAATGATGTTTGCTGGAATTATTATTAAAAGTACCCTGATTGAATTAATGGTGAATATATAGCTTAGAGGTTGATTTGGAGCAGACTTTTTTTAAGATATATATTTTACAAATTTCATTTACGAAAAAAGGTCTCAAAACTCTATGTTTAAAACTTAATTCTGTTAAAAATTTAGTTTTTCATAGAATCTAATAAAGAAAAAAAAATTATTTAAAGCAATAACAAAAAGTCAGCATTACAGTATTTTATAACTTGAAGATATATATATACATACATATATATATAACAATGTATACATACATACATACATATATATATGCATATGTATGTTTGTATGTACGTATGTATACATTGTTTACGCCAAATTATTTGACATGGATGTAGTATAAGATCTAATGAATGCCTTGAAGGTAGTTTTACCAAGCAGAACTATTTCGTATACGTATATGACGGTAGAACATAAGCAAAACTGTACAGAAAAAATTACTAACTTGGACAAATTTGAATCTATGACTGCTATAACGATCTGCGAGTAGTTCATTATTCAAAAATAGCTTTGAATAAAATAAAATATCTCAGTTTCACGAAAATATAAATATTCGTCAGCCAGTGGTAGTTCAGAGATTTATTTTGGGGCGGACAGATTAGGACGTCATGTTTTGCTATTAGTATCGGACTATTTTGGGGGAAATAAATTTTACTGTTTAGTTGTTATTGCACAGAAAGGGGTTTTAATCCCGAATTGTTACAGTCAGTTAATATTAAATGAGGTGTATTCTCTGGTGAATTAAATTCCCTTTTGTGTAATTTAAATCAAAATATCCATACTACAATTTATGAATTTTCAAACTACGTTGAACAAAGTTGTTGCTTAATGAGATTTTATTTTTGACTGAGCCTTTGTAAAGAAATTATGGAAGGGATATCATCTTCCAAGTGCACTGTAAAAAGTCCGTAGCTCTAAACTTCAACATAAAGCGATTGAGAACCTATGATATATATGTGATACGCTTCGGAGTTATAAAGATGTGGGCTTCTTATTGTCTCATAAAATAGTGCTTTGTTAAACTAGCTATATTACTATTACAAAATTATTAAAACCATTAAATTTGTAATGTAATTTAAGTCACGTTTTTTAATCTGAAATTTAATTTATAAAAATAGTTCAGTTAAAAAAGAAATTGCTGCCAGAAAATTTCCGCTTTGCCATTGAACCTATTATACAGAATGGTCATCATTTATTCAACGTATAACGATTTGCTATAAATAATAAATGATAGAATTAAAGGAATTCCTTGGTTTTATTTAGCAGTAAAAAATATTTTACTCATACACATATACGTGGGTACCCCTACTTACTTGAATAAAATAAAGTCTGTTATTGATACCTTTCGAAACATTCCATACTAACTACTCTCGGAATTATTTTAGCCATTTTTAAGGGATTGTTTTGTTGGCGGAGGTTCATTAAACTCGCTTCTGAATTGTCTTTGGAATGTTTTCAGAAATTTCGTTTTCCGTAACCAACGAACGAAACTCGCCTTTTCACTGCATGACACCATTTTGTCTTTAAGCAGGCTTTTCTTGTGCCATTCGGGGGGAAATGTATATGAAGTGCAATTAGAAATGATTTTCTTATGCTGTGAAAAATTATATTTCAATTTAGTTATTTATGGACACTCTAAATAAGATATTTAACTCAAAATATCCAAAATCAGATAGCAATGTTTAAAGAATAGTTGATATAAATTTTCATCCATATCAAGTCCAGTGAGACAAACCTTGTCTAAATCAATATATCGCTCCCAGTAGAATCAAGTAATGGTGTAAGTGGGTGGGGCTGAATTCTAAATGTGTTTCTAAATTTAGAAATCAGGTGTCTGCGAGAGTACTCATTTACTATTAATCATAACTGTTTTCTTCTGTATTTATAGGATTCTGTATACTTTAGAAACATTTTTACTAGCATGAAGAATTTATTTTTCTTTTATCACAATTTTTTAGCTAAAAAGTTATTTTCAGTCATTTCCTTCGAAATAATGTACATATCCGAATGAATCTCATTTAGATGTTTTCATATGCCTAAGTAATCTGCATGTGTAACAATATATTGAAGTCATTTTTGTAAAAGAAAACTTGCTGTATTTTTGTCAAAATTTTTCAAATTTTCTATAAATACTTAAAAATAATAATATACTTTCTAGAGTTTATTTAAAAATGCTCCCAGAATATTTGCTTAAATTCAGAATAGCTTTTACGTCTGTAAATAAACGGTAAAACATAAGCTCAATACCATTAGTGCTAAAATCAAAATGATGAAAAGCATAAAAGTTGCGATAAAAGCAAGGACAAGGATACATCTAGATGAAGATTCCCATGCAAACACCAGTCAGAACGAAGAGCTCACTTCACAGCGAAAAATGTAGATTAATACGTCGAAGAAAATGAAATAAATCAAACTGTGGTGTATCACCCAATATATTGTCATGTTTGGGATGAGAGGAGTTAAAATAAGTTTGTTAAAAAATACTAAAACTTGTGCAAAAGATTAAAATATGACGAACGGTGAGGTGAGTTTGTCAATGAAGACATTGTGGTGCTGGTTCACAGAGGAGGTGTTTGTAAGAAGCTCGCTGTGACCTATACGTAGACATGTTAAAATGACATAAATGTTGCGGTAGGGATGAGATGACCAGTGGGATATAGATGGGCGTATAGTATGAAGTTTGTTTTCAGTTTCACTGTTCCATTTATTGATCCAACTCTCTTTTATTATGCAAGAGATAATAGATTTTATATCATTGCATAGTTTGTGGATAGTGTGACGTTGAAAGGAGTGTAGCATGTTTCGCTAATGTGCCTGCTTTTTTATTTCCAGGAATTCCAATATGGCTGGGTACTCAACAGAAGAGTATTTTGTACCCGCGGTTTACGAGATTACTTATGCAAACTTAGGACTTTGGTAATGTAGCTATGGGGAAGCGATCCTGAGTTAAGACTTTCCACTTGAAAAGTCTGAATAAAGGATAAAACAGTGTGCGTTCAATGTACATATTTTTTGTCACTGTACATTTTTTTGGTCATTTGGTATTTGTCCTGGAACCTGGAACAGATGATAATATATTTTATTGTCAGCATTCGGTTTTGTAAAATCTTCAAGATATTGTATATGCGAAATTTGCAAGGGAACCCATGGTGGTATTTCTTGGAAAGAACAAGGAGAGACTTTAACATTTGTTAATTGTGTACCAACAAAGTTCCTTCTAATCCTTAGTTTAAAAGTAGGAGCACATAAAGGACGGTTTTGATGAAAGCAGCCCTGATGACTGTCTAAAAAGGAATTTTTTAATGGGTGTGAAGGATGCTAAAATGTATATTCAGTGACAGCTTGTGACATGTATGAGTGAGAGATGGTTCGTGACAGGTGATACAAAGACTTAATACAGTGAGGTTCCAAAAGCCTCACCTGTACGCCAGAACAAATCCGTAGTGCAGTGGGATACACGGCTTGTTTTATAACAGACTAGCCAGCAGACCCATAATTGCAGCAGGCATAATGTTTCATAATAATGTTTCATCTTTCTAGTTAGAAGAGAAAAAGACACATATTACTACAATACAATTTAAGAAAAGAATTAATTAATTCATTTGTTGATTTCATTTCAGTGTTGTCTACAATAGAAGCTTAATTGTAAAATCATAAAAAGAAATTCGCGTCAATTTCATTAAAATAGCATTTAATTTAAGAGAATAGGATCTGTAAACAAATTAAAATGTGACATGTATTTAAGTTACAGTTTATATATTTATATATATATATATATATATTTATATATATATATATAACCTATGTTTAATAACTTTCATTTCCATTCAAAATATTCTAATTCCAAAAGTCGTCTGCTTGTATCCATTTAAACCATTTTTCTTTTGAAACTAAATGCTGATACGGTGATTAGCCATTTTGAAAGCTGTTCAGATTTATGAGCAAATTCTAATTTCTAATCACATGAAATGTCACATAAATTTATTTTACGCATTATTCATCATCTGCATAAAAAAGGCAAATCGATTTATAGGGCAATATTACAGAGATAATTTTCGTTTACGCTGTGATTCAAGTTTAACGAATCTTTGCAGTGTAATCTAAATAAATGACCGGTTTGCGTTCCATGCATCAAAAACTGTCCGAAATATTTGCTAATCTCTCCGTAATAAATCGAATTTTTATTATCATTTATTTTCTTTATTGGAGATCGCTTTTTCTGTCGCATCCTTAATTATCGTGTTTATTTGCCCATTATGGTAAATAGAAATAAGTTGATTAAGTGGAAAAGACAATATTTTTTTAATAGCATTTATTGTTTGTCTGCTATATGTTTATTCCAGATCTAATTTATATCGAGCTTTTTTTCTTGTTTCTTTTAATGTGTAATGAAGAATTATTATTTTTCAAAGAGCAAAATTTTGATAAATTATCATGATTAAGACAAATATTGACCAAGAAACAAATATTGATCATGATAGAAAAATATTTTATGAAAGCTAGCAATACACTCTGTACGCTGGCAGTTTTTAATTTTAGTTTTTCTTTTTTTTTTACGATTGGGTGAATATCTGTATTTTCCATTCATGGTCAAAGGACACGGTAAATACGTAGTGTACATTTTAATAAATTCATGTCATGAATGTGACATCATAGATTGATGCAGACCAACAGTCATCGACGAAAACTGTGTTTACAATATCATAAAATCAGGGTTAGAAAATTAATCAATTGCGTAGTCATAGTTGAATATCACTGAAATTTGAAAACATCTATATTAAAATCTCGTTTGCAGAGTTTTATTTCAGCGATTGAATTTAATTTGAACTGCATTTTATACTATTATGCAAACATTTTTGACGTGATTTTGAATCTTAGGTAAATTATCTGCCTTTGTTTGTCTCTTCAAATTGCGGGTATCAGGATTTACATATTCTTCTGATTAAATTCTTGATACATAATGCAACAGTTTTTCTTTCTCAACATTATGTCTGCGTCTTATTCTTTAATGGTGCATGCAAAATTGTTCTTTGGACGTTTTAATTATACATTATCTTAAAAAGAGCATGGCACATTCCACGTAATGCATACTTCATCGTTCAAAATCCAGTTGTGCATCGCACAGTAAAATGGCTTTTCGAACTACAACATTTAAACGCTTCGGAAAATACTGTTCGTGAAATATCGAAATCAATTTCATACAGCCAAGACTGTAAATTCTTAATTTAATCCAGAGGGGGAATCCAAAACAAATGTTGAATTTCTGATTTTTTTTCCCTTTCAGAACACCTTATTGAATTTGTGCGGCACTTTCAGCGGAATAAATAAATTTCCTGACTATTTACAAAAATTCGCTTATCCCCTCGATTACTTGTGAAAGTATTCTTTCTTATCTATGAATATTCAAAAATTTCCACGCTTTGTGGTATGTCTCGAGAGTCACTTTGGAATTTAATATATAGTTTAGTATTCTTTTCTCTTTCTTCATTTTGGGAGAATAAATTTATTCGCCGTTCAATCTTTTGTTATTTTTCAGAGTAATTCAAAATATTTTTCGACATTTTTTTTTGTGTTGTTAAGAGGTTTTGTTTATCTTCGTGCAAGAGTAAACATGTTGAAGAATGTAGAATATCTTTAAACTGTGTATTTTGCTTAGTTATTTCTTCAGTTATTACAGTCCTTTGCAGAAATTGTTTTTGATCTGAAATTATTTAGAGAGAATAATAATGCCGAAAAAAAGTATTGAGAATAATAATGCCAAGAATAATAATGCCAAGTTATTAATACTCAATTTTTAGTCGAAACTACTTTTTACAATGGCAAATTTTTGTAAAATCTTTATTTAAAAAAATATGCATATTACACTAAAACACGAATGTATGAAAGTGCTTTCTTATTTTATACATTTTTATACACATGTTTGCGCACTCCTTTGTTATGTTATGATGAAACAATCTATTGCAGAAGTTCAGAAGTCTTATGTTATAGTTGGAACTGGATTATTTTAAAACACAATTATGGTTAATTAGAAATAGATAACGTCTTTAATATGATCAATTAGTTATTTTTTTCCTGTGCATGATATTAATCAATAAATATTTCTGTAATACATTGTGATTGCTTAAAAAGTTTGGTTTTTTTTCTAAATAATTTACTGAGTAAATTTTACTGCTTTCTCTTGCCTTTTAGATATTAATAGATTATTTGTAACATTTTTAACAAAATATTTTTACATTTTTAGTTATTAGAAAACGTACAAACTTATAAAATGTTCTGTACATACAGTCGATGCTCGTTTTAATGAACTATTTTCTAAGAACACTATCAGTTTTGCTAGCGATTGTCGACTGTAATTTGTTTAATTTTACTTTATTTACCATTATATATTGATTTTTTTACGTATTAAAATATCAATAGCATTACAATGTTACTAATAGTTTACTTTGCATTATGCAACACTGTTCAAAAATCGATTAAGCTTCTTTCCATTCTCGAGCATGCGAAACCAACGATTTAACCAACTCCTTACATACTCTCAGCTTTTAATAAATTACTTGATAAATAAACTTTCCTTGGCCGTTCTCTTGTGTCATGTATACATTTAACGTATACACGGCCCATCGCACTGCAGCACAACTCCCGAATTTTAAGCGCTTTATTAACTTGTCACTTGAAACATTCCGAGCTGATTAAGTTCGCTTCCCATTATTAAATATCCGAAATTATTAGAGTTTCGAGTGGATTTTGGGTGTGCAGTGTTCGCTGCCTCAGAGTTCGTTCCTCAAGTTTTCTCCCAAAGTGGGGAAGGGGAAAGTGTAAATAAATGGTAGGGCAGGGAAGTGTTTGCGCAACGACCTGCTAAAGATGGAATTTCACAGCTTAGTATAAAGGAAGAGCCGTGAAAAGTAACTGTTCTTTAAGATCTCTGAGAGGATAAGATGTTCAAATGTTTTTGCTAACATCAAATATTCACTGAAATTCCACTTTGTTAACGAAGACTACATCATAAAGAAGTTTTTCAACTTTAAAAACTGCAAATGGTCTTTAAAGTTGAGTCTCTGCTAAGTAGCTGCCTTTATCCAAATTTCTTTTTTTATTATTATTTTTAGCTTTCTAACAAAGTTTAAAAATATTTGTAGTTTCGATTTCAGTGTCTGTTCGTCCGCAGGTTAACTGCCTTAAATACGAAAAGGTTAATACGAAATTTATATATGTTATTTAAATGCACCTTACTAGGTATTCTATTCAAATTGAGTACGTAGCATTAATAATTCTTCAACGAGAACGCTCAAAAGAATTCCAATACATTACGCTTTATGGGAAAGCGTATTTTAGACATATTCGTCTATTTCAAACACAACAAAATTTATATATGTTGCTAAGGATTAAAAAATAAAGTTATGTATATAATGTATGTAAAAAATAAAGTATGTAAAAAATAAAGTTATGTTATATGGAGCTTATATATTTTTTCCACAGGATCACTTAAAATAACTCCCGTACATTATGGTCTATAGCAATTATAGGGACATTCATCAATTCCAAGCACAATACAATAAGTATTTAGGCATTATAAATAGCTTACTCTTTATTTAAAGGATGGAAGTATGGTTTAAAGTTCTTTTACAAGTTCTCGAATATTTCATTAGTAGTGATATACACATTTTTGGAGGTTTGGTCCAAAATGTCGCCGAATTCACGACGATAAATCGCCAAATTTGGCACATAAAAGGCTTGTTCTCGAAATATTGGCATTATCATCTTGATAATATCTCACTTTTGAGAACAGGTCTGAGGAAAGGTAATTGAAAAGGTAGTACGCAAGTATTAGTCTCTTCAGGCGTGTCTCACACTTCGACTCTTGAGTGGCGACCTCTTCCTCTTAGCGTGATGCGTTTTCCCCAACCTTCGCAATATTCATGCACTTGCATGTAAAACTCTCTTTCCTGCATAAAGACTTAAAATGCTGTGAAATATAAGCATTTTCTTCTGGTTTCAAACCATATGAGCTAATATTTTTAGTTTATTTGTTACAAACGATAATTTGTCTCTTTTAGACTGTCTTTTAATTTTGATCAGATAAATTGATTAAAAAATCGGTATTTTTTACATTAGTCATTATTAACTGAAGGTACTTTAGGAAATGTTTCCAGACAAAAGTAGCTTTTTCAGCACAAAACGATAAGATTCAGTGAAATATATCAAACCAGTGATGTTCTTCTAAGGATATCCCTTACAATTTTTTTATGATTAATCTCTCAAAAAAAGAATTTCGAAGTTAAGCTATACTTTTGAATTTTAGTTGCGTTTATACGTTTTTAGATATTTAATTTTAATCATCCCAGCTAATGACGCTACCTTTAATATCTAATTCGACTGGATATCTGTTTACACTCATGTCCATTAATTATGTTCTATGAAATCCAATACTTCCTTGTTTGGGAATAAAAATCCTCTGTCCAAGGCGTTCCCCTCCCACCCCTCTTTGATAGACAGCCCTTGTGTAAATTTTCTATAGCCACAAACCCCCAGAACCTTGTTTAGAAAAAAAATCTTCCATAAAAATTTTAATGTGCTGAAAAATGTGTAGTTCATATTTTTCTTTTCTTTTCTGATTACTAGCAGAAAGAAGAAAGTTATTTGTTCTTCCTCTTGAATTTTAGTTGACTTACACATTCATAGGTATGCAAATATCTATCTATCTCTAATGTAAAATAATGTTCAAACAGCAACATTTTTGTCCATACAAACAAACTTCGATATTATTTGTTCGGGAACAGTCACTGTATTTATAATGCTCACACAGTCACATTTAATTTTTTACAGATAATGAAAGGTCGTTTATGAGATATTTTAATGTTATATAAAGGCTAACGTGTGTTTCAAGTATGATTACCGATATTAAAAGTTTAGTTATCCACCGGGTTTAAATCAGATATGTATAAATTAGCAAATTTGAAAGGTAAAATAAAATAACGAAATACTTTTTTGCATTAGTGAGTATCAAAATACAATTCCTATTACCTTTTAAACAAAATGAAACTATATATTTTTCAATGCACTAAAATTTTTATGCTGAAAATATATTTTAAAACCCAAAAAAGGTGGATTTCATAACTTCATGTTTGTTTGCATTATGTTGGAAAAGAAGATTTACAGTCAGGGTGGGTAAACAAATGAAGCTGTGGAAGAGCTAGCAGAATCAACGACATCACATTATGGCAAAGTAAAACGTATAGCGTATAGAATAATGCATGACAATATAAGTTAATGCATATAATATATATATATATATATATATATTGTGCAAGCGTAAGGCAGGGTCCCAACAGAGGGGAGATAATGAAAATTTTAGCCGCTGCGTTATTTTCATAGATACGAATAGGTTAAACTTGCTTTTAAAAATACAGGTTAACCATTTTACTGGTTAATCTGCGGTTGCGCCGTGAAAATACCTTATTTCAGCTCTTTCACTGCTAGTCGCAAAAAAAATAGTTAAATGGTCCCAACACTGAAAAAGTGTTGGCGCAGCTAGCTGTGAAATAGTTGAAGTAGTTGGCACAGCTAGCTGTGTCAAAAAACGTCTTTAGCTCTGGGGCGCCAGACTGACTAGTCTGTCGACCGCCATGTTGTTGGTAGTTAAATTTATCGATGGCAACGGCTGCACTTTTTCACCATTGGGTAGTCTATCTAGTTGGTCTTTATTGATGCGAAATTGATTGCACTTCAAAAGGTTAAATTCAACCGCATCTTAATACAACCGCATCTTCAATATATACGAAATAGCTTTAACTTGTAGAGTTAAACAACTTCACATTCTTTCCTTATTTCAAGGCGCTCAGAGGCTTAAATATCTGAAATTACCAGTTTGAGTGCTTTAGGTGCTGTGTCCACTGCCTAAAGGTTCATTTTCCAAGCTTCCTACCAAAGTGGGGGAGGAAATGTAAATAAATGATAGGTCGAGTGTTTGGGTAACGACCTGAAAAGATAGAATTTCTCACCTAGTATAAGGGCACAGCCATTAAAAGTAACGGTTATTTAATCTTCCGACTGAGTGGTGAAGAATGATTTTTTTCTTTTTTTCCTTTCGCTTCTTTCATCTGAAAAATTTTTGTTTTTGTAATATAGCCGCTAACGTAATATATGCTTAGCATTAACTTTAAATATCTGATGTGGACATTTTATGACTTATACGTTTAATATTTACACACATTTTTGATGTGCTTCATTTAAACTGATTTCAATTTAAATTGAGATAGGATGCTTGAAAAATGAAGTTTGGAGATTTCTTACTAAATATAACAAATATCACCAAGCTGTGTTTGATTTTAGGAAACTTATTTTTGGAGCCAAATAGGGCGATAGTTTGCTAACACTCGAAAAGCTTTACAATATTTTGGACACATTAAACATTATTTCCTCCCTCGTATTAAAATAAAAATGAAAAGTAAAACCTTTTATTCATTAATCAAGAAAAATATATAATCAAGATTTTTGAAATAATTAAATAATTACCAAGAAAGAAAGGTTTCAGCAAGCTAAAAAAGGAGGTTATTTTTTTTTCAACTAGTCGAATCTTTTGCTGATGGGTGGAGCTCTGATACAGGTAATCATTTTAGTAGTCTACTTTGGGTTTAGTAAATGGTACGCCCTTCGATGCATTCATAGCACCAATGCAATTTATGCAGACACTTTGTGAAAAGATTAATTTGTATTTCGGTCAGTCTTACAGGACAACAAATCCTAGTTTTATTTGCTGGACTGATAATATGTACTGTCTAAAATTTTGAAAATAACAATGTAGAGTTTTATAAACCTGATAGGACAGCCAAGCCGGCTGCTTTGGCTTGGCATAACTAATACAATTTTTCCAAACCGTAAACCGTTCAGGTCAGTGGCCCAATCCAAGGAAAACTAAATCTAAACAATGATTGACCACAGACATTTTATGTATTAAAGATGTCCATAGCCCTTAATGTATTGAAAATCTTAACCCTGTTAATAAACTATCTATTCGATTGCAATCAAAAAAAGAGGTACACAACTAGATGTTACAATAAGCCTATATATAAAAATGTTCATAATATACGGCTAGTCTTTTTCAGTTGTACGAGTTAGAGACATATATACATAAAGACGTCACCAGAGAGCTGGTAAAAATGGATTCACGGTCGGTCAATTTAGATCTTTAATATAGTAAGTAAATAAATGTATAGATACGTTAAGATGTCTTGAAGGAACTTTTCAAACTAAATTTATGAATGGTCGGAATCGTAATATATAAAATTTTTCATGATCATAATATTCCTTAATACAAAGAAGTAAGAATGGAAAAGACAACGGTCAGAGAGTTTGGGAGAAAGTAGTAATTAAAATAGCAGTCTGAAATATTCCATGAAAGTTTTTGTTTCAATACTTGAAATAGTTCATTTGCTGTACCATGTCATTTCTTTTCCAGTAGATAAAATTTCATTTTGCGAACAAGTTAGGATTTTTTCTAAATTTTGTTAATATTTATCATTGTTCTGGTGTTTTAATACATTTAAAAGAATAATTGGAAAACCCTAAATTATTACTTAATGGTCAGTAACTCATTAAGTTTATTTATCATTAAAATGTTTTTGTTGGAATATTTGATTGTGTCTTCTATTCCATTTCTTGAAGTGATAAGACATTTTCCTGCTGAATACATCTGTTTAAAGCCTGTAATAGAACTATGTACCTACAAACTGTCATGTTGTGTAATGAATACACGGGGCATTGTATAAGTATGTACCAATTTTCGTGAAACGTTCAAAATGTACGAAGTTTTTTGTGTTTACTGAGGAATCCGAATATGTTATTGTCTTACAAAATTAACTACTTTCCCAGGAAGATTTTTAAAAAAATTGTTAATTTTAGGTTCAAAATTATGATTTAAAAATCATTTTATAAAATAAAAGTAGGAACAAATACATATTTTGTTCTCTTCCAGAATTAATTATATTTTGGTAGATTAAAAAATTGTTTATATTTAACACTGAATAGGCATCATAAAATTGTTAAGGAAGTAATTTCTGAGATGAATTTCTGAAAGAATTCATATAAATACTATCAAAATGTAGTATTTAAACTTTAATATATCTTCTACTTATATCCTTCCATATTTCAGGTCTATCCTTAGCGCTCTGAAATGCATTTCAAAAATTCTTTCCTGAACTATTTTATAATTCTAATACAGTGGCAAAAATAATCTCAATAATCTACCGAATCGCTGGAAATTCTGGAACAACAACAAAAACACTTTTATCTACAGTAAGCATAAAAGAAAATCGGAATTTCATATTTAAATACAAACTAATGTGCTATAAATTAAAAGCGTATCATAATTCATGCGTCGTTCCAATTTTCTACCTTATTCTATTAAGTTGGAAAATGTATCATTATTCAGTCATTTTTCTTCCTTGTTCCATAAAATACTTCTTTGGAATATAAATCTACATTAAAATTGCCTACAAAAATTGTTTTGCAGTCTTTGCCAAGCATATTCTAACAATACTCCGCTGCATCATAAATCATAGATGTGCCGTGTTTGTCTTTCTTGTTCCATAAAACACTTTTCAGAATTGAAATCTTCTGCTAAAACAGTTGAATAATCTTCGTCAGTCCTATTCAAGCAATACTTCTTTATAAGTACTGTTTTGTGTGTATCATAAGTGTATCATAATCAATGAGTATCCCGCATTTGTCTTTCTTATTCCATAAAGCACTTCTTTGGAATTGAAATCTATATTAAAATTACCTACTAAAACTATTTTACAATCTTCGTCAGGCATATTGTAACTACACTTCTCCTTTGTTATAAACTGTAGGGTTCGTCAGTTTCTAGAGAAAAATGGAAGATATCAAGTTAGGTTCAGTTTTGGGGACATTTTTTGAAAAAAGAAAAATTCAAAAACTGCAAACCTTGGTGTTTTCAACATTTTATTCTTCCCTTTAGTCTATCTGTAACTTTCGAACACTGGATTTTAAAAAACGTCTTTAATCCAAGACTTTAGCCAAAACATTTCTTTAAAACCCGAAAGTGTGCATGAAATGTTGTTAGAAGAAATTTCTGCAAAATATAAATATCTGAAACTTTGTTAACTAATGTGAAAATTTTAAGGGAAGGCGAAGATTTCCTGATATTCACCACTTGGTTCGCAGCCCTGCTTTGAGTAATTCCTTAAATGCTGAATGCCAGAAGACTAAAATGAAAATAATAATATAAAGTGAGAAAAATTGCCATCTCTGAAAATAAAACATTGAGTGAGTAATCATGGTCATTTTTCTGCTCTCATATCTTCAAACTTAATCTCGATGGCCATAAACATAATACATAAACCTTCATCTCGCACACATCGTCTTTCGTAAATTCTCATTTATCTTCTGCAGAGCCACGGAGGTAACAAAAAAACAAGAGTGTCATGCTGTACGTTCGTAAATTAATTAGAGTAAAATGCCTTTGGCTTATCGTGTTACGCAAAAATTTGTTCTAGAGTTTCCGCCAGCGAAATAAGTAACGTTCCTCCTCTGTTATTTTTTGCTGGGAAATATGCGCAAAAAATGAAGGGAGTTCTCCTGTAATTAAAGAAAAATTAATTATATTTGACTATTGTCAGGAGTTTTTGTTTAATGTATTTTTTTCTGTGACAATGTCTTGTAAAAATATTCGATACTGTAATATTGCGAACGGAGGTGAACCGTATTATTTGGTTCATTATAGTGTACATGATTAATTAAGTGGAATGTTTTTTAAGGTATAGTTGTAGCTATTTTTCCCTGGTTTGTTCTTCAACAAATTGCTTTAAAAATGATGTGCACGAAAATATCCAAGAAATTTAATCTATCAAATATCTATTATTTTCTTTTCTTGTTTTTTCAAGTAGAGCTATGATAACCTTCTTATTCCTATAACTAATGTTTAATTGTTTCCTTTTATTGGTCTTACTTAAATAATGTTGGTTAGTTTAGAATTTATACGTTTGCTTTATACGTTTACACCTCTAAAATTGAAACATAACAATGCCTTAGAACACTCGAGAAAATTACTAAACATAAAGAGTAGTTTATGATAAGTATTTTACGTTACCTTTAGTAAATTTCCGTTGAATCGAAATGTATGCATAGTTTAAACAGATCCGAGAGTCACACAATGCTAGAAAATCATTTACGTTTACTTTTTCCGATAATATATGCTGTACATGCAGTGACTGAATGAAGTGAATGTGAATAATTTGCTTTAATTATGCTCTATGTTACATAACTATTATAGACAGCAGCTTTCAATTTTTTCCCCCCAAATTATCACCATTTTTCTTGATTTTTTATAATTACGCGTTATAAACGTGTATCGGTAAATGTAAGTGTCATGTATTTAAAATATTTACTTAAATATTAAAATATTTAGCTGTTATTTTTGTGTGCATTTTTTTATTTTCGGCGAATGGTCATTTTGACCTCTCACAACAAAACACTTTTACTGATATATTGCCTGTTTTTGTGTATAAGTGGTAAATATTACTCTTAGTAGGAGGTAAATATTACTCTTAATAGGAGGTAAATATTACTCTTAGTAGGTGAAAGTATTTTATTTTGATTACTAACATTAGTAATTTTATTATGTATTATATTATAACACTAGCTATAAAATTTTCTCTGTACTTTCAAATACGGTGAACCCTCAAAAAAAAAGCTCGTTTTGAAAGATGTTAATGACTCATTTCTTTCAGATTAAAGGATTTCGAAAGTGAGTATGTAATACAAAATATACGCTGATTATGAGTTTTAAATTTGTATAAATCCCAAAATTAGGCCATTCTTTCTTCTTTTGCGATCTTTTTGACGGCTCGCCATAATTGGGGTTGGGATAGAAAAGATTCGATTCTTTTAGCTATTTTCTCGATTTTTCATTTATGAGTCCTCCATTCGATCCTTTCATCCGAATTCAAAAATTTCTCGAATTCAAACAAATCGATTCGAAGAAAAAGAAAGAAAGAAAAAAGAAAGCTGAGAAAAAGCATGCTGGAATACAAAGATACTCGAATACAAACTAGAGATGATTCGAATTTGATTCTTTCATCTCAGTTCCAAAAATATTTGAATTCAAACAAACGGATTTTATGGAAAAAGAAAAGGGAAAAGTATTAGTTTAAAAGGAGAAAAAACCTCGAATTCACACAAATTAGAAGCGAGTTAGATATCCGTATACGTATCTGTTTAAAAATGATATGCATCCGTTTCTTCTCAGCAGATTTTATGTGGATGTTTTATTACAATAAAATTTTAATTGAATATTTTAATAATTAAACATTGTTTTTCTATTCGAGACTAACCCTGCAATAATCTCAGAGAAGTATTACAAAGAAAAGAAGCAAAATACATTAATTTACTGCTACCATTTAGTTATTTTATTATTAGCATGTAATACTTTAATGTTGAAAAGTCTTGAATAAATAAGTCCAATATACGTCAAAGAAGAATTCTTTTAAGCTCTAATATTTACACTTTGCTTTGAACAAATGCTTTCAACGGATCTCACAAAGATTATGATTTTCAATTTCGGGACACCATATACTTAAAAAATATGCATTTATTGGAAGATTCTTATGAATATCCGGATCGTACCAGCTGATCCGATAAATATTAATTCGATCCATATCAATATATACCCGGTTTAGATGTTTAATGATACGCCCAGATCACGATCAAGCAAGACAGCTGTGGCCTCTGTGCAAAAAGGAAAAAAAATAGGGCCTTGCACAATAAAAGTGCCACCTCTTCCTAAAAAATTGTGGTTCATATATTCTCAAAAGTTTTAAATATTCCCCTCCACACGCACACACAAAAAATTGTTTTAAGTAGTCTGAAATAAACGAATAGATATGATTATTGTGAAATGTCAAAATTGTCTATGTACTATAGAGCATTTGAATAAATTAAAAAACTATTATTGGTTCAAATTAGTTCATGTCACTTGTAAATGCAAATTAATTTCACTGTCCTTACTTTATAATTTTCCTTCATAGATTTTTCTTGATATCCATTCATATTCTGGAAAGATGTATAAAAAAATATGAAAAATTAAATTTGTTTGAAGGAAAATAAAGAAAACCTATTAGAAACTGTCATTCAAAAAATTGCATTAATTTATTCGCATTAGGTACTGCGCTAATTTTTAATCAGTTTTTTTTTATTAGTAACCATTTATTTGGAGAGGAATATATATTTTTTAAAAAACTAGATTTCCTTTATTTGAATATTTACTTTTCAAAACAAAAATATTTATGTAATTGTGCAAAAACATTATCATGAAAAGTTTTATGACATGTTGAGTTTATAATGGCTTTCAGCTACTGATGACGGAATTCAATTCAATTCTTGAATGTATTCGATTCTTAAAAGTAATCGAGTATAAAGTATTTGATCCTTATAAGAATTCAATCTTTCCCTGAATTGAAGGCATAAAGAAAAGTGCCGTAATGCCGTAATGCTAGAGTTAAGCTGCTATCCAAAAGAAATTGTTATTTCCCTCTAAAACCGACTGTCCAAAGATTTATTACAGAGAAAGAGAGCGAGAGTATTAGACATTTTGTCTGTTTAACAGAATCAGACTGAAATCTCTAATATTCCTTTTCTAGAAATATACACACACGCATGTAAAAAAAAGCACGTCTGGCTTTGTAATATAGCAAAAAAGAATGTCATTCATCTTTCCACACGTGTCAGATGACGTTTTTATGAATTCATCTGACGACAGGTCTAGTCGGGGGGACTAACGTCTCGTACGTGCATACTGAGGCATTATTTCTTGTCATCACGGAGACAAAGGACATGCGACTAATGCTTGTGGGATTGGAAGATGACAAAATCAATAGGCCACCTAAGCAGATGGTGCTAATGGCAGTTGGTCTAAGGCTGAGTGTAATTTATTAGTCCTTTCTCTTTTTTAGTGAGTAAATTTTCGGGAGTTATTAAGCCTCATTACATGAATTTGCATTCAGAGACATAAAATGTTTGGGACGTTTATGTGAACCTTGAAATATTTTCATTTAAATATATAATATATATTCGTCGTTATTTATGCAAATGTTTAATAACGGCCATAAGTGTCGTCAAACATAAATTATGTGGCACGCAGCTAGACTGATTCTATATTAAGTTATGTTACACAAAGAACCTGCTTGTTACGTATTTTCTTTGATTACTTTGCGATATAATTTATCTGCTTTAATTCTGAATACCAAGAAACAGTATGTTCTGAAACCGGTGTTTAATGAATAAAACTTTTCCAACCGCGCGTAAACCGCTAAAACAGCTCCAAAAAGCTGTCCTAGACCTCTATATCTACATTAATATTATTCATGCTTAGCTTTTGCACTTTTTAAAATTTGTAGTAATGCTTGCTAACTCAGCAAAAAAATTCTTTAATCTGGTTTAATTAAGTACCTTGGTACATTGGATTCTACAGATCAAAATTTCCGGGTTTCGAAGGTTTTGATAAATTTTGAAGTAATGCTTTACAAGTGTTGTTTATAAATTATCTGATTGGGAAATTTTCATACTGTGAAAATATTCTTCATTGCTATGAGCATTATATAACACAAGTTAAATTTGTCCCCAACTTAAGAATGCAAAACAATAAATTCATTTTTAAATTCTGAGATGAATTATCTTCAGAAATAACTAATTATTTTTAAACAATGAATATTTTATAAAGTAATTTTACAATTAAAAATTCCTTACAATAGTCCATAGTTACGTCTGCTTACTTTTCAAATTATTCGTTTAAATTTATCTCTAAAAATATGCATTTCAAAAAATGTCCTTCAGTTATAAACTTTTCATATATTTTAACTGAGTTTTATTATACAACAAACCGTAAAGCATTTTGCTGGTGGAAACTATAAGTCTTATTACTGTCTTCTGTTCCGTCAATATGAAATTGTGAAACAAAACTTCTTATCCAGTGTAAACAATTTATGCTTGCATTCGCATAGTAACTTTAGAAAATTAAATCTTTGGCGGTATGTTAAACAGAAAAATAAAAAGGGGATTTAAAAAATTCATAATTTGTCATTATCGTAGTCAAAATACGAGCTACGAGTGATTAGATATTTTAAGCTACAGATGAAAGAGTTTTTTTTTCATGTTCATTTTATTCATAAGAATTCAAAGTTATTTTTAAATACTGATTCTTATCTTGTTATAACTGAGATTTTCTTCAGCATTTCGAATTGTTTCATATATAGATACAATAACAATCCTTTACAAATGCTAAATAAATGCTAAATGTGTATTTTACTATAATAAATACTCATAATCACTGATTAAAAAAATATAGTACTGTGATTTGTTTTCAATAACTCGCAATCTTTCTCATATTGAAATATAATCCTTTGAGAATGTTAAGTGAATATTATCGTTGCTATAATGAATACTAATAATCACTGATTATAAACAAAGTCTATGAGCACTCCCGATTTAATTAAAGATCACAGTATTTTCTGTTATAAGATTCACAAAATTCTTACAGTTAAAAGATGCACCTTTTCCAGGAAAAGACACTACTAATAATTTAAAACAATCGACAAGTTTAGTGTTGTACTGTATTGTTGCATATGACTTCATTAAAGAAAATACCAATTCATACAAATTAAGTAGCTAAAGTGTACATTAAAAAAAGTGTGTGCGTGTAATCTTTACGCGCGATTGAAGTAAAACTTCTTTGACATTTACGATAAATATCACTGAAATTATTAAACTTTAACTTAAAATAAATACCATATTATAATTTAATTATATTTATTCATGTACTTTACAAAGATTATGTAAATGTTATATTCATATTATTCATTGGAAATAGGTACTTGAATGTCATCATAATATTTAATGTATGAAATTATAGGTTTGTGTTAACTATACTGTGAAACATAAATTTTGCTCTCTAAATTTGCTAACTTTCTTAAAAATACATCATCTATCGTTGTACCGAAACGCGTTGTTGATTGAAGTCGAGAAGTATTCATAGTTAGATCCAAGTTTTCTTTTTAAAAATCAACTGACGGCTGAGATTCTTGGTAGTGAAAATTAACATTAAAATCTCCAGTAAGAATCACCGGTAATTCATGATAATTATTTAGAATCCAGGAAGTGTCCATGTTGTAGTATTATTCTTTAACTGTTTTCTTATACCATTGTTCCGTCGGGAGTTTGGGTTTGAATGGGAGGAATATCCATAGTCTAGTATTATACTTTAACTCTGTTCTTTATCTGGTGTTTTCCTCTGATTGTTGGGTTCGAATTCAGGTAGTGTAAATTATTTTTTTAGTGTTTTTCTATCACAGTATTCTTAAGCGTTGATTTCGTCTGCTGGTAGGCTTCGAATTATTTATCTGTATCCGTGTTTTTAACTGCAGGTTCTATCTATTGTTTGGGAAAGATTGCAGCCAGGGTCCGTTTCTATGTGGTGTTCCATCCCCGTGTTAAACCGTTGCTCCGTCTTGAGGTTGGGTTAGAATCCACGGAGTGTCTATTTGTTATTCTTTTATTTTGTCCTTAAACCCTTTGCAGCCAGTGTTTGTTTCTTTGTAGTGTTACATACCCGTGTTCTTAAACCGTTGTTCCGTCTGGATGTCGGGTTAGCATCCAGGAAGTGTCCGTGTTGAACTATTATTCTTTCACTGTTTTCTTAAAATGTTTTCCCGTAGGGTTTGAATCGAGAGAATGTCTTTGTTGCGGTATTTTTCTTTAACTGTGTTCCTAAACTGGTGTTTTCTTCTGTCGGTTGGTATCGAATGCACGTAAGGTCTATTTTTGCGTTTTTCTATGGCAGTGTTCTTAAACCTTTGTTTTCCTCTGCTGTTTTTGCTAGAAGTATTATTCTGTTTAAAAATTTACATTTGACTCATTATTATAAATAACTCAAAAACACATGAGCAATATTAAAAGATTACATATTATTTAAGCACAGACAAACAATATTTATGTATCATGGCAACCAATCATGTCAAGTTTTTACCCATAATTCCATTAAATATTGTATTAATGCCATTGCAGACATGTGAGTAAAGCAACGGAATGCACCATAGTGCCACTTTCTGTATTCGGTGCGTAGGCCTTGTTTATCGGAGGTGACGGGTTGGGTCGCCGCCTGTAACAACATTGAGAGACAGTCAGCAGGATCGCCGCCTGTTCAGCGAAAGACTTCACACAGTGGCTCTGACAAGAGCCGGTCCACTTATCCACTGAACAGGGTCATCAGACAAGATCTTGCTTCAAAACAGGTAGGGAGTAATGTCGACGCGCAGGGAGCACAGTCGACGTTCTCAGGAACGAACGCCTGGGAGCTGTTCCGCAAATAATTAATCTTATAAATCTCGAAAAAGCTTGTTAAGTGTGACGTCAATATGATGTAAAAATCACTTTCAATAGCTAATTTTGTCACGCAAATGATTAACTTTTTTGACTCTCGGATATGAAATGTTGCTGAAAATACCGAAAAATCGCTTAAAAATGAGGGAACGGGTGGATTTTCAGATTTTTAAAGTAGCGCAGATTCTTTTCTATATTTTTATACATGATTATGGAAATTTTCAAGGGGATCGTACAAACGGTGTCGAAATTATCAGGCTTTTTGTCCTTGACATTGCAATGTTTTTGCAGTCATGGCGGAATGAAGAAGCAAGGGGGGAAAAGATACGTCATTTCTTTTACTGAGCGTTACTTCCGTCAGAAAATAAATCTGAGTTACTCCCTAGTTGCGCCTAAAGAAGTTTTACTTCAAAAAAAAAATGTAGGAGGCACCCTCCTCCCCCCCCCCATAAATAAAGGAAAAGAAAAAGAAAAGGGGTAGATTTTGATCACAGAGTTCATGCAAGTTCTGGCACTCCAATATAGTTTGCGAATTTTTCTCCGTTACTGAGAAACCTGGGAAAACAAGAAAGTGCTGAGCAGTCATGACATCCTCTTTACAGATCTTCGCATACATCCGCAAGGACAATACCTATCCTATCCAGATGGTTTACCATGCAGTCATGGTCAGTCTGAAATTTGCCACTGTTTCGTTACAGAGTTTCTTACAGAGCATTTTCATCG
Source organism: Cheiracanthium punctorium (assembly GCA_038373885.1). Taxonomy (NCBI): domain Eukaryota; kingdom Metazoa; phylum Arthropoda; class Arachnida; order Araneae; family Cheiracanthiidae; genus Cheiracanthium; species Cheiracanthium punctorium. Next base: position 482,541 of record JAWZYV010010632.1, read on the forward strand.
GTCAGGATTTACCGATTGACTTACCGACCTGTTTTAGAGCATCCGTAATTTCCTCCAAAATGCATTTTTTAAGTGACTCTAAAGGAATATGCCTTCTTATTGTGAAAGTGTTCCTCTCTTAATTAACAAGTCAGTGTTTTCGTTATCGTTGACACACACTGTGAGGGGGGGATTCATTGGAAAAAGATTTTTTTTTTTTTTTTTTTGTAATTCCTGAGAAAATTCAGGGTTTGTTTCTGTTCTGAGATGGTCCGAGTCCCTGTGTTGTAATTTATAGTCACAGCCTGAAAGGCATCTTCGGAATCAGCTAGAATTTTTTACAATGAATTTTTAGCAAAATGCGATGTCTTTAAACATATCAAACTGCACGCACGTAGATATGTGTGTACTACAGTACAATCCTTAAAACTAGTCTCCCATGTGCAAGAAAATTATTAACCTCAATTTTTCATGTTCCATAACATTTAATACTTTCTCGTCTGCTCTTACATTCTTGCAGAATAAAATTACGCGTTTCAAATAATTTGATGTTTGGATGGTGAACTGCATTAATCGTCGTTCTTAACTACACAGCAGCAAACAGTGCAATCTAATTTCCCCTTCCACTTCATTTAACCTTTCCTAGAAGAATTGTTTACACTCCAGTGTGCCAGAATTTACCACTGAATCGACTTGAATAAAAGAGGATGGTTCGATTAGTTTTATCGAATCATTCGAACGCGGAGAATTTATATCCCAGAGTTTAGAAAGTGTGTGAGGTGGTTACTAATGCAGTGGTTGTGTATATCTTGGTTTATGAGCAGTTGTAGAATTTTAGCATTTGACTAAAAACTAATATTTATTATTTATAATAGAAAACGATGTGAGCCTAGTTTAATGATTGCTGTTCGGAATTAGTGGTCGTATTGAGTATCTTTTGTATTCTTTTGCCGTTTCAAAGATGCTAAGAACATAAGGGATATTTTATTCATTTGCTATTTTATTCATCTCTATAAAAGGCTAACTACATCGTCGCAGTATAACCGTTATTGTCGCGATTTGAAACATTAATCTCGGTGTTCCAGTTGTTGTTCCTCGACACACAAATTAACCCTTAAACGTACAGTGTTCCCGCTCTGGGAACACCAAACTCTGACGTTTTGGCTGTTGCCAGTCACGAAGAATAGATTTGATTTCTATAAAAATAGTTGCGGGTGACATAGCTCCACGAGAATCCTTTACTATTTAGCACTTCATTTCCCGTAAAAAACGGTCACGATTATTTTTAACAGCACTGGCATCTGCTAAAAAATGGAAGAATGCGAGAACAGCTGGATAGATTGCCCAATGCTGAAAAAAGGGCAGCCGTTGCCATCGCTCGACTTAACTACCAGCAAGTCGTCAAAAAAGGGTCTCTAGATTTGTGGCATTCGATGAACGTTTCGATCGTCCGCCATCTTGCTGGTAGTAAAGTCGAACGATGGCAACGGCTGCCCTTTTTTATCAGCATTAGGAAAGGGTTGAGCCTCAAAGGGTTAATACTGATAATCATTTTTGACGAGTTGTCAATGGCAATAACATTTTTTGTTTTAAAAAAAAATTAAGAGTGGGGCTCAACGATGTCTCAGATTTATTACTGCATTAACAACTAAATTCAATTATGCAATTACTTTCAGGAGAAATACAAAGATGCACCTAATGCGCTTAAAATGGCACAACACATTTTGTGTCTGCCATATCTGCACCTTTGCAGGGTGTTTTCTTAATGATAAAACGCATATGATTGAAAGACTGGGGGACGCATGTTAGATTCTGCGGCACTGTAAATTAAACTTTGGCATTACATGCAACAACGATTTCTACAAAAAATTCTTTAAAAATGATAATATATTGAAAACAGTTCACTCCAGCGAAAAGTACGATTGATACAAAATATAAATAAAGCAGTAGTATAAAATTTAACAGCAAGTAGTTATGTAGTAATACAGTAAACTTTTTATAGTAATAAGTTAAATAGGTAAACTAATTTTAGTAGATTTTTTCCCCTAACTCCAGCTCCTGTCCCAGTTTAGAGCTTTTTGATTATGTTTAGCCCATCTATTAACCACATTTTTAAAACTTTGGAGTATAAGTGGATTTATTCAATGAAAAAATACTTTTACTGCTGAACGAAAATTTCAGTTAAAAATGTTTTTCAATGAAGTTAACTTTGAAGAATTTCTCGCTTTGAAGCTTTTGCTTACGACTCCGTGCTTCAGCTGTCATTTCTGAACACCCTCTAGGTTTAACACTAAGCTGACACTTGAAATAACTTAAACTAACTACAGGGCTTTTTTATTTTTTTAAAGATTGCAAATACCGTAATTCCCATATTAAGGTTAATTTTTTTTTTCATTTTATTAATTTAGCGTTCTTACAATATAATATGCACAAACTTTTCAGCTAATTTAATTTAATCGAATTTTACAGTTAATTAAAAAAATTCGAGCTTTCGCTGCTTAATTCTCTTCTGACTTTTATAATTATTTTTCTCTCGTTAATCAAAATATCTTAATAATACGTATTTAAAGAATATTGTCTGAATATCGCTTTCATATGTAATGAATGACGTATTTTAACTCATGGTGTTTAATTTATGTTAATGATGTTTCGTCTGCTTCGTGATGTTCGTGTGTGACGCCAGGAAGTAAAATATTTTAAAGAATTTTTTCTGAAAGGCATATAAGTTATTCGAGAACATTAAATTATATCATTTTATCAAGTTACAATACGCATTTCCTTTGTGAACTTCATATTAGTTTCATTTTTTTAAACTTATGATTACAAAGAAATGGGTTTTTATATGAAAAATGTGAAGCTTTATAAAATGCATAAATAAATAAGCCAAAGAAATATATACTAAACGTAAAACGGCTACTTCTAACTGTGATTTTCTACAGTGAAGCTTGTCTGAAAAATAATTGAGGGGACCTAAACTTTTTTCCCCCATTAAATGCAGAATATTCAACATAACATTCGTTGAAAATATACAACTAAAGAGCCATAAATTCATGAAATCAATAAATAATTCTTTTTAAGAGAGTATTCCGCTAAATAAAGAGTACATATCAGGAAGATTTTATATTATCAATGAGCAAAAATTTTGACTTCAGAGGAATAAGTAATTTTTCAATTGTTAAATAATTTCATAGTCTCTTTAAATTTGTTTACGCACATATTTAACTTTAGTTTCAAGTAAGAGACCTATAAAATTGGTTAGCCTGATTACTTGGTAGTAATTGGTTTATATAATTACATGAAAGGTTTTACAAGAATCAAACATTTCTGATGAATATAAGTTCTTGATTTATCGCGTATTTTTCTCTTTCATTTTCCCACAAAATTATAATAAATACATGTAAAATAAAGTGTTGAAATTATTAGTACTTTCTCTTTAATTTCAGTTAAACATAGCATAAATTCTAAAAAACTACTCTTTTATGAACCAACTTTAAAACTTAAGATAATTTGACAGTAATTATTCATTCAAATAATGGTCATATAATCTATGAATAGATTACGCTCTATCCCAGTTATTGGAGAGAGCGTCGTTACAGTCGGCTATAGGAAGACGTGACTAGAAAGAAGTAAGTGGAAGCAGATATATGTGTTGGTTTTGTTCTAGCAAAGCCAGTCGCAGTTTACTGTGTATGCATACAAAAACATTTTTATGTAATGAGCACTTATAATATTTTAATTTTTAACGATCCATTCCGTTGTTAGTTGTTGAAACATACTTCCTGCCAGTTAGTAGTAGTTCTCTTGAATTTGAATCAATTTATTAAAAACTATGCAAAGCTAGTTTCATGTGTCTTGAAAATTGTAAATGTTCTTTAAATTACTTGTATTTTTATTTGTTTTTTCTTTCTTTCTAGGTAAGTGTCATACTGAAGGCATTTGTTAGCAGTAAACGTTACAGTAACCTTACTTTTATCAGCTAAGTTTTTATTTCATGTTTATGCATAAAAACATTTAGAGTAGATTAAAAGATTTTGTTAAAATAATTTATTGAATGTATTTTTATTGCTACTTATTTTTTTGCACACTATTTGTGTAGAAACGTGTTTTTGTGTCGGAACATTCTTTTGGTTATTTTAATATTGCATTTTTTATGCCAGCAGTTTTAATCCATATTCCATTAATTTTTATCTGGGGCATTTGTAGTACTGGTAATTAAATTCATATGGAGAAAATTAAATTCCTAGCATAAACAATTTCAAAGAGCTAACAAGGATCAACTACAAAATCAAAAAGTAAACTCCTACACTAACTGAAGGTAGCTGCCTTTTTGTGAGAATATCACGTGCAATTACTAAAATTTCTATCAAAGTACTGCCTATACTGGATTAAATTGTATTATATTAAATAGAATTAAGTGAATTTCTTATTTTTATACAAGAAATTTTGGCTCATCAGTTATGCATGGTAATGGAATTGCTTTTATAATAAGAAATATTTGTTCTGAATGCATAATTCCTTTTTGAATCTTCTTAAAATAACATCGTCGATAAATATTTATTAATGTAGAAATGCACTCGTATATTTAGATTCCATTTCTTAAAAAAAAATGTGATATGGGCATAACTAGACTTCCTTGTACACGTATTAAAATACATTTTAGGTGCCCTTCATTTAAACTTTTTTCATTTTAAAAGGTAAGATACCGGATTTTTTGCTATGCTTTTTTTGAATGCAGGATTGCGTTCCTCCTTAATGACCCTATGTAAAGAACAAGTTCAACGGCGTCGCAAGTTACAATGTTATTCTATTTGAAAGCTCACAATGAAATAACCAGATGAACTGTCTCAACTACCGGGGTTTCCGTCACGGAATACAAAAATGTGACGTTATCAATTAAAAATTGCCTGAGATTCATAAACTCTCAACTTTAGCCACAATTGCCACAAACTTTACGTTACAGCCATAGCTTGTGCGATTCTAAATAGCTCCTGGAAATTACACAGTTTTATATATTTTATTAAATTGAACCATGGAGAATTTAAGTATTTAAATTTAGCGTTTAAGGAGTAGAAACGAAGATAGAAAGGATTAGTTTAAGTAATAGGCAATATTAGATAGGTTACGATAATATATGGACTAAAGCACAATATATCCTGCTAATAAATATTTCTTAAAATCTAAAGGGTTTGTTATATTCATGATTTTTCAACCGGCATCTTACAACTAAACGATAAGTAAGCTATCATATCCCGCGGTAATTTCAACAGAAGTGACTACCTGGACTATTGTTGTTTTTGTTACTGTAAATAATTTATGAATGTTAGATGCCCTATTTTCGACTATGATACTCTCTTATACGCTTTATCGGTAGATATTAACTTGTCTTCTTTTGAAATAGATGAACGACTCCAAAATGCAGTTCAAACAATGACTGTCCATAAGCTTAATGTATTGAAAAGCTTTTCAGTGACCTTGTAAATAAACTAGACATTCGATTACAAACAAAAGCGGAAGTGCACTAATGCAAAATTTCAACATTTTACGAATAATTCTCTTTTAATCTTCAGTTAACGTACTTAGAGACAACTCACCGAAACTAGTCAAGGCGGATTGAGAGATGGACAAAATGGATAATCCATACAGACGTTACGCAAAAACTTTTCAAAATGGATTTAAAGATGTTCAAAATGGATAGTCCGTATAGACATTACTCAGAAATTTGTCAAAAGGAATTCAGAGGTTCTCAAAATAAAATTTTCTTTCAGAATCTTAATACAGAGAATTTTCATGTGTATTGCATTTCCTTTGCTTCAGAGTTAAATAGAAAGTTCCGCGTTGAAATGGTGATAGTTCTTTAAATTTACAGAAATATGATAACATATAATTCATATTATAAAAAATTAACATAAAACCTATTTTTTGAAAGTATGAAAAGTAAAATTTAATCTTTCAAAGTAAGTTTATCTGGAGCAAAATGCGTTTTAATTTTTATAAATAACTCTCTCATTCTGTGTTTCTGCTTCACTTTAGTGATAAATATTTTTTTAAAAACATATCTGCGAAGCATAATTTAGAAAAGCACATAAATTCGTAGCATAGAATATAATTTATCTTGTGTTTCCGCTAATTTGAATGCCGCTCGAAATGACATTATTAATGATGATTTGAAGCATTTGTGCCTTCTTTGCATATTTCAGCATCACCCGTATCCGCTTGGCGTTGTTTTTTTCCTTTCCCTGGTTTTTGCAACTATTTGTAAAAGTAGACATTCATCCTCCGTTTAATGCCCCCTCTGGCAAACCTCAAATTGCGTCGCAGTTGCAGTTATTTATCTTTCACAGAACACTGAGATAAATTTGCAGTTAGCAAATAACTAACTTAATCTCTTTTCGTACAGTTTTGTCAGAGTGACATTAATCCTTGTTAATAGGATTTTTTGCGGTGACATCTTTAGTTTCTTCTTGGTAATTTATAAACTGAGTTTTTTAAAGTTTATTTCAAGTGTTCTTTCAAAAAAATATTCGATTGTGTCTAAATCATAAGATTCGATTGTGTCTAAATGATAATTTGGGAGCTTAAAAAAAATTAAACTTTGCTTTTTGTTTGGAAATTTACAGATTCACTTTTTAAAGTAAAGACATGAAAGTTATTTAGTTTTTTTATGCTTTTTATTTCATTACACTATCGGAAAATATTTTTTATTCAATTTTGGAGAATTTTTACTTATAATATTGATATGTGATACATATATTTATTTAATAAGGGAAACACTCGAATGTTTTATAATTAAGACTCATTTTTTCACATTACCGCATTTTTTAGGTAAACGAAGAATTGTTTTCTAACTATCCATCTATATTTATTATTTTCATTAAATTTATATATTTTCATTAAATTTACTATCTTTTATTTATAAACATAATATTTAGATTTATGTATCGAATATATTATATGAACTTTTATGGATGCTGTGCATCACTAACTAGTTTCATCTAGTTCTCTTCACGATGTCCATTATTAAAGTCTTCCACTGAAATAAATATTTGAAAGTGACTGATACAAAATCTCTAGTTTTTAGTTCAATAAGTAATTTGTATAGATGCTTATGCAATAAAATCTCATCTCTTGTTAATTCACAAAAACATTAAAATATTTAAAAAGTGTAAAATAATGTATTATAGCTAATATATATATATATATATATATTTCTTCATTTTATCTCGCTTTTTTATATTGCGATTGCAGAAAAAAATCTAAGGCAGCCACCTATAGGGTATTTTGAGGCTGAAACCAATTTTGCTTTGTCTTTTTCCAGAGAAAGTATTTTATCTGATGTCTACTTCTGTGAGAATTCCTAGTCAAACAAGCCAGCTACAAAGAAAACTAAAATATCTATCTCCGTTTCAAGTTTTTGTAAAGTTTAGCCATTTCTTTATCTTTTTTTCCCTTTACTTCTTCCTCTCCTTTCACTTTTTTCCCCAATTCTGTGCAGTATGCTTGTTCCAAAGTGTTTTTTCGAAAAATAAGTTCTTTGATTTACATTATTGCTCCTTTTTGAATTTTAATCAATGCATACCGCTTAGGTAGTAAAATCAAGGCATGTGGCTTTCATTTTCTTACTTTATCGCTACTTTTAAAAAAGGTTTTTAAATTTAAATTAGCAATAACGAGCTATGCAAATTTTGATTATCTTATAATCTAAAAAAAATTACTAAATATGGTAATTGAAAATACAGGTGCTCTGCTTAAAATAAAATTTGAACGCATTCGGAAATTTCAACGGATTTTGATGGGCAACCACTTACAGAGATATATATCGCCACATTAGCACCGAATGTCATTATTTAAAACTTGGCTTTTATTTGGCGACATCAAGACAGTTTTGTGAGAAAAAATATTCGTTTTTCCATGTTTATTCAATAAAAGTTTAAAGATCAATGGAACTTGATTTAATGATGATTAAAGAAATATGAAATTTTCATCCATACTCTGTTAATCTTAGTTTAAGCCTGAGTAAATTATATCCGAAATTTGTAACATTTACCCTTCCTGAAGACTGCACCTCAAAGTTTTTACAAATCTTTTATTAGAAGGTGACATATTTACATTTAAAAATTATTCTTTTTTGTTAATGTATTTTGTCAATGTCAGTCTAAAAAGAATTTCATGCTTCAGACTTTTAGCGTTCTATTCAGTTACCTTTAGTTTGTTTAGTATTTCTCATAAACTTATTATGTACGGTGTATCCGTTCTTTGTACGGGAAAAAGCAAGTACATTTCTAACACTCTAACACTCGTATCTGAAAGTAATTTATGAGATCTGAGCAGCTAAATTGTTTTTCTCCTAACGATAACATTTACACCTTATAATTAACGGAAGCTAATATAAATAAACAAATAAAATACGCTTTATTTTGAACTTTGGAGTAGTCTGCTTCTTAGGATATCAAGGCAGCATGTGGATATCGAGGTAGCATGTGGGAAGCTGAGATCACACATTTATCAAAATTGAAAGACGGGTATAGATCGTAATAATCCGACATCAGATGTCGCTTCCTCTGCTGGGAATTTTTAAAATTTGCATCTCTGGCAGTAACATATAATTCTTGTTTGTATTAATGAAAACGACATTCAATACTTTTCATATTTATCTGCATAAAATAAAAAATAAATTTCATATTCTATTTTTAAAATTAATAGTTATCGTAGTATCAGAATCTATCGTTGCCTCTTAAGCTGTTAAATTCAACAATCTAACTAAAATTGAAGTTATTTCTAGCGTTTTTATACACGGTAAAAACATAAATAAGAAAAGTGTTTAAAATAAAAATCTGAAACACTTTAATATTTTTAAAATGTAATCCGTGAATATGTTACTTATTAAAAGCGTATCATAATCCATATGCCGACCCTTTTTACATCCATTCGTGGTCCTATTTACCTTCTTTTCTTCATTATGTTGGAAAGGGCCTCACCTTCCATGCAACAGTACTATGCCTTTTTTCTTCATTTAGTTACAAAATACACCATGTAAATTTTGGAAATTATGTGCCGTCCTTATTTTCTACCTTGTAAAGTTATGTTGAGAAGTGCATCAAAATTCATGGTGTGCGTGTGCAGTATTTGTCTTAGAATATGGATCATAATCCACGAGTTTCCTATATTTCTCTCTTTTGTTCCATAAAAACTTCTTTGGTATTGAAATGCATATTAAAATGGCCTACTAAAATTGTTTTACGATCTTCATCAGGCATATTCTAATTATACCTCACAAATTCTGCTTGAAAATAAACTAGCATCTACAAATTACGTAGACAAAAACCAGGTCTGAAAGCACTTTAGTGCTAACAAATAGAACATTAATTAACTGGCACTTTAAAAACAATTATTTTAGCTATTTTGCATTTTGTCTAGTTTAGATGTGAGGCACCTTGTCCTAAATATTAATCCACGGCTTCCCGGCTTCACGCTAAATGATAAAACAATTTTTTAGATGCCAGATTCCAAAAAAAGTGTCCAACTACAAGAAAATAAAACGTGAAATTATCAGTCAATTCCATTTTCTAGCAGACGATATTTTGAAGTGCAGAGAGAAAAACCATTTTTGAGGCTTTTTTATACCGTACAATTATGGTGAATTTAATGTGAATTAACGAAGTCATTTCATCAGTAGCAATATTTTTACGTCACAACTTGCAGGCACAATTGAATTCCTAAAACAATTTTTAACTTAACTTGCATAATGATATCAATCTCACTTACGATACTTAACTTTGTTAAGCAAATGATTTACTCTTTGACTTACGAATGTGGAACGGATATCACTGAAGTTATTTCTGGAGCTGAAAATAGCAAATAAAGGTTGAAGAATGGTTAGATTTTGAGATTTCTAATCTAGACTGTGTTGTATTCTATGTTTGTCTACATATATGTACAAAAATTCAAACAGATCAGACTTGTCGTTTAGGAGTAAACGGTCAATATATATACCTACACATATTCATTTCAATTTATATAGATTGCAAACAAAATAATTTACTTCATCCCTTGCGACAGACGTAGATGCCATAAATGTCATAAGCATTAAGGCTGTTCTTGAAATGTTATTTTTTCCAAAAACTGAATCTTTTCTTGTATATTTGTTTAAATCTGGTGCAAATTATATGTTTAAAGCTGAATAACTTTTCTCAATTACTATAATCTGTAATTCATGGAGAAAATTCTTTTTACAACGTCAGCATTAATGAATTTTTTATCACTTTTCATTATCCTTTTTGATAAAGTGCCTTCGTATTTTCAAACCGATCGATATCTGTAAGCTTGGGCTTTAAGAATAATCATACTTTCAGAAGTTTTATTTATAAGCACTTTATTTTGTGTACGCCCCGTTATAAATTCCAATGTAAAGAAACCTCACACGAAATGTTTTCTCTGAGATTTAAGATTTTTTCAAAGCTTACCCATTTCCTTCTTTTTTTAACAGTTTTTTTCGTTTCCCTTTGTATTGTCTTGTGACTTTCCAGGATTCAAATCGATGATTCGCGGTATAGCTTTCCTTAGAACTTTTTCTTCTAGTTCGGTTAAAGAGTAAAAACGGATAACTGAAGAAACATTTAAGTTCTATTTTAAAGAGAAATAAAAATAATAAGAGTTTTTGAATGTTTAAATTTAACTGCTTTTTCTGTAATTTTATTTCCATTCTTCATTCATTTCAACCAGTATTGTACCAGAAAATTTACAATGGTCCTCTTCGAGAGCTTTTATATTAGAGATTTTAATAGTATGTATAAAAGCAAAATTCATTTCATACACTGTCGTACAATAAACTTACGTAAATACACAGCACGAATGCATATTGTTTTTCCCTTATAGGAGTAATTTTGAATCCGTTACAAAACTATACTGAAGAAAACTGAACGATTGATAAAAGATATAATGTGCATTACTGCCATTTCGGGAATAATAAAAGTCATTTAAATTAAAATAGTAAAACAAGATTAGTCGAAGAAATATGCATTGTACTAAAAGGGAAGTTATAAAATATTAGAGAAATAGGTTTTAAAAAATTAATATTGCTTAATTATTGACTAATGAATAATAAATGAACTAATGTATTCCATAATTAACGTATAATTACTGTATGATAAAGATTATGACTATAAAAGCTGTTTCGAAATTTAAAAAGAAAATCTAATGTTAAAAGCCATTGATAACTTATGAATCAATAACTGTCCATAAAAAGATATCTTTTTCTGATATCTTTTTATGGACAGTTTCTCCAAACAACAAATAAATTTGATGCATCTTATATATATAGGAGAGGAGGGTATTATGGAATAGTGGGGAAATATGGAATACCGAGTTTTTGGCTCTGTTAGTTGTTGTTGCCACAAGTTAATACCATGAACAACTCAAGAAAGATTCCCGTCTTACAATGCAGTAAGAGTTGACCGCTCTCTGTTGCCGGACCACTTGCTACAGAACAAAGTATGTTTTGTGATTTTCAAGAGTTTTTGTAGATAAGTTTTCAAACATTTTAACTTACTAGTAAACACGTGACATAAACATTGATGTTACGCATAATGTACACTAAGAGAATGGTAGTTTGTTCTACTGTGGTTATTTTTTAGATGACAGTGTTTTGCCAATTAGTTTCAAAGGTTCGTTTTCCGAGATGGCGTGTAGGGTATTATGGAATACTGGGTAATATTGTAATGGATTTCATGTCATCCACTAAAGACCCGGAAAACAAAGACGCTGAATGCATCTTTTGTCACGAAAAATTCTCTAATGATCAACGACGATAAGTTTGGATTCAAAGATCCAGCTGTTCTCTGTGGGCTCACCATGACTGTACCGGAGCAAAGAAAGAAAATTATATCTACAACTTTTCTAAATCGACTCGAAGCAGAAATGACTCCAATATAATGATTTGAACTACAAAACATAAAAATTTGTTTTATAGTAACAAATAACTATATATGAAGCAATATGAATTGCTTTTCATCGGTTTAAACCATCTATTCCATATTACCCGACTATTCCATATTATACTCCATTCGTAACTTTTTTTTAAAATATTTTTTTCTATAACAACAAAATAAATTGTGTATTTCTTTGCAATTGACATTTCATTACGATTAATTATAGCATGTACTCATGCTGTTTTGGGGGATTTTATTTAAAAAGCTATGAAGTTACAGTTAGAAATGTAAATGGTATTCCATAATCACCTCCTCTCCTCTACAAAAAAAAATTGTACTTGAGCTCTTGTGAAACAAATGAGGCCTAATAAAATTATCCTGGACAGATCATTTTTATTATTAGGCTAACCTTAACTGCAAACTCCGTAACTATATTGCAAGCTTACTTTACGGTAGTGATATGCTACCATAAATTATAAAATGAAACTAAGTTTCATTTAAAAAAGCAATCAAAAAACGCGACTTGTTTGGTGTCATAAAAAAATTACTGTCACCATGTTTCAGCCAAAAGTATAATCTAATTGCAGAGCCCAGTGAATCTACAGAACTTGGACCTCTAACAGGTTAAATCGCAGTTATTTTTCCTAAAGCTTAAATAAGATTTTATATGTTTCACGCTAATAACCCTTTTCTTAAATGCATTATGCCCATATTCTTTACTATCAAGAAAAAGTGGCGATTTTACAGAGAAATTCATAAGAAAACGTAAAGTAGTTCAATATGTTGTGATTTCATAGTAAAGTTTCAAAAATCTACATTCAGAAATATATTTTAAAAATTTTATTAAAGTGCACAACATACTTGATTTTACTAAAATTAATTTTAGATACCAAATAATTTGCAGTAATAAGCTTTCTATGCATTAATATTTCCACATATAATAGTATTATTTATCATAACTGAATTATTTAATTTGTAATTAATTAATGAGTAACAAAACTGTTGGTGTTATTTTCTATTCCAGCAATTTATTAAAATATAATTTGATGTACTAATAATTGCATTAAAAGTTAATTATTTTATTTTACCTAAAGTTTTGCTTGACATTTTTTACTTTCTAAACGTTCATGTATTATTCACACTGCGATTAAACCTAATTTTTTACTTATAGTAAATCCACCTCTACTGTTAGTTTTAAATTAAATGTATATATGCAATAATTTGTTTTCATGAATGAATAATTAAGATAATTCATTCATGGCTGAAAATAAACAATTAATATTTCATTGCGAACATCTTTGTCTTGAGGCTAAAAGGAAATTTTCTTTACTCAACCTACGTAAAATGAGAAATTGCTCCTTTATTTATAGTCAAAAAAATTAAAGTGATATTTTCTTTTCTCATCCAAAATATCGAATTAATTTTATTCCAGTCATTTTATTATTTAGATTGAAAATATCATCCGTGATAAATGCAATGTTTTCGTAGAATGAAATTTAATCATAATTATTTTTTTAGCTCAATAAATAGTTTGAGATGTTCTCGTATCAAACGTAACATTGCTTATATCATATGATTTTGTGTTTTTAGTTTGGCAAAGCAAAAATTCCGAGAAAAGTCGAGAGTTTCTAGTTAGAGAAATTGCTAAATTTTTCGTGCAATTACCCAATTAATGACCACACTTGTTTTCCATTTTGCTAAGTCGTGAGTTAAGTGTATATGCATTTACCAAAAGTTTCGTATATTAATATAACAAAATGTTTATTAAGCATTTTTACTACCGTGATTTTGAGTACTTTTTCTAACATCCATAAAAAAGCATAATTCATAATTAATGCTTAGAGTCTCGTGATATATAATTTAAGAGTTGATTAATTAATTATGAGGCTAAAGTCAAAATGTTCTGTAGCGTTTTAAACTTCTTTTGTTGGCTTATGAACAATACCCTTAATAAAATTATATATAATAAAATAAAATTATATGAGGGCTTATAGTAAAATTATAAAATTATTTTGGCCCAATTTACTCAATTGGGCCAAAATAATTTTATAATTATAAAACGGTACGTGGCTACAAAATAAGGGCTCATTTCTGAAGTGAAAATTGCCGACAGCTAAGTTAAAGAGTTTCAATTCACTGCATTATAGTCTGTCGACACGTTAAAAAAATGTTTTTAGAGACTGTCATCTATTGAACTCATGCTAAATTGTCTAAGATGACAATAGCATCTCCTGAGTATGGACATCGCTTGGAAATTGCTGAAATGAACGCTGTAAAATCAATTTTTTGCTACTTCCCAATCTCCAAATCAAATGAAATTTTGCATAATAATATATTTTAAGTAATGGTACAATATTATGTTAAAAATTGGATTTTTTACTAGTTTTAGACACTATTTCAGCCATGCATAACCTGATTTAGGCTAAAAACTGCCCACATGCTATTCCATTGACTGAGGTTAACGAAACTGTATATAAGATGGTTTTATTTTTTTAAGAACTGGGTTATCTCTCTTGTTTTCACATCTGGATTTCACATTGAATCATCTGAATGAAACAGTGAAGACAAGGCGTACGCTTAGATTATGATACAATTTTCAAATTTAACAGCATGAAAAAGAAATAGTGCTCACGCATGGATTATGGTGCGCTTTTCAACATAATGAAACAAGAAAGACAAACAGGGCCCACTCATGGATTACGATACTCTTTGTAAAATAATAATACAAGAAAGAGGAATAGGGGTGACGCATGGATGATACACTTTCCAATATAATAAAGAAAGAAAGGCATATTAGGCCTATGGTTATGATATACTTTCCATTATAATGAAATAAGAAATACAAATACATCCCACACATGGATCATGTTGCACTTTTAATTTGAATATTTTTATTATTAATAAATTTTAATTAATATTAAAAATATTTCTGCTAATATAAAATGGGCTTTTGTTTTTTCGCTATGCACACCATTGGATTTGCTATGTAATTATCTTCCATACATTTCACATCGCAGCTTGGAAAAAAAAATAAAAGATGTTTGGTGAGAGAGCGGAGCAATTTGGGATCGTGACCCTAAAAGGATCGCCAAGCGTTTGTCGGAGGTCGGCGAGAATTATCGAGTAAGGTGGAGCAGCCTCCCCTCTAATAAATTTAAAATTGCGTATTTTCATCTTATGATTTGGTATAAAAAGGGTAATTTTTAAATTCTGTTTCTTAATGCTAGAAACTTTTCCTTAATTCTCGAAAAACGTAACATCTATCCAAATTGGTTTTTAAATCGTCCATAATTTCTTGTAGTGAGCTGTTTTTTTTTTTTTTTCAAAGAAAATCGCAATATCTTCAGGAACCCGAAATATTCATTATACCTATTTATTGTTGAATAATTATTGCATAAACAGTAACACGCTGATCAAATGAAGAATAAAGCAAATTTTTTTAATTAAAATTAGCTATGCATTCTCCACCTTCTCAGATTTAACAGGCTACACCAAGCAGTTTATGTATGATTGTGATTTGTGCCGTTAAAGAGCACAAAAAGGAATTATTTTCTGAGCCATCACTTTTTTTTCTAAAATTTGGTATATTTGTCATCTTTAGCATTTTGGCAATATTTAACATCCTTAGAAATTGCTTGTTAAAATTAAAAATCGAACTACTGCCAGAATTCGTCGATAAATTATAGTACAGGGAAATTTTCTCTGGCTTCTTTACGGATTAGGACTTCGTCTTAAGTCTTCTTTTATATCTTTATTTCTTTAATCCTATTAATTCGTATTTAAATGATTATTTTTTACAGGATGTTGCTAGTTCAAGAACCCCTTTACTTAGTTTAAGCTAGATTATTTTTTTGGACGATAGTTTTTATTTAACAATGTTATTGCGATGAAGCAACACGATTTTAATATCTGGTTTGATGCTCAAAATCGGATTTTCCCATTGTGAATCATTACAAGAAGTGTTTTGTCACACAGTTGGTGTTGCGCCACTTGTTGCTATGCTCCTCAAAATGATCTATTAGGCTTCACTACTATAATACAATGAATGCAAAAAATACGCTGCTTATCTCTAATCGTTTAAAAAGGTGATTCTGAACCAAACCAAATTGAATCAATATTTTTCCGTAGCGGTGTCAAGAAGTTTCTTTTAAATCTCTTCTCTTACATTTATTAATATTCTGCTATTCAGAGAAAATCGTGTAAATATTTCCAATATCCTTACGCATTAAACACCCCTTTCTGGATACTGTTAAATTGCTTTCGATTAGGCATTTGGGCGTGCCTTAGTTATTAAATGCCTGCAATTTGCAAAGCTCCTGATTCCACGGAATGAATTCTGATGACATTTAATGATATGTAATTGTAAGACGGGAATGAAGGAGTGACGTTTAATTTAGATAGTGCACCTAAGCATGATGGATAACGTATGAATTTAAATTCCCCAATACTTATGGAAATACGTTTAATACTTAATTATCCCTATAGGGATACTTCTTGAATGTAGCAATATAATGAAAATTCATGTACAGTTCGTCCAAAGTAACAGTAATGAAGAATGTATTTAAATTCTCCTTGCTTATACCATGACAAACTCTGTCATCTAGAATATGTTATTTTACTTGAATACACGATTAGAGAAGATATACACGGAAAATCATATAGAACGAATACTACTTATGAATTAAAAAGGTTAGCTTACAAATACTACTTTTGCTCTCAGTGATTCAGCATGTGGAAGAACTTATCTATTAATGTTCCCACGCCATATTCTTGATTGCTTATCAAGAGATGAATAAATTTTTAAAAAAACACAACTTTCCTGGTTGCAAATCTCAAACATTTTATTAGAACACCAGTCGACTTTTCTTAAATTTGCAGCAGACTCATTTACTTACACAATGCAGATATAAAATTTAAACGCCATCCAACAACAAGTGGGCCATGTTAGTTCAGATTTCAAATCAAACCAAATTTTTGAATACTTGAGCCTCTACGTGAGCCATCTCATTCTAGCAAATGTTCTTTCCACAGATCTCTCATTTATTAAAATAACACCTCAAGGTTCATTTGTATACTATTGTTAGTGGTGCGTTCATAAATCTTATTAAATATTTTATCTTATTAAGATACCCCCCCCCAACATTGAAATGTGGTAAAAACAAAGAGGAGAATTAATAGTAATTTATAAACATTTTATTACGAGCTTATTTCATAAAAACTTACGTCTGCAATAAAAAATAGTATGGAGCATTTACGAAAAATTAAAGTTCAAATATTTTTAATTCATTAGCTTTTTTAAACACTGTTAAATAAGGATACTTATTCATAGATCCTCAATGCTGAAGAACGAGGAAACTGTTTTTGAATTTTCACAGATGGGATACAGTTACGTTGAATGAACTTTAAGAATTAAACTAGGTTACAAAAAAAAAAACTTTTATTTTTGGCACATAGGAAAAACAAGCTGATCTTTATGCAATATGACCCGCTGAATTCAAATATATAAGCAGTTTTTCCCTATCATCCACAGATTTTTTGTGGCATTGCATTGAACTATCGAAGAATTGAGTATATTTACACGAATAATTAACATTACTAAAATTACCTAAAACATAACTGCCTAACTACTAACATACGACTCTTTCATATTACTTGAATAAGCCATGGGTACCGAAGGCAATTCGTTTCCATTGTGTAACAGAACAGCCTTCAAACGTGTTTTTCGATAAAAAGTCTCCACTCGACCTGTTTATGAACAACTTCAAATTCAGCCATCACCAAGAAAATACTGTTACAGCAAACTAAATTCTTTTCCTTAGAAAAATAGTTGAGAAATATTTAATGGCGATTACGAAATAAACACACTTTAGAGTCTTCCTGTAGAAGATTCAAATCCTTTAATCTGGATGCCAAAAGTTCAGACTAATATTTTTTCGAAAAATTCAAATCACGAACAAGGTCGTTTAAATCACCTTGATTTAAGAAATGTGGTTCAGACGAAGAGACAGAAACTTCAAAAGGTGGATCATCATCTTCCTGTGTTCAAGTTGCATGTCAGTCTCTTCGTCATGTTCACGGTCGGTGGTTATGGCACAGGTAAATCTTCGCTGTGAGGTATTGGTCTCATGGAAGATTTTAAATTTGGGTGCTTCACTGTGCGTTTCGATTTACAAGTAATTCCCGTAACCTTTGTAATGCAGAAGTAGCAGTCCGATGAGCGGTACTGTGGTTCACTCCACACCATTGGTACAGCACAACTCATATGTCGAGATCCTTTAGCCCAATCAGTTAATCGCTTCACACAAGCAGAAGAGCATATATGGGGAGCCCGCTACTTATTTTGATCCCCCAGTTTGCACTCAAAGTACAGTTCATAGCATTTCTTTACTAGAGAAGTTAGATTTCGTCGTTGTTCTTTAAACGTTAGTTCGCCATAAATGTAACAAAAATTATCTGGATCATTCAAACACTTGCATGACATACTTAATGTAATCACAAAAATTCCAACAAGAAATGTGCAAAAATTCCGATAAAAAAACTACACTAGAAGAGAGAAAAAGGTAGCGTGCACTCACTCAGAAAGACAAAATTGAAATACTCAGTTACCTCTTGCCTCCAGTCCTATTGAAAATGTAGACACTGTGTCGACTCGCTTCCTGTCTTCATATACCTTCCTTTTAAAATATCCAAGACAGTGTAGACACATTTTCAAATTACCCATACGTAAAATTATAATAAAACTGCGCAAAATATTCAAAAGCGCAATACCTAAATACTCGTATTTTGAAAAAAATTGCGGATAATGAAAAAATTCTGATTACATTTTTGAATTCAGCATGAAAAGTTACATAAGAAACTATATAAACGTTTCATGTGCCAGAATCTTTGTTGACTGGTGTTATTTGCAAATGAAACATTAAATGTGCAAATACATTGTCGTTTTGTATTCACTTTATTCATTTTAATTTCCTCTTTTAATTGATGTTACTAAATTAGTTATTAATCTAGCTTCTGAAAGTTTTTACCAATTTTTTACTTTTAAGAAAAATTTTATTTAACATTTTCTATAGTCTCTGTATTACATTATATGTATTACAATATATTAACACGTCTTGCATATTCATAGATATGTTTAACACCAACATTCAAATAAAAATGCTATTCTTTTTCCTACTGCTATTTTAGTCTCTTTGATTTTAGTACTTCCATGAAAGAATATATGAATGAAGAAAAATATTTTAGTTTCGTAAAAAAGTATTTTCTTTTCCTTTTTAACTCAAATCGCATTCTTACACAATATACTCTTCTTGTCTTTAGAAATATTCCTTAAAATCTTTCACTTAGAATTCTTGAAAATATCACTCTCAAAATAAAATAAAAGTTTAAAAATTATTCGGCTATTGTTTTTTTTTTTTTTTTTCCCTCTTCCACTTCCCTTATTTTCCCGTACTTCGTAAAACTTTTCTGTTTCACGGAATAAATTTCCAAATATATTTTCAATGTAAATAGAAATTTAAAATATGGAAAAAAGGAAAGAATATGACAATAAAGAAATCTGCGGTGTATTTTCTTTCAGTCGCGTGATTTATTTTCTAGGGTAGCTTGGAATAATACAAGAGCTCCTAGGCATATACTTTTTTACGCTACAGTAGAATATTCCTACGTGCTTAAGAAGCATGTGAATTTCTAAATTATTATTTTCATTATACAACTTGTAAGTATGATTTTTATAGAAATGAAATTGGGAACGAAAATAATCTCTGTTTTTTTTAAATCATAATTTGCTTTCAAAGAAAATAAATTCCAGTCTAAATTTTTTGCATGTTATTTAATGCTTAATTTGTACGCTAAATGGTTTTTAGTTAATATACCTTTTATTCTATTGTAGTTTTCTTCTTTCATTTTCTATATTTTTGCTTACTGATAGGATGATAATATTATTTTCTTTATATGGAAGAAAATACTTTCAGACATATATTAAATAGAAAATAGTATAAATGAAAATAATTTTCCTCTCGATACATTTTAAAAGGTTACTCATTACCATATTTGTTTGATTATAAGGATTAAAGTTTAATTTTATACTAGCATCAATCAAAAACAAGTCGGAGCGAAAGGTCGATATTGCTTTGCAAAGCAATTTTTAAAGCATTATCATGTATCTAAAATATTTCCAAATTAAAAAAAACCCAGATTATTACTAGATCTGAACATGTAAAGCGAAATCTTGCAAGTATTAGCACAGTAACTCTAATAAAGCTACAGTTTCGGTGCTAACGCTTGCATTACATCATGTAAATTATAGTAAAACAGGGGATTCGAGCTACAATGCGATCTATGTAACGTGAATGGATATTACTTCTATCCCATGACGCGAGAAGAAGCGCCAGCATTTATTTATTTATTTATTTATGTGGGAAATGGTTATATATAGTTAGGGATAGTTTAAAAGTTAGAGAGATCCTTATAAGAGAGTAGCTAAAATATTCCTGTATGTATTTTGAAAAGTCGTATAAGCAAAACTGTCACTTACGCTAGGGGCAACGCATCCCTCGCTTAAGTCAAGACTCCACTGTGGCACTTAAATGTGTTTAAACTAAATATGAGAAGTTAACAGCTTAAATGTGAATTTGAACGGAAATGCTCCAGAGCTCTCAAACCTTAGATTTGAGCTTTCGCGAGAAGGTCAAATTATTTGTCTCGAGTTATAGAAGTTTTCTTAGTGTTGTGGTTGGAATACATGCAAAATCTTCTTGAAAAATCTAAGAATCCCCTCTCCTAGACTTATTTTTTACTTTATAAATCGTTGTCTAACCCTACCTGATATTAATCTCTTATTTAACAAATTGTAAAATACGGTCGAACCCGCTTAATAGAATATCGGTTAAAGGAATACCCCGCTTATTGTAATAATTTTTTAAACATTCCAAACCGTAATAATTAGTCAGTGTGATACCAGATAATGAAATATCCCGCTCATTAAAGTAAATTTTCGTGGTAAATTGAGTATTCGGCTGTACTTGTCTCAAATCTTCTCTTCGCTTCAGAAAGTTTCAATAGGAATATCAGAGTTATTTTCCGTACATAACCCATGTTTCATCTATGAATAACTCTTATTGCCTTATTCACCAAGCACTTGACACGCGGATTAATTCGAAAACACGTGTTAGGCATCGCTAAGATATCTTACCTATCACTTTAACACGCGAGTATGGATTAATCCACATAAGTGCTTGTTGAATGAGGTTGTTAAAGGTTTTTAATTTGTCATGCACACAGTACTGAGTCTGTACAAGTTTAGCCTTTTAAAAAAATTTCAAACACACTGCTAGCGATCCTCTAAATTTAAAACTGATTTTCAGAAACTTTCTTCTCTCTATCTCTCTCTCTCTCTCTCTCTCTCTCTCAGTGAGAAAATTACTTAGCTTTTCTTTTGACCATTCTCCGTGATTTCTTCATTCAGTTCGTTGAGGTAAACAGAGCCCTCTGTGCTCCTTGGGGAGAAAATCCAGTGTACACAATGTCCATCCGAAATGAATAACTTTTTAAAAAGATTAAGGAAAACTGAGAGGTATTAGGTGTTCAAAATTGCTAGTCTAGCAATTTCTTTTTTTTTTTTCTTCTTTTTTTTGTAACACGAAGGAGGAGCCACAAGTTATGTCTGAGAACTACATTTCAGTGTGTAATTATTTATGCCAAGCACATTTAAACATAGTTTTGTTAAAATGTTTCTGTATCAGTCATGCCCAGACTGGCAGGTCAGATGGTCGGCGATTGCTGTGGGCCCCCGACCCAAGGCGCCCCCAGAGAGGCCCACAAAAATGGATATAGAGTAATTGGATATAGCAGAATTAATTGATTATTTATTTCCCAGAAATCTTACATCCTTACGCAGTGGCGCAGCGGAAGACCCCAGAAACCCAGCGGCTCGAGGGGCCCCCAGAAGTGTCAGGGCCTCCAAAAGCTAGAAAATAGTTAAATGTGGTTACTAAGCACGCAAGTCTAATTTTCAAACATTGCATATCCTAATCTCTGTTCTCTCTAAATTCCTCAGTACAGGGCCACTTTTCAATCTCTATCCGAGACAGAGGAGGCCCGACGCAGGGATTGGGGGCCCCAAAAGAGCCAGTCCGGGGCTGATAGCAGTGCTAATAAAATATAAGTATTACGCACCCGAAACAAGTCTTGAAGATCCAGAAATTTGAGTGTTGTACATTTTTATTGATTTTTAAAGAATTACGTGATTTTTGAATTGACTGATTAATTTCTTAGTGTTTAACTTTAGTGTCAAAGCTTTCAAATTTTGTTAGACGGTCCGAAGAATTGTTAGAATTCACTATGCCAGAGGTTCATACAAATTATGGTCTTCCAAGGTGGTTTTCTTAGTTTTCCTATACCAGATTTCAGACTCATAATCTACGAGTTCGATCCACGATCTACTCTTAAAGACCACCGTGTGCATGATGGCGTGAATGCACACTAAATCGGTTCCACGAATCCTCTCAGCGGTACTCTGCAGTTTTTCTGGGGTGCTTGTATTTAAAAACATTGTTGACTGTGAAGGAATTATTCTGTTATGGCGCAAATTTATAAACAACAGACTATGTTTAAAATCATGGTAACCCGGTGGTTAAGGCGCTGGACTGGTAACCAGAAGTTGGCAGGTTTGATTCCGAAATACCACTGAAGACCACCGTGTACATGCGGTTACGCGCATGTTAAATCCGTTTTTCTGAATGTCCTCTCGGCGACGCGAGTAGTTTGAGAGGAGTGCTAATATTCAGACCCCCCCCCTTTCTTATGAGGATCCAAATTGTGTAAGAAAACTCCAGGAATGACGCATATATTTGATAAATTGAACTGTCCTCTCTTAGCAAACAAATAGATCCGTGACGTGAGATGACCTCTCCTAGCAAACAAAGAGGACAATGAAAATCGGTGAATTACATAATTCAATATCTCAGACATTAGAATTTGTACGTTCAAATAGCCTTTTCTTAATCTCATTTACTGATTTTTTTTTTCAAAAATTCATTATCAAGGCTGCTTGTCCCCCTCCGTCTTCCAGTATTTCAACTGATGTAGATAAATACTGATTTGGAGGCCATTGAAAAAGGAGTCCAATTCTTTAAAAGGAGAAAATAAAGCAATTCTAATACTCTGATAGCGATTGTTCAGTACATTTTAATCCCGTATATCCGTTTCTCCAAACTGACAAAATTAATACTTATTACTAAAATAAAATTAGTACTTATTATTGAAATTTAGGACTGAAATCTGCCTATTGAAAGATGTGGACGTATTACACTTATAACTGTTCCAGGGGATGTTAAAACGTCATTTTTTTTAGATTACTGAAAGACTGGATACTTATACATCATAGTAATAAAGAACATTGTTTTAATTTGCTTTACCTATTTTTTCCCGACATTGAAACAATGAGATCGAAACTGTTATTTTTATTTTTTAATTTTTTTTTTTATTCACATGTAAAAATGTGAATTATGCACCTTCCTTGGTTTAGTTGAAATCCTCATCATTTGTATTGTCCAAGGTCGAATAATGACATAATGTATAAAAAATCATTAAACAAAACCCCACACTTTAGTAACAATAAGCCTAATAAGATATTTTCCATTCACACTAAACTAAACTGAAGAACACTATTACTAAATCTCTAATTGCGTATATCTTGAGATAATGCACAAGGGTATAAAATTAGCCGTTTTATGCAGCGTAAAGAGGTTCTTTTTGCGACGTTTCTCTATGCCAAAGATAAAACTGTAAACTTACATTTAAAATTGACTGCCTGAGTATTCTTCAGTTTAAAAACAAATGGTCTATGAGCTTTCATATTTCACATTCGTAAGCCCTTCAACTTTTGTGTAATTTTTTAAGTATTTGCTTATTCTCATATTTTGGGGAGGGATATATATATATATATATATATATATATATTATATGTTAGTCTTACGTTTCAGTTGTTTTTGTTCTGCTCTTTCAGAACACTTAAATATCCCATTTCTATTCCACAAAGTGTTCAAATCCTTTAATTCTGTATTTAGTAAAAGAAAGATAGAATATCAATTTAGATTTTTAACGCTCCGTGGCGCTTTAATCAACAGAGTCTTTAAACGGCTTTGGGGTAACATCAATAGAAATTCAACTAAAGCATTTCGAGACGGCGGAACATTAAAGCATACCATTTTGTTAGCGGAAAAAAAAGGCTTTCGCCAAGTATTAGCTTGAAAATATTTCATTACAGAATGTTGCATTTATTCAAATTCAATAAATGTGCAAACCACTGTACATATTGATCGGATCTGAATAAATTGAAATAGAATTTATATTTTACTTTTTTTTCAAAGTACTTAACAATGTTTATTGCTAATTCGCGGAGTGTTCTGAAAACTTAATCCTGGAAATTATTGAAATGTCATAAATAAAAATTTGTCACGGAAACTTTTGTAATTAAATCGTGAATTTGAAAATGTTGTTTAATTTGTATTTAAGAATTTTCGTATTATACTCTGTGTATATGCGTAATTTCTTTTTGTTTTGTGTCATTGATTCGAACGTTCTTGACAAATTACTAATAATGTACTAAATACTTATAGCGGTGTAAAGTAAATTATTACAATGTTATTAAATAATAAATTCGAAGCAAATAATTAAAACTAATTTGCTTCGAATTGCTTGCCAAATTGGAGTTTAAGCATAAGAATTTCGCCAAATTTACAAGATATTTTAATGTACTAATGGGGAACAAAACCAATGTAGAAAATGTTAAAATATTATCGCTAAAGGGCTCTTGATATATTCAGTATTTCGTTATTAAACTACAGCATTTATCTTTGTAAAAGTGCGATATTGTAAGTGAACCTTAAAAAAAGCTTAAACTTCATACATTTTTACGGCACATGAAATTGCTCTCAAAGTACATTCTTATGAACTAATCAGTTGCAAGATGCCCGTTAACAAATGAAGAATAGAACAAATACTTTAATTTAATATCCACAAAATTTAATTAAAATTCGAATTTACTTTAATATTAAGCGAATGAAAATTATTTTTCATGTATATGAAATGAATAACAAAACTCACATTTTAAATATCATATTTATTTGTTTTTAAAAAGTGAATCCTTATCAGGAACGGATTCGAACGCACTTTCTTTCGCGAACCAGAGCTTAAATCTTTCGCCTCAGACCATTTGGTGCTTGGTTCAAATCCAAGTCGAGTCCGTTGACCTAGGCGGTCGGAATTTCCATGATTCTCTCAGAAACTTCACGTAAATACGGGATAGGACCCCTCAGAAAGTCGCTTAGATAATCTGCTGTAATACTCCCTTTCCTGACCGCTTGGCTATAGTTAGCTACGCTTTGAGTTCCTTCTTCCTTGCTGAGTATACCATGCTCTATCGCAGCTCTTTAGAGTCAATCAGTGTTGAACGTATATGTATATTCTAATAAATTTGCTTGAGTGGAATACATCATATGAATAATGAATTTCGCATTTTTTATATAATAAATTCATTTCACCAAATAAAATACAATTAAAGGCGTTGAAACCTTATATTTCAGTTTGTTTTAAACCTGCCGTTTCATTGATGACATTCGTTAAAATGAGGTAAGTCCGGGCTCCAATAACCCAGTTTTATCAATCAATCTTTCATGCAAAAGACCATAAAAGCTTAGAACAGCAATAACCATAATAAAACAGCATTTCAATACCTACCCTTTGGGCAGTTCCCTCCCTATTGCTGCCCACAACAAGTTCCATCTCGGCTTTAAAAAGAAGTAAAATAACATTTTTATTGAGTGATCTTGATAATTCTTAAACGGCCGTTAACATTTAAAGGAAACAACACTTTTAGGCTGGAGATAAGCGTATATAAATTACATCAAAAACGTTTGGGGCAATTAAGATAAGTTCTTGTTCGGGCATTTAGTGCACTGCACCGTTATAGCCAGAGGAGCCATTCTTTTATCACCCACACCCACCTCCCTCTTTCGCGACTAGGGTAAAGTGTTTAGGTACGGGAAAGGTAAGTAAATTAGAATTAAATGGTTCATATTCTATATTTTGCGAATTAAGTTGGAAGGAACGGCTACTTTCATCAAAGTTTTAAATTTGTTTAGTTGTGTATTAATTTCCAACAGATGTAATCGGGAAATTCAAAATACAGTACAAAATAACTTTTTATTTAAATCCAGTTAAGAGTGTTTATTTTGAACACTTTCTTGTAATTTTAATATGTGTGCTTGAGTTTTGATTTCAACTTAAAGAAAATTCGCTTATTCATATTAGGGTATCTTTAAATGTTTATTATTCTCTATTTCAATATTTTTGTTTTTAAGTTACGTATGCTTTAATCAAAATTTGAAATTTAGGGGAAGGTGGCCCAAAATAATCCCCTTAAGGGGAAAACTTGCATAAAATTACATAAATGTTAAATAAAACTTTGGCCCTTTTCCACAATATTTTCTATATTTTGCATCATTCTGGAGGTTAAACAGGAAGGTGCGCGAAATATTTTTGTCGTGTAAGACAGGCAGGATAATTTATAGCTAATGTTAAAATTTCCTTGAATAAAGTGTGATTTATCTGCTTTAAATTACTGTCCTTTATTAGACGTGAATTTTTATATAAATTTTAATGTAATTTGTTAATAAAAGTTAATGTTTAAGTATTTTTAAGATCGTGTAACTAATGTTTTTATGTTTTTCAATGTATTTAGATGCTATTAGCATGGCTAAATACACACTTCTTTTATTGTCCATGTTTATATATTTATCATAGAAATTTATCTCATTCAATTTACAATCTAAGAAAGAGATATGAGTCCAAGTAGGAAAGATTCTCGTGATATCTCTGTGAAAACTGGGTGCTTCATTGTAAGAGAAATTAACTTTGTTAGCAAACATTCTTTCCCTTCGTATTCATTGCAGAACGGACTTTCAGGCATCCAGTTTAGCTCTCCGTAATTGTTAGTGTAATGACGGTGTTAGACCATGCCTGTTTGTCTCTGAAGAGCTTAGTTGAAACTTAAAATTAGGTTGTACGTGTCTCGACTGCATTACTATCTGTTTTAAAAGTCTCCTACAATTATCTAAATTTAAAATCTTGTAAACCAAGACGTGTGTAGACTTTATACGAGAATTTAAAAAAAATTCTTGTTCTAGTATGTTGAGGAGCGAAGGGTAGCCAGAAATTTCACACAGTCTACTAATACATAAATGTCATATTTATTTCGGCTATTTCGTTTATTGTAATTAATTAATTCTTTCTTTTCTACAACGAGATTGCAAATTGCAAGGCTCCAAGTTGTTAAAGTTTCAATTTTTATTTTCATTGTCATAAGCATTTCATATTTTATGGGTGTTTATTTAGAACTAGTCAACTTCTACTACGGACCTACATTTAGGTTTTTTTTAAGTAGAGTAATCTTGTTTTTTAATATTTAAAATTACTACATTATAAAACATAATAAATATTTTCAGAAATGGTTCTTTCTATGGTTTTTTTTATTCCAGAAAATATAGTACATTTTTGTTTAATGTTTGACTCTTTTAAACGTATTAAATAATCATCACACTGAGATTTTTATGTTTCGATCATTTTTAATTCCAAGAGTTTTATCTGCAAAGTTTATCTTTTACACGTACCATACAATATAAAATGAATAATGTGACGAGAAGTGAAATTTCAACCGAAGCATCTAACATTTGAAGATGAAACATTCAACAGTCTATGAAATAAGAAGATTGGAATATACACCTTCGTAAAATGAAACACTAACTCTTTCTAAAATAATTTGGTTAAAAAGATTTCTACACTAACCCAGATTGAATACTACTCTGTTTCTGAATGTTGGTTGTTTTTTCTGTTATTTTATATCTTAGGAAAACAATTTACTCTTATCATTTATGAGTAATATCTATTTATATTAATTTCGTGTATTCACTAGTAAACTAATTTATAAAAATAGCTTAGCATGTAAAAAGTTTAAGGATCTCTTGACTATGTTAAGTTTATTTCAATTTTCCTACAATCGTCTAATATTTTTTCTCTTTTTTTTTCTCAAGCACCAGAAACATTTAAAAAAACCCATATTTTCAGGATCCGTGGAATGTATGTTATTATTTTAGTGAGAAACGAATAAAATTTAAAGTAAGATGACAAACTCCTTTCCTAAAATTAAAGAAAATATTACTCAGATTATCTTATTTTAATAGCGTTTGATAACCCCGTCTACTGCCTAAATACGCAGAATATGCGTTCTTAATAAGTAAAAAATATAAATACAAATTTTCTTAGTACAAAATACAAATTTAGCATGATCGCGCTGAATTGACCTATTATCTTTATTTTGCGCAAAATTCGTAAAATAAAGGTAAGAGGTCAAAAGATGGCAAAATAAACGTATTACGTGCTATGTACTTGCCCTTTTCAAGAACTTCAGAGAATATATGGAAGGGGGATAATCTGAAGTTTTAAGTTGCATAAAAAGTTGTCAGTTTCAGACTTGGACAATTCTCAAATCCCATACATTAACGAAAATAATGTTTTAGATATACTACAACAACGATGATCTTAACAATGGGATCTCTGGATTCATTCATTTATTCAAGTAATTATTTTGATTCCGTTTAAGTAAGCATTTTCCAGTAATTCAGTATCTTTTCAGTATTCTTCTTTTAAAATGCTGTTGGTGAGCAAATTTTCATCTTACGTTTCGGCTCACTGTCATCATTTTCAACGGCCTTTTAACATTTATATTAGTACTACATTTAATTGCCTGGAGGGTTAGTAAAGTACAAATGAAACTGAAGTTTCACTTAAAAATAATGGTAAACATAATTTATAAATAATTATTTGGGTATAACTTGGCTGAATATTCTTTATTTGGTCAAACCACTATTCGTTTCATCACTATTGAAAAAGATTGTCAAATCTAATTTTATTGGCGATGTCTCATTTACAGTAAAAAATCCGTCAAAGCAATAAGGTTTTTTTGTCAAATATTTCCGATATTTTCATACGTTTAAAAAAATCATACCTGGCAATCCTGCTCACTAGAAGGCTTCAAATGAAATTACTTGCCACAGTCCATTGTGCACCAAAAAAGCGATGAAGAAAGTAAAATTCTAATTCTTGGCAATGCTGCTAATATTTGTTATTCTGTCCTGCTCACCACATGGTTTAATACAATAATTAAAATGGTATTTATAAATATAATAGTATGCAAAAAAGCTGAAAATAAAGCTGAATAATTTTCCCAAAATTCAGTTATTTCGTAGCAAACATTTTACAATGCTTTTCTCCCGTAGACCTCTAAATGTTCAGCTAAAGCTGCTTAGGAAATGCTACGTCTTTACTTGTTATGAAGTTAAACATCTTCAAATCTTGTCATATATGTAATTACAAATCCCAAACAATTACTTCATTACCAAATTGAGATCCAGATGTACTGGATACATTTCAGAAAATTCAAAAAATTTTGAACTTATTCTGCCATTCCCAAAAGTCCATTAATCTTCATCACTAACACTTGCTGCAACACCCAAGTTTTCAGCATATGTTTAGATTTACATATCGCAACTAATAGAGGATACTAAATTATTTAAGTAGCTTAAATAATTTAGTATACTTTATTAGTTGCGATATGTCAATCTAAACCTTAAAAGAAACTCGTTAGTAAAATTAAACTGGGTAAGGCAGTATGCTTGGCTTATTCGAAAATAACATCAGTATTGTGCAGTCCGGTTAACGTTCCTCACAGTATATTTTCTAACAAGTGAGGAAAATTCATGTTTTGAAAAACAAAGCAGAAAATGAGATGATGTATAATTCGGGTATTCTCCCTCAAAATAAAGATAATTTAACTGTTTTAGTTTTCAATTCTTTTTTACTTCATCATTCTTTCCTAGTCTGGCAAACGAATAAAATTAAATAACATAATTTAAAAATTTGATTAGCGTATCTAAATTTTGGGGTTCAAAAGATGAATGTAGTATTTAGCATTATCACACTGAATTGAAATTTTTAAAAAATAAAAGTACTTTTTTTTATAGCCTTGGATTAATTTTGCAAGCTTTAAATTAGCTATGATAACATCAGTTTTAAAGTGTACATACCCGTTTAAAGAACTGGTTGTGAATTAATAATGTTTTGAGAGAATGAGCATATTTTTAGTAACTTTAATTTTACATTAATCACATTCTTTATTTCATTTGGGGATTTGCCTAATCTCAGATTTACCGTATTTTCCGGTAATAACGCCGCACCGTGTATAACGCCGCAAATAGATAATTATTTCTATTTATAGAACTAGTTTAACGCCGCACCGAGAATAACGCCGCACTTTTTTAAAAGTATTATAGAATCAAGCTTATCAAGTTTATATGTGTTATTTTAGGTAATACTATAAAGTAATACACATAAAATTAAACAATTTTAATTAAAATAACTTACCATGTAATATATAAATTTACGATGTTTGTCGATACGTCATTATTAGTGCAATTTATTTATCTATTTTTAGAATATACATAAGCATCTATATATATATATATATATATATATACAGGGTGGTTATTAATTAACGTGAGGTATTCAGAGCCCTCTAGCGAGTAAAGTATTGGACGAAACCTAACCAAATTTGATGAGCATGCGTAGTAGACCATGGGATTTTGATTAAAAAAAAATAGTTCAGAAATTTGCCACTGGGGCAATTTTGGCGCTGCAAAAGTATATTAGGGTAATTATTGAATGGTTAATTGACAAACAATACAGAAAACACCAATTTTACTTACAAATTTCGTTCAATATGCGCACTACTGGTAAATTCCAAGAACTGCATACGATGCACGATATTTTCTACTGCCGCTCGCAGCATATCAGAGTTGATTTGCCTCAGGTGTAACGTTATTCGATCCTTTAACGTTGCGATATCGGAGACATGTCCTTGATAAACAACACCTTTAAGAAATTCCCACAACCAAAAATCGCAAGGATTGAGATCGGGTTACCTCTGGGGCACTTTTGCAGCGCCAAAATTGCCCCAGTGGCAAATTTTGGAACTACTTTATTTATTTATTTTTTTTGAAATCCAAATCCCATGGTCTACTATGCATGTTCATCAAATTTGGTTAAATTTCGTCCAATACTTTACTCGCTAGAGGGCTCTGAACACCTCACGGTAATTAATAACCACCCTGTATATATATATATACTACAGACTGTTTTCTACTTCAGAAAATCCGTCAAAATCCTCGTCCTCGGTGTCTCCCTGGAACATTTTTAAGTGTTCAGATGGCAAAAGTTCATCAACATCTGAACCGTTTTCATCATCGGAAGACTCACTAGAAATTGCAGGAATCCCATTAGCGCTATTTTGTGAAAAATCGATAATTTCGGCTTTTTGAAAGGCTCTCTCTACCATACCATTCGGAATTTTATTCCAGGAGTCCAAAATCCACTCGAAAACTTCGGTATAAGTTGTTTTACGGATACCGCCTCCTTTCGTAAACGTATGATTTTCTGCAGACATCCATGATTCCCAGTGCTGACGCATGCGAGCTTTAAATGGCCGATTTATACACAAATCCAGAGGTTGCAGTATTTTAGTCAACCCACCAGGTACTATTGCCAGTCTTGTTTTCTCTGATCTTAGACATTTTTTCGTCTCGTTTGAAAGGTGCATTTTCATCAAGTCCATGATCAGTAGACAATTTTTTTGAAAAATGAAATTCGGTCTTTTTCTCCAACATTTTTCTGCCTATTCCTTTATAAAGTCCTCGTTCATCCAGCCTTTCTGATTTGCGAGCACTACTATTCCCTATTTTTATTCCTTAACTAGATTTAAGGGTTTTTTTTTTTTTTGGAGGGGGGGTTAAATGATCAGCTGTAACTTTGGAACTACTTACAAGCCGCACCCAGTTATTGGCCGCATTTTTGTTTCCGAAAAAGAAAAATATTGTTTAACGCCGCGGCGTTATTACCGGAAAATACGGTAATTCAAACTAAATGTAAAGTGTGCCTCTGAATACTCTAAAAATCATCCTTTTTATAACAGGCTTAATTATATTTATATGAAATGAATTTAGCTTGCGCAAGACTTCCTCTTAACTCTTTTCCAATGCATGCGTGGGTTTAATTTTTGAGAATTTGAATTTGAAAAACGCATGCGCATATTTAATGGCACATTTCCGTAATAAATGATTTTTTACAAGATCACTAGAAATCTGTTTCTAGGGACATTGAAATGAAGCATTTGACGCAAAATACAAATTAAACTTTCTCAAAATTTAATTTGAAACAAAAATGTATCGATTAATTGAACTAGTTAATAGGGATAATTTGTATACTACTGCTTTTGGAGAAAGTCGTTAGTTATTAATAAAGATATATACCTCAATGTGTCTTAAAATAATTTTAAACCATCATATTCAGAGATAAATTATCCATTTTCATTTGAAGATGCACAGCCTAAAAATTATTAATATAGCATTCAGAATGTGTAACAATATAGACATAAGTACCTATCATCGATTTGGTCCTCGTATAAGAACTGTGACATCCCAGCGCATTTGCCATAAATAAAAAACTTTTATGTCGACAATAAAGCTCACAAAATTATATTTAATAACTGTATTCATTACCTTTATTATAGGTCCTTCGTTTAATTGCGGGAACAGACTTTCCCTCGTCCCTCTGAGGCTTCTTTCATTTACTTAATAACTACTCCCTACGTCGTGGTATTTCCTTGGCTATATTTCCGACCCTGTGCAATTTTATTTACAACTCGCCTCTCGCGGCATTGGTTTTCTAGAATGCAAGGGAATAAATGATGCGGTGGTGCGCCTTTTTCATAATGCACGCTTTATGGTCGTTGCCACACGGTATATTTTGAACTGCTAACGGTTAACGTTTAACGACTAAAGCTCCTCCTTTATTGCCTGTCTTGTATCTCGAAGGTTAAGCTGAATTAATTTTAGAAAAGTGAGCGAGGAATTTATTTGCGATTTATATAGTTCCTAGCTGCTGGATAATAAATGCAGCATACTGTCGGTAAAATGTGAACGTGAAATTGCACGTAAGTGGATAAATTGCTTTTTATTCTTCTTCATCTAATATTTCACCTGGATGTTATAGATATGTTGCCGTCCGATAAACTTGCTCTTTTTGAATGATATACTTCAGACATTATTCATGTTCAAATTGTTGATCGCTAACTATACAATAAGGAATTGATAAATGTAACAGAAGTTAGAAATATTTGGTTTTAGATTTATTTACTCTGGTTAAATTCAAAACGAAAATATCACCTTAAACATTTAAAAAATTAAGAAATACAATGTTCTTTCATGGTCAATGGATTTTCCACAGTAGTCAAAATTTGTCGACTCGTGGAATACGAAGCAATACTGATGCGATTAATTAGTTATTATGCTTTAATAAGTTTTGCGTTTCTTAAAAATGCAATAAAAAAGACATTTTTTGAAAAATAGTATTTTAATTTACTCAGCATTTTAAAAGAGCAACGGGTGAAAATTTTTAGAAAAATATTTTTCCTTGGTATTTTCATTGCAATGAAATGCTAGTTTTTATATCAATATTTTCATGTGAGTGGAAAAGATTTTTTAAAATTGGCCTGCCCATGACTGAAGCCTTTTATTTACTTTTTTCAATAAACAGTGCATATACTTAGCCTGAGATGAATCTAGACAAAAATTTGGAACAAAATACTGATTGACCCCTTCAAATCGAATAGCTTTCTTCCATTGCTTCACGAGCAATGTTGTTTCATAGTACTGATGTCACCTTTTGAAACATTTTTATTTAAAAAAATGATATCAGTATATTTCAATTGACGAATACTAACAGATTAACTGTTCTATACTGATTTAAAGCCATGAAAGTCAGCCTCGGAAGGTCTACAGCATTGAGATTCGCTGTTCCTCGTAATTTAGAGCATCACAGTAAAAAGATCATTTCCGGATCTTCATGTCCAACTAGACTACTACGGCCCAATGGTTTTAACATAGCAGTACGTCCATTTTTAAATTTTGACTTAACCCTATTAGCTGTTACTTGTTGGTAAGGTTTGTGCGAATAGTATCCACTTCACCAAGCAATTTTGCGAGTGCAAATGTTTGATTTTCTATCACTACGACTGGCAATCGACACACGTCGCACACATTTTGTCAGAAGTGTTTTTTCTATTTCATGTATTCAATCAGGGGCGGCATACATTGGCAGTACCTTGCACGTTCTTGCTCAGTGATTCAATAAAAAAATCCAATTTATTTCGAACGTACCTACCGCTCAAAAAGTAAGGAAGGAGAATTGTCAATTTCATATATTAAAAGCAAAATGTCAATAGTAAATGTTTCATGCCAAAGTTTTCACAATAAGTATTTACACATCTATTTCAAAAATATGAAACTTGCTTTCGATATCTCATTCTGTTCGTAGTATATTATTTTGTGTTGCAGAATCTTTCAATTTCTATTAATGCACATGCATTCACAAGCAATGTCAAAAGTAAATATTACTGGATGATACTTTTTCCCTGCAGTAAAATTATAATTTTTCTTAACAAAGAAATGTTGCTGTTTTTTTAAAAAATATAGTGCTTTCAATAGTGCTGTTGATTTTTTTTTTTTTTTTTTTTTTTACAAATCAAACTTAGTCATGTGTATACTAAAATGCAAAATGTATTTTACTCTTATTTATATCATTTAGTTTTATCTGTGTATTTATTGACCTTGCGTAATTCTCATCTTGCTGAATTTTCGAATAGTTAATCTGTTTCATATACCCCCCAAGTTCTTTAAGCAAACCACTGCAGTATCTGAGCAACAACTATCACAGTAAACAGTTGACTGGAGAATGATGATTCGTAATATAACTATGCTGACCCTGATGTTCCGTCATTTTTTACTGCAAAATTAAAAAACCTTAAATTTTCATCTCTCTCTTAAAGGCGATAAAAATTTTGCTTATAGTCAGTCATATTTCTACCGACATTAAACAATTTTTGCAAAAATTCGCTTAACAGTTAAACCCTCAAAACTTATGTATAAAAAAGAAATATTCGAGACAATACATATCTTTTCTCTTCAGTATTTCTCAGAGATTCAAAATAGAAAGGAGAAAAAAGTTCAAAATTGAAGAGAGAGCATTACACAGAACCTTTTTTTCTTCTTTTTTTTTGTGTTACGAAACGCAGAATAAAAGCAGACAACTCCCTCCTTGTTTTTACCATTTTTTTTTATCCGGTCAAAATCTCACGATACAGGCAATAAGAAAGAAGATGCATGTCGCCACTTTTATGTCCGCCATTGTTATGTTTCTAGATTTGAAATGCTGTAAAACGTCGCTATGTTTCAGTGAACCAACCCATCATGCAGAGAAGCGATTTCAGAAAAATACGAGGTTATGACTCATTTTAAACTTTTCTTTTACCCTAGATAATAAAGTTTTGGAACTTGAGATGTATAGAAGTAATAACTTTATTGTATATTTCGTTTTTTCTAAAACTGTCATATTTCATCATAATGTATGCATGATGCCTCACCGAATAGTAAAATTATATTGAATGGTCAATTTTACAAAATACAAGGAAAGGAATTATTGTCGATAAAATCTTTAGTTCCAGAAATTTCATTAGCTACTTTTTTTAGCTACTTGCAGCAATAACTATGTATAACTATGCTGTTCATGGTTGCAATGATAGTTAAGATAACCTAAGAAAAGAAAGCATGAGAAAATTCAGTAAGCAATTTTTCATATGACTTAACGTTGAATATCACAATTTTTCTACTAAGATTAGTGCAATAAAATTATCAGAATAATGCATTTAAAGACATTTTCATCTAGGGAGGCTTCAAAAAATACATAATTTTTGACTAGTAGTAAATATAAAAAAGCAGCAGAATATTATATGTATTTCCAAAACATTTATGTAAAGGTACTTATTCTTCAAAAATGTTTTTCTAATAAATTTCAATAGAATTCAGCGACAAAAGATTAAATTGGTGTCAAAATTAGATTTATGTTAAGGCTAAAAAGCAAGATTCATGGTGCAAATTTAGACAGATTTATGAAGGAACTGTAAAAATAATAATAACCTGCCCTCAATTAATGCATATCCTTTTCCAAACAAAACTGTCAACGACTTGTATTTAAGTCTTTCATTTTTTAATTTAAGTCAATTTGATGTTATTACTCTTTTGAACTGTAAAATATTAAATCATCATCCATACTATTAACTGCATTGTATTTAGATAGAATTTCTTGAATGTTTTACATTTTAAGATGTAGGCATGAGAAACAGGAAAATTCAGCTGAAAAGAAAAAAAATTTACTGGTGCTTGAAAGTTTTCCTAACTTCCTCTAGAAACGAATATCCTACTCATGGATTATAACTTTTAATAGGCATAGCGATTGGAACGTAACTGCTAATTTGTGATGTGGATTATCAGGTTATTTTTGCTGCTCTGGGATAAAAAGTTAAAACATATTTCCAATAATATGCCATTCGATGATCAACATACATGGTTTAGATACTGAAATAAAGCTTTGATTATTACGTTCTTAAAAAAATTAAAAACAGTGTGTGCGTGTAATCTTTACGCGCGATTGAAGTAAAACTTCTTTGACGTTTACGACACATATCACTGAAATGATTAAACTTTAACTTAAAATAAATATATTATAATTTAATTATATTTATTACTCATGTACTTTACAAAGATTATATAAATGTTATATTCATATTATTCATTGGAAATAGGTACTTGAATCTCATCATATTTTTTTATGTATGAAGTTATAGGTTTGTGGTAACTATAATGTGAAACATAAATTTTACTCTCTAAATTTGCTAATTTTCTTGAAACTACAACATCTATCGTTGTCCTGAAACGCTTTGTAGATTGAAGTCGAGAAGTATTCATAGTTAGATCAAATTTTTCTTTTAAAAAAATCACCTAACGGCTGAGATTCTTGAGAGCGAAAATTAACATTAAAATCACCAGTAAGAATCATCGGTAATTCATGATAATTACTTAGAATTCAGGAAGTGCCCGTGTTGTAGTATTATTCTTTAACTGTTTTCTTATACCATTGTTCCGTCTGGAGGTTGGGTTTGAATGGGGGAATGTCCATAGTCTAGTATTATACTTTAACTGTGTTCTTTAAGTGATGTTTCCCTCTGTTTGCTGGGTTCGAATGCCTGTAGTGTAAATTTTTTTGTGTTTTTCTATCACAGTGTTCTTAAGCGTTGATTTCGTCTGCTGGTAGGTTTCGAATTATTATTCTGTATCCGTGCTTTTAAACTGCAGGTTATGTCTATTGTTTGGGGTGATTGCAGCCAGGGTCCGTTTCTTTGAGGTGTTCCCTCCCCGTGTTAAACCGTTGCTTCGTCTTGAAGTTGGGTTAGAATCCATGGAGTGTCCATTTGTTATTCCTTTATTTTGTTCTTAAACCCTTTGCAGCCAGTGTTTGTTTCTTTGTGGTGTTACATACCCGTGTTCTTAAACCGTTGTTCCGTCTGGATATCGGATTAGCATCCAGGAAGTGTCCGAGTTAAACTATTATTCTTTCACATTTTTCTTAAAACGTTTTCCCGTAGGGTTTGAATCAAGAGAATGTCAATCTTGCGGTACTTTTCTTTAACTGTGTTCCTAAACTGGTGTTTTCTTCTGTCGGTTGGTATCGAATGCACATAGGTGTCACTATAGGCACGTAGGGTATTATTGCGTTTTTCTATGGCAGTGTTCTTAAACCTTTATTTTCCTCTGCTGGTTTTGTTCGGAGTATTATTCCGTTTAAAAATCTACATTTGGCTCATTATTATAAGTAAATCAAAAACACATGAGCAATATTAAAAGCAAGATTACATACTATTTAAATACTGACAAACAATATTTATGTATCATGGCAACCAATCATGTCAACTCATAATTCCATTAAATATTGTATTAATGCCATTGAAAGCATGTGAGTAAAGCAACGGAGCTTGGACTACGGAATGCACCATTATGTCTTTTTCTTTATTCGGTGCGTAGGCCTTGTTTATCAGAGTTGACGGTTGGGTCGCCGCCTGTAACAACAGTGAGAGACAGTCGGCAGGATCGCCGCCTGTTCAGCGAAAGGCTTCCCACAGTGACTCTGACAAGAGCCGGTCCTCTTATCCACTGAACAGTGTCATCACACAAGATCTTGCTTCAAAACAGGTAGGGACTAATGTCGACGCGCAGGGAGCACAGTCGACGTTTGCAGGAAGGAACGTCCGAGAGCTATTCCGCAAATGAAATTAGCAAAGGGGAAAAAGATACGTCACTTCCTTTACTGAGCGTTACTTACGTCAGAAAAAAAAAAATCTGAGTTACTCCCTAGTTTCGCCTAAAGAAGTTTTACTTCAAAAAAGTTGCCTGCGCATTACCGGAATTTCTAACAATCTGCTGTTGATGTTGCAGTAAAATTGCAAACAATTTTATTCTAGTGAAGACTGGATCGGCAGATCCCGTATTTAGATTACAAATCCGCTTCAGTGTTTATTTTAAAAGGATGGATGAAAATGATCTTCTGTAATTTTAAATATGATACTAACTTCCATTTAATGCGAAAAATTGTTCGAGTACATAAAGGAAATGGAAGCATTTTTATCGCGCTCTCTGCAGTATCTTGAGACTCCATGCGAGCTTCCATTTTATTCGAGGAATTTAAAAGGAAAATACCGGGGGGGGGGTAATCTTTTACCAGTTGAATTAGAGAATGAAAGAGAAACAAAATGGTAGATGTTACAAAAGACCTTTTCTTCCTCCGGAGACTGCCATTAGGTATGATGTATCACTGGGATTTACAGTGAGATGTAGAGAAATGGAAGACTTCCGAGGTGGATTTCAAAAGTTTGAGATGAAAGTGAATTCTTGAAGGTGTGCTAGGTGGCTTGTGGATTTAGAAGAAATGAAAAAGTTTTTCAAATAAAGCAAAATTAATGGCTTAAAATTTATTATCGTCGAAATCCCTTTGTCTTGCTATGAGCATTTTAAAATTCTGCTTTAAAGAAGCTTGGAAATAATAGAAAAGAACAACAGGTTTAAATGTTACTTATTACTGATAAAAGTGCCTTTTTCCTGCATTGGTTAAAAATACTAATAAAACATTTCGCTGAAATAGTAAAAATATGTAAAGATCATAATTACACCGGTATATGTGATAGATGATTAATGTTAAAATTCAGAAAAAAATCAGACTACGTTTCAAATGTTAAATTAGAATTTTAAAAAGTTTACTGATGTAAAATGTAAATCTCTTAAATAATGTAATTAAGAATGAAATGCATTAGACGAGAGATTAATGTTGCTTTTTTTACATAAAATTCATACATAAAAAATTTCACGAAGGTTTTGATTTATAATTTAAATGTGACCATACAAATTATTTGTTTTTAAAGAAAGAATTTTATAGATAATATTTCTTTCTTTCGTGAAAGATGAACACCCTCCCCCTTTTTTCACAATTACCGTTCTTGAAATACGAAATTCAAAATATCTTGAATCTGAATTTTCAGTATTCTTTCGTGAGTGTTATATTTTACAACAGGAATTTTATGAGTATCTCTTTTTTTCTTTGAAATCACGCGGGACATGCAAACAGAGCGTTTTGATCCCTACTCTCGATAAGTTACGAATTTTGGAAAATGCTGCCTAATCCAGCACCTATGTTAAAAAACTCACGAACATTTCAAATTTCGTATTATTAGCTTCATTAGTTTTGGCGAGACGAAATAATGGCATACTAAAAAACAACATTACTTTCTGATCTCCCTGATATATGGCTCCTTAATGTTACTTTTAATATAATTCAATTTAATATAAAATATCAGGTTATTTAGTATTATTACGCATAAGGAATAAAAAGAGCCATAAGCGATTCTGGAAATGTAGCATTTTAGATTAGCCCCCCCCCCCGCATTCTAGAAGTGCGTTTCTGTTTGCTTGGGGACTGCTTCGTCATATGTTGGTTGTTCTGTGATGTGGGTCATTCTGTGATGTCATTCATTGGAGGATATCAGTTGAAGAAGTAGCATTGTACTTTATTGGAGTAATTTCGCAAGCCAGTATTTCTGGAAAACAGGAAGTCAAGATTCAACCAATACTAGCTCCGAAGTGAGATAGTATTTACTTTTAAATTGAAATATTGTGGTTGACCTTAAAATATCCGTATCGAAAGTACAAAAATTCGCTTCACCAAAATATTAGCTTTGTATTCTGTACCAAATATTCTAACAGTCATATTTCTAAATATGGACAATCCTGAGCCAGTATTCTTTCTGCACTATTGTAGTAATGAATATTCAGAAATGGATACATTTATTTTGATCTTTCTACCCTTTAAAGACACTAAAATGACTAAAACCAACACCACTGACATAAAATATCGGAAGTAAAGTCTATAATCCATACATTGAGATAATTATGGAGAAAAAGAGATTTGTATATGCATTTTGTATTATCTCAAAGCAAGCACAAAACACTCCCTGGAGCATTAAAAAGACAAAATGCTCAGGAAAACCAGATATGCCTCGATTGACAAGAAGAGATGTTCTGCTATGTTTATTGGCCTCGTTCCGTGGACTTGGATATTTTATGGGAAAAGATAAAAGACCAAAAGGATAAAATAGTATCCAAGAAATTTTTTACGATGATTTTTAAATGAAAAGCAACGAAGAAAAAGTGATACGGGAATCTGAAAAGACAAAGGGATTTTGATTAATTGAACGTTGACGCTTGGTTTCAAAATCTGTCATTTTTTCTATTAAATAACGAAATCTTACGCTTAAGTAAAATTTTTACATGAAGTTGTTCCATTCTTTCTAATATTTTCAACGCTATT
This sequence comes from Cheiracanthium punctorium, assembly GCA_038373885.1. Lineage (NCBI taxonomy): Eukaryota > Metazoa > Arthropoda > Arachnida > Araneae > Cheiracanthiidae > Cheiracanthium > Cheiracanthium punctorium. The sequence goes on from JAWZYV010010632.1 coordinate 523,358, forward strand.
CCTGTAATAATCAACTTACTATTAACTCTGTAAAAAGACCCCTTAGTTTTAAATTTTCCATGTTGATCACAAAGATATTGATGCGTTGATATATACGCATGGATAAATACTATTTTCCAATCTGTTTAACGATTTAATAATTTGATTTTCATAAAGAAATAAAATGAAAGATAATAAAGAGATGCATAAACCTTTTACATTCTTTATACATATTTTTTTAATGTATCTAGTATTCTAAAAACTAACTTTAGAGTTCAATTTATTACTGAAGACACTTGCTAACACTGAAAAGGAATCGTATGGTTCTCCATTAAGTCATAATCATAGATCGGTTGTGGAACTTTACTCTATGTTTTGTCGCTTTTTTTCTAATACTGACTTTTTACCACAAAAAATTCTTCCATATGTTTTATGTTTAAAAGCAAATTTTCAGATATGCAAGCAGAAAATTTCTGTTTCCCATTTACATGTAGTTGTATTTGCATCAATAAGTTACCTGTTTTCCTCAAATCTCAATCTAATAATTTCTAAATCAGAATCTAATAAATGCTGAATGTCCCTGCAAACATATTCGCTAAGAGATCCCTCACGTTTTCTAAAAGTGTGTTCCCATGATAAGAGCTGGGAGTGAGCATATTTCGCGACCAGCTAGCTCAATAAGCTTTGATAGCGTCCGAACAGTTGATGGAAATAACTTTGGTTGTATTTAAGGAATAACCATGTATAAGAAAATTGTATTTTCGACAGTAAGCCCTTCTTAGTATTATAAAGAATTTTAATTGCACTAAGCCTATTTAAAAATCGAAGCTTCTATAATGTTTAAAGTTTGCTTGGGGGAAAAATGCACTTTTTTCTCATAAATAAATTTTATGATAACTAATTTCAAATATTTAAATCACTACTGTTCCGTTGCGTATTCAAATTACTTTAATTGTAAAAACGTGCTTATTAAAATTTTAAAAAATGTATGTAGTACTTTTAAAAAAGATACATATATTTAATATCATTCATAAAAATAAATAAATACGCATAAAAGGAGTATTATAAATAAATGCAAAAATATTTTAAGAAAAGTTTACTTTTTGAGTTTTTACTAACTTCTCTTAATAATTTATATAGTACATTCAAAGACAGAAACAAACAAAAGCAATTCTATAAGAATGTAAAGTTTTTCAGCAAGCTCACTTTCCTTCATAGGTAAAATAAAAAGGTTAATTCTCTACATCAACAACATTAATTATTCAATAATAATTCAGTTTTGACATCGTCTGTGGGATATTAATGCGTGTTCAGGTAGAATATTCGAAGACTGGAGTACAGCGGTAGTAATTAAAAATTCCGTAATACATAAAACAAGCATAATGAAAGAACTAGAGAAAATTTACGTGCTTTCCATGTTCATGAGAATTTATCGGAAGAATTACATGGAGTTTTAAAGAAATAAGTTAGGGAAATGTACATGGAATATATATAATTTGAATAAACTTAATGCTAATGAAGAAATTTAACTAGATTTTGTTCGATGGGTTACATTTCATTATGATATAACAAAGTTCGTATTCAAATGCTTTCGAGATTAGATAATTAGAATTAAGCTTTTATGCATTAATTTTTCGATCGGCGTTTGCACTTTGTATATTTCAGCATATTTTATTTAATTATCTTCACAGCGCTTCAGATCTACATATTCGTTACCATTCACAGAATTATTCATAAAAATATAAATGAAGTAAAAATCTTAATATGATTAGTAAAAATATAATATAATTTTTCTTTAAGGTAGTAACAATTTGAATTCACCGTTTATTTGAACGGTACCAAAAACTCATAAAATAGATTTTTTTTTTGAAAATACTCCTGTTTAATACAGAAGCATAAAACATGTTTCACGGCAAAAAAAAAAAAAAAAAAAAACTTTTATAGCGACACACAGTATGTAATCCCGGAATCTGCTAGGTGCATGCATTTTCTTAAATCTTATCGGCAAAAGTGTGTGAAAACACCTACAATCTGATTTTTTTTTCCTTTTTCCTGTTTTTCTTGTTTAATGTTATAAGCATCACATTGATATCCATTCAGGACCGCAGCCAAGTGATTTTGTGCCCCAAAAAGGACTAGCAAAACAGTCCATTTTTGCCCCCCCCCATACCTTGAAGAAAAACTTGAAATTATTTAGCGTCCCCCCCACATAATCATTATTCTTAATAAAATCCTACTATTCTCTTCTACAGCTACGCTATTTTGAAAAAAAAAAAAAAATCGTGAAACTCTACTTAGACCTCTTGTGATCCAGCTGATTTTGCGCGCACTCATCTGCTTGCGCCCCTAGAGGAGGCCAGCCCTGCCACCCCTTAGCTACTGCCCTGTATCCATTCATAGAATCATTCGCAAAACTGTATTAGCAAACATTTGAAAAGTTCCCGTGTAACGAAAAAAAATTACGATGCAAGAGATTCGTAAAACAGATTGCTTTCTTTTGAAAACACTCCTGTGCCTAATATGCAAGCATAAAAACAATCTCTATGAGGAACATTCTAGACCAACATACAAAGTATAATCCCCAATCTGGAAGAATGCATACAGTTTCTGAAACCGCAGCTTATGTGTGTTTCTAGAAGTTGTCGATCAGTTTTTCCTTCGTTCCGTTTTTATCTGCTGGACGATAATGAATACCGAAAACTCTTCTGCGAATAAAACATTTATAATCAAAATTTTCTTTCACTCTTCTTTTCCTTCATTTCCTTTTTTTCCGCTTATTGCTGCAGTAAACTTTACACTAATATCCTTTTATAGAACTATTCGTAAAACTGTATTAAATATAGTAAATATTTTGAAAAAAATTTCATTCTAACAAACAAGAAAGTAACGGTACTGAAAATTCGTAAAACAAAAACAAATTCCTTAGAAGGAAAAAAAAAACGCACTATGTGCTCGCTGTCAGGAATCAAAACTCTGACATTTTGATTGTTGTTCAAAAATATACTGAAGCATTAGTCAATTTTTCATTCACAAAGAATAATTATTAAATTTGATTTTAATAAAATACTTAAAGTTGACTTAGTTACACGAGAAATCCTTTACTTTTTAGCACACAATTCCTAGTAAAATTTATCAATTATTTATAAAATTGATGTCAGTATTACTTTTATCAGTCGTGGCATCAGCTGAAAACTGGAGAATATGATGAAAATGCATCTGTATAGAAAAACATCTGGATAGATTCCCAAAAGTGGAAAGATGTAACCGCTGAAATGGCGTATCATAGAAAAGTTCTTTACTCTGTGACATGCCATTTGACACACTGTCATGTTACTGGTAGTTAAATCGAGCGATTGCAACGGCTGCACTTTTTCGAAATGATTTAGCTTCGAAGGTTAATGCGCAAACATAAAACAAGGTCTATAAGAAACCTTCTACATACCTACAACGTGTAATACCCCAATCTAGCGGAATGTTTGTAGATAGCTTGAGTGTGTTTTTCCATATTTCTTGCCAATAAGGGTTTTTTTTCCGCGCCATTTTATCTGCTAGCCGATAATGAATCCCTAAAATTCTTCACGAAATAAAAAATTCGCCATCAAAATTTTCCTTCAAACTTTTTTTATCGCAGCAGTACACTTTACATTTTAAAGATCTGCATCTCCATAACAGAAGCAAAATTCGCCAGACGTACGTCACTTTAACTGAATGCCCACATTTTATTTATCTTAGAATATTCTCTCTTTTTTCCATTCTGTTACAAGAGCAGTGATTGAGCAGAAAGTGCATTATCGAGAGAAATCTAATATCTTTTCTTAATGGGGAAAGAGTCTATGGTTTGGAATTAAAGTTTTCTTACGCCCTAACAAGAAATGATAAAAGTAATTCTTATTTTAGTATTCTTCTCTTTCCAACTTATACGCTTTTTTGTTTCTTCATATGTTTGTTTTTATTCGTTCTCTCTGCCAATTCTACCATTTAGAATTTCGATTAAGTTTTCGAGTGACATTTCATGAAATTTCCCGAAATTACTGAATTGAAAATAACAAAAGTACGCGTGTTGATTTAAGGATGATAATTTGAAATTAGATATTTTTTCTTTTACTTCCCCTGAGGTAATTATACTCACGAAACTGTAGAAATCACTAAGGCTGAAAACATTTACTTTAACAGATTTTTTTTTAAGGCGGAGAAGATTGAGATTAATTTTAAACTAATTATGTGTATTCAATTCTATTTTCCTGTTTAACCCTCTGAGCGTCTTGGAAGGGGAGAGAAAATAAAGTATCCTGCTTGATATTTTTTATACGATGAGTTCTATTATTCACCTGCGAAAAAATAAATGTTTCATTTAATTACCTCGCCCCCAGTGTATTAACTCAGATTAAAACTTTTAAATTAAAACTATCGCTGTTCCTTACCTAGCACCAGTTCTTAAAAAGCAAATAAGCGGTGTATAGTTTTACTTTACTAAGGTGCCGTGATACTTGATTTACATCGGCGTATCACGATGCATCAAATGCATTCTTCAGCCTTGGTATGTGTTTATGTTACCGGATATATCTAGATAAAATCGTATATTTCGTAAGAGCAAAGAAAACCAAATTAATTCATGTGCCCTATTATTTAATATATAAGCAGCACCGGCTTAATCGATGCTTCTGGGGGTGAAAACCTCTCTCCATCATGTCTTCCATGTGTAAAAACAATACCTCTTGGGGTGTCGATTGCAGGTGCTAGGTCTCTCATTTTGAATGGGTTCGAAATTAGGCTACTCCGAGCAAACTCGGACATCCTCCCAATGGGGCTCATTATAAAGGAAGTCGTTCCCTTTCGCCCATCGCCGCCCTATATGGAGGATTAGGCACTGCTTTACGGCTGACAGAGAGCACAAGAAATAAAACAACAACAGATTGACTAATCTAAATTTTCGAACACTACCAATCGTTTCATTGCATAAGCATTCATTTAAATCGAAGTTTCACCCTAAAACATTTATAAGAATTTTAACATTTTCATAAATTTCTATTAGGTACGTTTGAAAAGTTTTATTTATTAAATATATCACTTATTGGTGAGAAATTTTTGAATATACCGTTTTCATGCACGTAGCCAAATATTAGTGCTTAATGCATTTCTCTCGGCACACCAGATTAATTAAAGCTCTTTTGTCCGTCTTACACATACAATCAAATTACAACTCTGCACTTCTTATCCCCCGGCTGCCGAGTTACGGAGTCCCCTCGACTAACCTTCAGCAAAATGAAGAAACAACGAACGAAAGAAAAAAAACAGAAAAGCTTTGCGATTACAGCTGAGTTTATTCACAGATCAAATACTTTGCTTCCTGATTGAAAACTGCATTATTGATGATGTTGTGTCCCCGCGTATGATGCATGATTAAAAACGCAAATGCCTGCGTTGGTTTTCTTAAAAATTAATCAATGACGGGATAAGCATTACAGATACGCTATGTGCAGTGTTATGTTTTCTTACCGTTCTGCTTTACGGAAGCAACTAATTCATTGTTCTAAGAGCAGATATATAAACTCTTCGATGTAGGGTTTATGTGCACAGAAAATTAAAATCAATGGTAATTTTGTTATTCCTGAACAAAATAATGATAGCTTAACTTAGTTCTTGCCCCCTTGAAGCTTGTATGTGCTTTAATTTATTCCTAGAGCACTAAATACAGCACTAGATGCTATTAGAACTGGAATGATGAGGAAAGCATGAGCCTGTGCAATTTTTTCAAACGGGGCAAAAAGAAGCTGTTGCACGTACTTACTGAACAGAAAAACGATAATTAGACTTTTCTTCACTTGTAAAAAATTAGTTACTTTCACTCCATCCTCATGCTTTATTTATTTGCGTACAGTCATGAGAAATTCAAGATTTTACTGGTTCTTTTTAAGTAAACGCGTGTTTTAACCATAAATCATAATTCTGAACATTACTCTACGACTCTTTAGCCCGCTCGCTGGCAGGTGCCAGTGGTTAATTTCGGTTTCAGGTACCTCAAAATCCCCTCATGCTATTCTATTGCCCGTCATAACTCCGTTTCTAACAGCAAAGTTCATTGAATATAAATAGTACTTTTAGTTAATTTTTATTATCCATTACTATCTCAGTTTATTTATTTTGAGTTCTGAGGTCACTCAAAAAGAGTATGCATATATAACTTTGTGGTATATGTGTGGTAACGAAATTTCCGCGTACGTTGTCTGTAAATATTAATAAACAAACAAGTGTTGTTTTATATTTCATTTAATGAGAAGCTATTAACTTTAAATACGCAATACATGAGTTTTTCCAATGTATTTTTTAAAAACAATCTAAATTTACCCAAAAATATTGAAATAACTGAACGTTATAATCCGAAACATAAAAAAATGTTCATTTTCTGCAGCAAATAGTATTACTGACTTTAACAGCTGTTATCTACAAAATTGATATCCTCAATTAAGAAGTTCATACGTCTTTAACTAAAAGTGTCATTGGACTTAAAATCCCCATACAGTCACGGCTACAGTCACTGACATTAGTAATAAAACTGACCCAGTTTGCTTAAAAACTAATAGAATTTTAATTTTGCTGCAGTATATCGACAAGAAGAGTTTTCTTGAGCTATGTAAGTAACCAACATTTACTGTTTCAATCAATGAATGAAAAAAAATCTTGGAAAAAGAGACAATTTTGTTGCGTATATGTCTAGCAACCGTTCTGGAAAAAAATTGCTAAAACAATAAATGAAAGAAAATGTACGTGAGTTTACGTTATATCATAAATCCTAAAGTAAAATAAGGTATATTGTGCGTCTGAATACATGTTATAAAATAAATTTTCTGACTGTACAATTTTGCGTTTGCAACTTTACAAATGCTAAACTACGAAATTTCATTCTTAGTTGGTTTCATATTAGGTTAAAAATTAAAATTTTATTCAACGTTTTGTAAAACCGCAACGTTTTTAAATGTTTTAGTTTATATTACTTTCAACAAAGGTCAAATCAGATTTTCGCTTACAGACTGAAGATTTACAGTATAATGCTGCACTGTGGTGGATCTATGAAAGAGACTGAGGAGCTTTAGTCCCCCGTCTCCCCAACAACAGAAGCAAAAAGGGATTTCTTAAGCGAAATATTTTTCTTCATTTTACACTTTGTTTATGTCAATTGAGCATTTTTTAAACATATAAGACCTCCCAAAACAATTTCCGTATCTGTCACGGATAGTACTAGAAAAGATGAACAAATTTTTGAATCTTCAACAGTTAACCTCATAAGTTAAACTCATAAAAGCAAAAAAAAAATCTGTACTCATTTTCAAATTTTTATCTTCTTATATTTATAATAAATTGCTTTAATTATTGAAATTGTAGGAAAGGGGAAATTCTAATCGTTTCTAGCATAATGAAATAACTTTTATAATTACATCCTTTTAAATCCACCGCTTTAAAAAAATTTAAAAGAAAAAAAAAACTTGCGTGTTTCGTAAGAATAATGGAACATGTATTTTTTTTCAGCTAGTGCACACAATAATAAAAGTTTTTATTGATCAGGAAAACACTAAAATTTCTTCTTTTTAGATGAATGAAAAAGAAAGTTTTAAAAAATCTACATTTTTATCAGTTTAATTTGATCAATATTTCAAACTTCATGTCGTAAAATAGCAATAAAAGTTTCTCTTGAAAGTTGTCATGGCGTCCGTTTTCAGAATTAATGGAAAACTAATAAAGGCCATTTTTATTTTTCTTTGCTTTAAGAGTTGATAACTAAAGTGAGTCGAGGTCCTTTTAAAATTTTCTTGTCATTCCTTTATGATAAACGATAGAGATTAAAGCAAACTTTCAGTGAGTAATTTAGTAAGATTTGCATTTTCTAAAATAAATTATTCAGTCTTTCTTTTTTTTTTAAAGCATTTTCCGCATTAGTTCGCTATATTATTTTTACTTTCTTTAGTGGAAATACATGACGCTGCAGATATGTTGTAATTCTACATGGGTGAGCGCGATTTCCAAAATGGTGCAAAAATGACGTTTTTTAGATAGGTTGCCACCTGTAAATTCCAACATTTTTTTGTCTAAATCAAGATAAATTGTATCAATAATAACTTTTGGTTTATCGTCTAAATTTGGTAACTATTTAAGCTTTTATTTTTAGTATTTTCACTTTGATGTTATAACGCATCCAATATGAAATAAAGTTTTTTTAATATAAATTTGTGTTTTCCGAAATCATTGTATGGTAAACTAGTTACGCGATTGGTGTTTCTAAGGTATATTCGAACAAAAATAGTAACATCGTATGTACAAAAGCCTTCTTAATGAATTCAGTTTTAAATGTTCTGCCTATCATTGTGACAGTATAAAACAAAATGTTCTTTTATTCTACAGACTAGGCTGATTTCTATTGCAGTTTCAAAACTAAGGTCAAACTTTTTCTCTGATTCAAAAAATTTCGGTATTCGTGTTTTAACGGAAAAATCGATTTTCCTCTTCTGTAATTTACTTTGACCAGTTTTTGTGCAACGTCTCTATGCGTATGCATGTATGTACACATGTGTCCGTGGACGATCCATTTTGACTATTTTTTAATGACGTCTGTATACGTACGTATGTACACAACTCTCATTTCTCAAAAACGATTAGCAGCGGTCTGTTGCAATTTTTATATTTAAGACTGTCGTAACATCAATTTTAAAACCTCCCTTTTCGATTGCAATAAACTGAGTAGTTCATTTATGGGGCCACTAAAAAGACTTTCAATAAAGTCTATAACTAGCTTCAATATATTAAAAATAAAGCTACCATGATTGCGTGCCATAACTGTATGCAAATCATACGAATCAGAACGGAACTGGTATATTAAGAAAGTGTACACGAAAATACGTATTTGAAAGAAAAAATTCACTCCCTGCTCCACCTGGGTAGGAATAAAAAATAAATGTGTAAAAAAATAGGTAGGAAATAGAGATGAGACGGGCTCGTGAAAATTTTCTCCATTTTGTTGAACATAAAAAACTTGAAAAATTTTGTTGAACATACTCCTTGAAATAGATTTTAAAAAGTAATTCATGGGAAAAAATAAGCGTACTTATTTTTTTTAAAATATAGCGGCACGGGCGCCTAGAAAGGGCGTGAAGCTCTTTGGGTATTTCAGAACGGCGGCTTAGTTAGTCATATGAGATCGGGCATGATTTCATAAACATGGATATATACAGAATTAAAACGTGCATTGAGAGTTTGCAACTATATTTGTCTTTAATTTGTACAAACGGCAAAATTTATTGCATTTTATCAATGAAGTAATGGAATTTTATTTATCTTTAGCTGAAACTTCGGGCTCGGGATTCAACTTAAATAATATTGCTCGGTCTCGGGCGGGCTCGGATTAAAAGTCCTTGGGCTCGGGATTCAAAAAATGAGCCCGAACTCATCTCTAGTAGAAAAGTATAACGCCGAAATAAAGCCAGTACAGTTAATAGCCAATATATTCGCCATGTTTATATGACTCTGAATAGTCGGTGTACGTATCATTTACCAATCCTTGGAACACAGTAACATCAATAGTATCCAAGTGTTCAAAGATGGCATCCTTCAATTCTGAGACAGACTGAGACTGCGTGACATTTGCATATCCATTCTTACTGGGGATAACCCACGCATTTTATTGGGGATTGAGATCAAGCTAAAAGGGCAGGACAATTCATGATATAGAGCCCATCACTAAAAAACCACTTTTAAGAGGATTTTGTAATGTGAATGTTTCGTGGTCCTGATGGAAAATCAGACTTCGGCAGCCAATTCTCCCTGCAAATGGCAGTAAATGGATTTCTAGCGTTTATGGGTAATCAGTAGCTTTTATATGGCCTGAAGGAAAATCCAATTTAAATTTACCACCAGGTAAAGTCTCTCCGCACTATATAACGAGCCTTGACCTTCTAGTCTTTTGGAGATTTCATTTCATGTCAATAGAACGCAACGCCTTCTAGGCCATCCTAATTATTGTTTTTTTTCCATAACACGATACAACTGATCCTTCCAGGTGTGATGGCATTTGGCCGAATCTACTTTTTTCTTGTGGATAGTGTTTAATATGTGTTTTTTCTACCCCGGCTATTTATTTTTTATTATTATTTTGATAACGCAAGCGTGATACTTAATGAGAGTTCTTTTCATGATACTTCATGATAATACCATACTCACAAAAGACATAGAGAATTGACTGCTAAAAATAAACTGAACGCATGAAAATGTAAAACATTTTCCAACGCAACTTTTTATCAACTCAATTTTCATGATTTATCGTCACCAAACTTGTTGAGTTTTTGAGTATAACCTCAAATGATCCTGGAGCCTATCACTGTTAATGTAATTATGTTAGGCCGTGTAAAAGAATCATGTTACTTCCATTTATGTAAAGATTAAGCTGTTATATACTTACCGCGTTGTGCTTGAAATGGATTAATGTCCCTGAACTACCATTCAACGTAAGGTATTGGAATTGTTTTGGGTGCTCCTGTGAAATTACTATATAATCTACATATACTAATTTTCCTGGAAAGCATTATTTTACAAATTTAACAAAACAAGAAAATGCTAATTTGTTTTGTTCAAAAAGTTGTTCAAAAGTTGTTCAAAAGTTGTTTTGTTCAAAGTTTTTAATTACACTTTAAACAACGGCTTCCTTTAGAGCTTAATGTATTGAAATTATTCTGGGTGCTTCTGTAAAATGCCTATAAATTCTCGATACATCATTTTCAAAAGGGTTTTTTAATGGCACAGAACAATTAGCAATTACACGAATGAAATTTCTGGCAATCTATACGGCAATTAGAACACGGCCAGATGGACAGACAGAAAACTGAAATCATTAGCACTTTTCAACTTTTTAAAAACCATATTTAGACTGATGCTTTAAAAGCAAGCAAACAGTCTAAATTTTTCCCTTTTTTTCCTTCTCACATCGCATTCTTTTTCGTATCTAGATCACTACTAAATCAACGCACCCATCGTCGCGATGTAAACACGCATCACGAAACCATCTCCCCCAATTTGTCACCAAGTTCTTAAAGTAAAGATTACAAGGGGCCATGGCCAATCATGGCCGCCTGTGATGAATGTCCAGGAGCATGGAGCCTTTTGATAAATGGGGGGGACGCGTTGATGGATCACTACCCCTTCACTACTCCCTGTTGCCATCATCGCAACAAAACACTTTCTTTCTGGGTGAGTTTTTACGCAAGCACGGAACTTTCACTCTTTGATGATCACTCATTGTTCTCTTGTACGTGCCTGGGGTGATGCTTCTTCTCGTGGGTGAAATTCTTATAAAAAGATGATCTTTCACGCAGCACTAGAGAATTTTAATGAAAAGCCTTTCCCTGGTGGATGTTGAATCTGGAGGGAAAATTTATTCGTCGCCATGCAGTTTCTGCGGCCGTAAAGCAGATTTTTAGATGCTTTTCTTGGAGTTAATTGAGGAGTTATCAATCTTGATTTTTATTTTTAAGTGCATGTACAAAAATCTTGATGAAAGAAGGTAATTTTGATTCTGCTGGCAGTTTGAATTCCAAAACATGTAGAGCATTTTCCTCAACTTTTTAAATATCAGTAATCAGTAGAAAATAATTTGTTTATTAGATACCTTGTTCCAAAATCAGTTATAATCTACGCGTACAGAAAATGCTCCTCTTTCATCTAAGCCGCCAGTAGAACATTTTGGATGCAAGAGGTAAGGTGAAATCAAAAATTCTCTTGTATGTTATCGATTTTCAAAATTCATAGAAAAAGAGAGGCTGCGTTTGGTCTCACTAGTTTTTGTCATCGTCTTTGTTTTACAATTTACAGCACTTTATTAAATAATAGACTACTGAAATAATAGAATTATTCTCAATTTTAGCTCTCCCAATTGGAATTTTTTACTTCGCACTAGACGACTTTAAAAGTGTAAGGAAAAAATTTCGACTCTGTTTAGATCTAAAGGTGCAGATAAAAAAAATTATGTCTGTACCATAGTACATCTGGAACTGAAAGTCAAAGGACTTAAATAATCCAGCTTATTTCTTACCATGGGAGTTTCTTAACTGATGTGCATAATCTTAAATTTGAGGAGTAACACCTTTAAATTTCTAGAAAAAGATTATGAAAATCTATAGCTTAAAATTTGGCCGCAGTCTAATTATTAGATGAATTTAAGACAGTGTCAAACATATTGCATATAAGTATTTTCTCCTAATATACTTTGTTTTAATCATCAAATTGCAATTAGAACTGCATTGGTTAGAACTATATAATGCAAATATCAAATTCCTTTTTTTCTAAATTTTATAGAACATATGTTTGAAAATTGCTTTAACCCTTTCGGATCAGAATTTTGTTTTTAGTTTGGAAAAAAATTGCATTTAAACATGTATTTATCTTATTTCATACATAACGTGTATTTATCTTATTACATTGAGCACTATTGATAGGACAAGGGGCTTTTCATAAACATTTTGACTTCTGTATGTTCTATTCTTAGTAAAGACTAGCTCAAATGGATAAAACTATAATTTAAAAATTAATTCAACGACAAGATGGGGTTTTAAGGTCGTTCACTTTTTACTTTTCACAAGAACATGTTGTTTTCAAGTCGCATCCTTGTAATTCACTCCTTTCTGTTTCTTCCAATCAGCATAGCTTCTGCAATCAATAATGTCCATTTAATCTTTTTTTGTGTGTATGAGTGCTCAGCTTATTTGCATCTTGCCTCTATTCTTACCATGAATTTATAACACACATTGAAAAATAATGGAATATTAGATATACACTCTATTTTCTGCAACAATTGCTGATTCTACAGAAGGATGCTAAAAATTCATGTTTATGACAGCCTCCTGCATTTATATTAGTGCTATTACTTTTGCTCGCTTGACTTCTATATCGTTTCCATCCTTTTTACTCCATCTCTTGACTTTATGTTCTTAATTTTCTGTGATAAATGATATAGTTTTAACAACTTTATTATCATACCATGTCACACACCATGAATCCATTTGATGAAATGTGTGTTGACATGGCCTCTTTCGAATCTTCGAATTTAACTTTAGAATCTTCTAAGCCTTCAAACAGAGTCAATGCCAAAGAATTGCTCTTTTTTTTTCCCTTACAGAAACAACCCAAAAAGAGGCGAGAAAGACAGCGAAGTACTTCTCAAAGGCAAAAAATTGCGAATAAAATAGCTTCCAAAAAATAATACGTTAATCATGTTAGACGACATTGAAAATTGTAAATAGCAAAACCAAATATTTACAAAGCATTCTCTTAAATAAGAACATTATTAAGAAACCTGCGAAATTTATGTTGTATAAAATTTACTTCTTTTAAGAACCAATGTCCTACTATTAGGACACATATGCTCATATACCTAAATAATAAATTGCAATTATTCTTAAGACAAAAATTACATCATCTATCAGTTAAAGTAGCCTTCTTAAAATAGCTGTCCAGGTTGTGTAGTGGCTAAAGAATCATTCCATCCCACCTTGGGTCCATGTTCGATTTCTAGCTTGGACTTGGGTGTTACCTTGTCTGTCCCTTCGTAGGGGATAATGCTCCCAAAATAAAATGGCCAATAATTTTGGCCTTAGTAGTGGCGAATACTTGATGAGAAAGTGCCTTCCTTTTAAAAAAAGAAAAGAAAATTTCAAAAACTTCTTAAAATACATAAATTCAAACGGTATTTAAATCCGATTATAATATTAATAACAAAAGTGATTTACCAGAAACATGTGAGTTCTTGGAGGTACTAATTTTAAATTAATATTTTTTGTTAAGTATCTCTTCCTTTTGCTTAAAAAATAAAATACATGTTCGAAAAAGAAGTTGTAGCTTTCGGAGAGCATTTTATGAATATCACTCAATAGAGCTAGTTTAAGATTTATACTATTAGAACGAAGCTAGACCCGAAAGGATTAAACTATTGCCTGATAGTTCCACAAGTTCCACGTGTCTTTGTTTTTGAATATTTGAAAGCCTGCCTTTGCACAGTTCTGTTACATGTTTAACATTTGGGTTAGATTTACATTAAATTACATACAATATACTTTTCATGTAATAATGTTAAATAATTTTCTATGTGCATGCTCACTTCTAAACAGCTGCTGGAACACATAAAAATCACTATAATTTTCCGGTAAAGTTTTAAGTTTGCAGTATCCACAAGAGACGCCTTTGTTCTCTTTTAAGCACACAGCTATGCATCTTAGGTTGATGCATAATAGTGTATCCATGCATAATTATTTTTGACAGTTTGAATGAATATAACTAACTCTATTAATCATAAATGAGCTTAGTATGAATTTTAAAATTTACTTTGCAGATCATCTCTTTGAAACATTTGTATTATTTTTATTCGAAACCGAAACTTATTTCATTTATAACAGTAGTTACTAAACATTCCTGCGAGAAGAAATATTTTAAATAGTGCTGTGGCATATTATTCGAAAGCAGCGTAACGCTTCCGAGTTCTAATTCGCGGTGGAAAATGTAAACCGGTGAAACCCAGCTGGATTTGCTATTAGAATGTTTTGGAACCCGGAAAAATTAATGAACTTCAGTGTGTGGCTTGAAGTTTGTTTGGAGGAAAAGGTTCATTTCTAAGTGAATACCTATCATGTAACAAGTTTAATATTAGGTTTCGTAAATTTCGTATTTCTTCGTAATTTATTCTAGCGGAATGCGGCTGTGCTATTTTCTGTGTCGGAACAGCTTGCTCATTCATCCGCAGAAAATGTATAAACATTACCGAAATTACAGAACTTTGCTAAAAATAACGACTTCTTTTTCTGAAAAGTAAATGATTCAAAATGAAATATGATTTTACAAGTATTTTTCGAACGAGCGTAATTTTCAATAGATCAAGAAACAAAGTTTAGAAATTTGACGGATAGATGCGTATTTTTAACGCCAGCTATTGACTAGTGTTCAGATTTCACTGAAAAAACAAATGATAAGATAACTCTATTAAGCTACTTCCAAATAAGAGATATCAATTATTGTTTAAAGATGATAAATTCGATATTCAGTTTTTTAATATACGTTAATGCTTAAAGATGTTCAAAAAATTATTAATTTATCTTGAGAAGTTATTGTACGTACGCAAATACGTACACATATACATGCACCATTCATTTTGACTAGTATTGGGGTGACAACTATGCGTACATATGAACGTATGTACCTCGCACAACTTAAATTATTAATCCTAGACTTCTGTAATTAGAACTGATACATCTAGTGTTGTGCACCTCCCTTTTTGTTTGCAATCGAGTTGGTCTTTTATTTACTGGTCACTAAAAAGATTTACAATGCATTAAGGTCTACTGGCAACCATTGTTTGGGCTATGTGGAAAATCTCGCTAAATGTCGATTTTTGTTAAAATATTGTCAAATTTGATGCCAAAAGTAAGATTGCAAAACTGAACCCAAGCTAGTAATATCTGCATATTTTGAGAGAAATTGTAAACCTTAGTGTAATTGAAATTACATCTCATTTTAAATGAAATATGTTTAAATGGAATGTTTCAAAAATATTGAAAAAAGACCACAAAAACAATATACGTGCACACATGAGATTTTTTTAAACAATAGTTAATAAAAACTGTTACATTTATTTACTTTTAAAAAATATTACCCTTTAATTAAAAGTTTGTATTTTTAAAGACAGCTTGCTCGTAAAAGTCGCACTTTACTTGCTTTGGCACAGACAGCTTCCCGTTTGAGTCACAACGAAAGCCGACTTAACGCGAGAGCAGTGCCTAAGACATACTAACATCATAAGGATTTTTATTTTCAGTCTGCAGAAACAGTTATTTTTATAAGTGTGAAACAGTTATTTTTATAAGAGTAGCTTTCCTGATTCTGTGTTTTATCGTATGTTCATTTATTTTTTAGAATAGTAAAAATTTACGGAGTAGTTTGTAACTTGCATGATTATTAACTTCTGAACAAACTTCTGAACGTTTTGTTTCCTTATTGTGTCTTTGTTACGATGTGAGCTAATAATTTAAACGCAGGTTTAAGAAAGGGGGAAGGAGGATTGTACCGCTTGCATTTTTGGCTTTTACCGTAACGCTCAAAACATTTACATAAATTCGCAAATTTAGGGGAGGAACGGAGATTAAAAATATAACCATAAAAATTAACGAAAATTTTTAATTTGCAACTATTAATACATTTGAAACTATTTTGCAGGATAACAGTTTAAAATTAATCTAAATATTCGAAAAATTGTTTAAATCCAACTTATGTATGCATAATTTGTTTCTGAAATGAATAGAAATAACACCAGAACTGAGGAGCGTACTTAGAGTTTAAGCAGCCCCTGAGTTCTGGTGTTATCTGGTGATTAAGGACAAAAAATAACTGCAGGACTTTCAAATTTGTCCACTTTCTAAATTGTGCATTTTGCCCCCCCCCCCCCCACACGCCAGTAAAAATCCACTGCTGCTACAACTCTGATTAAATAAACTTGATTAACTAATTAAGATTTTAATGTAATACGTTTCCATAATGTTAAAGCTATATTCTAGCAACGTACCATGCTGTAAATTTGGAAAATAAAGCTATACACAAAATTAAAAATTCTGTATTTTTTGTTTGTTATGCTTACTGATGTGCAGTTTTCAGTTAGGTCAGAAACTTTATTGGACAACTTGATATCCCTGAATTCAACATCTTTTTAGCGGCCTTAAGCGGTTGCCCAGTTTTCCACCCGCTAAGCACGACTCTGAAATGTTAGGCAATTGTAATAAAATTACTATCAAAGCAGCAATTATAATAAATTGGCTGCCATTTGAAAACTGACATTACGCCAGAAAAAGTTCCAAATCGTGTATCTCTAGTTTATGTTAGACCTAGTGCGGGCCTAGTTTATGTAAGACCCTAATTCTATAAACTCTTTATTTATGATTAGTTATGAAGTGTTTATGGGGATTGATAAAAACAAATTATGAAAATTAAAAAAAAAAAAAAATACAGAATTGTGAATGTTCCAGTTCAGTCTTTCGACAATCGTTTCTCTGCATCATGCAAATATGAGGGGGGGAAAATGAACAAAAAAAATTTCCCCTCTTTATCTTCTATATCGGACGTGAAGGAGAAATGAAATGAACAACGCCAATTTTATTTCGTCCGTGTATCGGAATGACACCGCTGGCGAATGTAAACATTACACATGACAGGAACACCAGTTCGACACCCCCGCTAACGGAAGCTGGTAAATGGCCTTAGGACCCAGGTGCCACGCATATGTCACGTGCATCGTGAACTCTCCACCCCCCCTCCTTCCACATTTCCCTAACACATATCCGCAGCATCCTCTCTCTTCGAAGTAACAAAAAATTTTTGAACCCACAATGTTTAGAAGGAGCAGCGCACTTACGCGTTGCCTCTACAGTAGCGCCCCGTGGCCTTCATACCGATGCTGCTGCACTGTCAGTATACGTAAGTGTTTATCTTTTTTTTTTTTCCCAGAATTATTTCCTAGTCATTAGGTTAAATGCCTGAGCAATTACATAAGGACGTTTTTCGAAGAAACGAAATCTCCCCCACGGACTTTTAAACACAGAGGAAAATAAACTAATTTCGACAGAGACTCGAAAAAAGTTCAAGATGATTCTTCATTTGCTGCATTATACACCGTAATAAATGAAAAAAACAACGTCCTTTATAAAACTTTCGGAAAAAAATGATTCAACATGAATTTGCCCGGCAAAAATTTTCAAAGAGTGACGCATCCTGCTCAATTTTCGAATTTTAAGATTCTTTTCTGAAAGTTTCGTACCTTAAGCAGGTTTAGCGTTTATTATTATGTATAGTACAGCTTATAAAGAGTTATTCTAAGAATTCTGAAGGGTTTGATATAATTTATTTTTATTTATGTACAGAAGTTACTTGATGTTTTCGAAATAACCATTAAATAGTTCTTGTATGTATGAATGTATATTGTTTTTTCGCTGATTATGCAACCTGCACAGTAATAATGAAACTATTTTTTAAATCTTATAGTTACTTTAATCGTACAGTTTTGGATGCTATGCCATTTTTTTCTGTTTTTAGATGCTTATAAAGTTGTACTTGAACTACCACTTATTAGTTCCTATAAAATTACAAGCTTTGACCGTGATTTTACGGATCGTCTTTTAAGTGTGATTTCATTAAAGCCTTACTCTCTGTGTAGTTAAATACAGCCGTTATTGGCTTGTCAACAAAGGTAGAAACAGCTCTTGTTTATATTTTTTCCAAGCAGAAAGTAAATAATTAAACTTTTCTAATATCTCAGTTATGACATAGACATATGGAATTGGATACTATTGCTGTTTGTCTTCCGTTTTTAAAGGCTTTTAAAGCTAAGCATTCACTGATAGTTAGCTCCTGTAAAATGACAAGCTCTTACCGTTAATTTTACTAACTGTTTACTTCGTTGTGCAATCATACACATTCATTCGTTTAAATAAA
Source organism: Cheiracanthium punctorium (assembly GCA_038373885.1). Lineage (NCBI taxonomy): Eukaryota > Metazoa > Arthropoda > Arachnida > Araneae > Cheiracanthiidae > Cheiracanthium > Cheiracanthium punctorium. The sequence goes on from JAWZYV010010632.1 coordinate 541,838, forward strand.
TTAACCATACCCATCAATTATCTTGGAAAGATTTTTATTCTCACTTTAAAAAAAAAATCGGTAAACTTAAAAAAATAGTTAAACCTCAGTTCTTTTGACAATACAATGAATACAAAGATTAACTCTATTAAACCTTTATCAAATACCCGCCCGGTTCATGTACTGGTTAGAGAACCTTTCTACCACGGCACGGGTCCAGGTTCGATTCCGGGAACGCGCTTATACAAACGTATATAAACGTACGGTGGCTAAATAACTCCCATGCAGACCCTGATGTTGTAAAAAGTTTCATATTCTAAAAATAAAAAGTTTAAAATGCTACTAGGAGAAAGCTAAGAACGTAAACTGTACAGTACGCAAGGAAGTTTTCTTATAGCATTAACTGAGAAAAAAGACATCCATGTATTTGTTTGGAAACAGGAAGTAAAACACACAGTTATCACAAAAACAATATAAATTCGTCATTTTTGTAAATAATTATCTAATTGTTTATAGTTTAGTAACTATTAAGTATTCAATCATCATCATATATGTTATTTCTCAAAGGTGTTTTTTTCTGACGCGGCTAGATCTCATTAAATACTTGACCAAAAAAATTTTTAAAATACCCAGTTAAAGCTTATAATTTCTACTTTTGACGAAAAATATGCAAAAATTCGGAAAAATCTTTTTGTTAATAAAAGAAATAAAAAAAATCATATATGATTATTTCTCAAAGGTGCTTTTTTCTGGCGCGGCAAGATCTCATTAAATACGTGACCAAAAAAAAATGTAACAGACTCCATGGTTCCAGGTTGCCATGAAGTCAGATGAATTTAATGTACTTTCTTTAAAAATGAGTGGCAACGACAGATAAAAAATGTAAGAAAAATAGAACAACTCTTAGTTGTTATTATGTTTTTTGTATAGATAGGATGGATGATTGAAGGTAACTAGAAATACAGTTTTTTTTTGTAAATAGTTTATAAAATAAATATTTAAATGAGGTTAAAAGAACTTCTTATTTCGTCTTTTCAATCGAGCCGTCTCATTTTGATAATTCAGTGAGTTGTATTCATCAGTCGCCGGCAGAATATTTTGTTCTATGCCATTTTCTCGAAGGTTTGGCGTCATTTTTCTGGTGCCCCCCGGTAGATGGCTCCGATAAAACTGTACTTATTGCCCGGATTAATCTCACACCTTCGGATCCAACCGTACCCTTCCCAATGATGAGAAAACAATTCCCAATAAAAGTAGCCTTCACTATAACTATTAATAAAGCTCAAGGCCAGACGCTTCAAAGGGCAGGATTGTATTTACCAGAACCTGTATTTTCACACGGACAATTATATGTGGCTTTTTCACGAATTCGCAAATTCAGTAATATTCATGTTTGTATTAAAGAAACATATCGTCAAAAAATCAATGATGATCACATAACTGCTAATATTGTTTTTAAAGAGGTTTTATAAATTAAAACAGTTAAAATAAATTTATTTCTGTTAAAATCATTTAATAGAAATTGATTCTGTTAAAATCAATAAATTTATTTCTGTTAATGTCTACTTTTTGAATGATTTCCAATCAAACATCTAACTGACCCGTGAAAATATTTAACAGAATATTATGTACTTTTATAGATACACATTTATTCATTTTCACACTATAATATTTAGAGTTGTAGTATTATATATTGTGCGAAATTTTCGCACGGGTCAGCTAGTATATACATATTCAAAATGCGAAATTAAATTTTTTTTCTACACATTTATTTTTTATTGTTTTAAATGTGCATGTTTTAAGGTTCAAATGTAGTGTTTTGGAACACATATCCTTTTCAAAAGTCTTAAGTACTTTTCTATCGTTTGAAATGTGAAAGTTTCTAACGATCTTAAATCCTTTACTCAAATTTTTAATAACATAAAAATAAAATTTATCATCAGCTATTAAAAGGCTGAATATATTTTGGCTCTTCCACTTAAAAGAAATCTGAAATCATTTCTCAATTAACCTCCATGCGTCTTAACTTTGACGTTAGTATCAGCATTATTCTACATAAGTGATTGATTACATACCTAATACATCAACTGGAATGTTTATTTATCACTAATGTCATCTACTTTATACTTGAATAAAAATTTCCTCTTTAGATACTTTAATCCCTCTAAACCGTAAACTTTTAACGGAATTTTTGTTCAAAACCTTTTCGTTTTTTTTATCATTATAAGGAGAATGTTTAAGCAGTAATTAAGAGGAAATGACTGTTTTTTTTTTCATTTGTTTAACAGCTTTATTCATTACTACTTTCTACTACTTTTCAGCGGGGTAAAATCGACATTTACAGATGTAGAATAGCTAAAATATATCGATTTTAACTGCCTTTACAAATAATGGGCATTACACTAAATCTTGCTTAATTGAAACTTTTAAATTTCTGCTCTGAAAACTATGGCGAAGGAAAAATAATGGATCGGGAGCTTGGCAAAAGAAAATTCAAAGATAATGGCAAAAGGGGGTTTTATTTGAATTATTGAACATTTACAAAATGGCAACAGAGTGCCTGAACCATCACAGTGCCCTCTGGTGTATAAAAGAAAATGTTTTTCTTTCCTTCTTTCTTTCTTTCCTATCTTTCCAAAGACTTACATTAGAATATTTGATTTGGTTTCAATTCTCTGATCATGTAATTTGAAGCGCAGTAATTGAGATTACTTTTTTTCTTTAGTTGGGTGCTTTTAATTAAGAAATGCATGTTTAATCACCTACAGTACCTGATTTTTTTGTCCCTCTTTGTAATGAGAAAACGTTACTCATTTTATTTCAGAAATAAAGCACTTGAATTGAATTTTCCTTCTAATAAGTTGTCTGCTTGAAAAACAAGGCAGTTTTTCATGAGTTCTAATCGTAAAAAGATGGTTTTTTATTTAGAAAATTTTTTTAATGATTGAGGTTGATTTTTTTTAAAATTAGAGAGCTTTATATGAAAGATTGATTTGCTATCTGAGGATTAAGACTGATTATCTGAATTTTTAATTCCTATTAATACTAACTATATTAGCCTGTGTTTAAAATGAAGCATATTTTTCAATGCACCGTTAACAGAAGTAGTTCAACATTTCAAGATACAATGGAGCTAAATTTGCTACAACCTTTCAAGAGAGACATGTTTAACCATGATTTGGTTCCTTAATTAATTTAAGCACAAAATCGTGGTTCAAAGTTTCTCCACACAAAAGTTGCAGCTAATTTACACCTTTTCATGGTGATATGTGAACTTCTATTATTAACGGTACATCGTGAAATCAAATAATCGATTTTACATTAAAAAAATCATTCATTTAAGTTTAGTTACTCATATGATTTTAAAAAATTATCTTGCGTTGCTGCAAGTCTTTGGCATTACTATTTTATTGATATTTGAATTTTAGGAATTGCTCAACTAGTTTCTGATTAAAAACTTCTAGCAAATTGATTCTACTGCACCAGATTCCTTTTTAGAAACTCTTCGTTTCAAACCTCATTATTCTTTGGAGTTTTTCTCAAAAGTGCTCGTAGCAGTTGTGAAAATTCAAAACGTATCTGTACAAAACATTAAATAGACCAAATATATTCAAACATGCTACCCTTCATCTTAATTAAAGCAATTATTCTATAAATATTTCATAAGAACAAAAATTATTTTTCAGGATGTACCAGTTACAGTATATTTTAATGCTAATAATTTAAAAAATTCTCATAAAACGCATTAAATTATCAGTTCACTAATACTTTGATTTATTCTTATCGCAACTTATTGATGTTTATTTTTAAGTAACATTTCTAGTCTCCTGTTTATTAATTATTAGTATGCTATCACATGCAAGATGTTATTTTTTTGCTGTGATTAATAAAGACTTTCTTATAAAATTGTGTAGCATATTAATTTCTTATATATATACCACTATTATAAAAATAACATTTCATATTTCAGGATAGCAATTCACTCAGAGATGTTTTCTTCAAAAACCTCTTACGAGTAGGGATTTTTTATTTTATGAGTATACACTGAGTATATCGTTTAGAGTTCCTTCCGACCTTTCAGGATATTCCCTACCCAATTTAGATCCTCATCATAAGGAAAATGGGACTTTTATATAATAGAATCTATAGTAAATTGCTATCTGGTGAGAGTTCACAACAATTTTTTTAGAATACTTGGGCACTGCATGCACAATAGGATCTAAATTGATTGACCACCTATCATGTCACCAAATTTCATTCCATTCGCTTTAGTCGTTATTACGCGATGCGCGAACAAAACAAAAAATGTCACAGACAGAATGACAGAATAACAGAACGACAGACAGACAAACTTTTTTTCGACGACCGTACTGGGTTCCCAGGTGCTTGAAGTGGGTAGAAACTACAAAATTTTTGAATTCCAAGTAATGTAGCCAGAAGTCTAATTTTATTTATATAGATATCTTTGATCCATATTTAAGGAATAAAAGCTCAGGTCAGTGTTTTTGAAACACCCTGTATATACATATGAGTGTATATATATATATATGTGTGTGTGTGTGTGTGTGTGTGTGTGTGTGTGTGTGTGTGTGTATCCCTCCCGAAAAAGAAAACAAATCTTTTGAAAAATTTTTGTTATTTTCTGATAAAACACCCGCACATACACCCTATAAAATTTTTTAAATCCATGCCGTCAAAGTAAATAAAATATGTGCATCTGCTCTCTTAAATTCTGCCACTCGATGCTGCTAAGAGAACTGTCACTTTTTCTTGAAAGATGGAACTACAACGTGATCAATAAAAGCGCTCCGACTTGACGCTTTCCTTGGGTAAAATCGAGCTGTAAGTGTGTGCTGGACGTCAGATTTTCCGGAAGAACAGAATCTATTTTAGTAGATTTTTGAATATCCGGAGAGGTTGTTTTTTTTTTTTTCTTGTCGGCATTCTAATGCAGTTTATTTGGATTAGATAGCTTAGTATTCTGGAAAGAAAAATATATTTCAAAAAACTAAAAAAAAAACCGTTTAGGAGATTGTACTTAATAACTCTTCATAAAACTCTAGTGTGGTTTATTTAATATTATATTATAATTAACGAAACTTAAAGCAACAACTCTATGAGCATACTTTTGAATAATTGCTGATATACAGGGTGTTTAAACTTCTGCTATAAACAGCTCTGTGCAGCCAAAATGAGCAAGCAGATTCCCACCAAATTTGGCATGATGACTGTACACTTTATGCAACTTAGGAAGCTTTAGAAAAGAAAGAAGGGATAAAAAAGCAAGGAAATCTGAAAGTGTTTCAGATTTTAAATGCGCAGTAAATTGCTATATATTAAAAGCGTATTATAATCCATTCGTCATCCCTATTTTCCTCTCTTATTCCATTAAGTTGGAAAGTGTATCATTATTCATGAGTGTGCCGTATTTTTCTTCTTTGTTCCATTAAATACTTCTTTGCAATCGAAATCTACATTAAAATCGTCTTGAAAAACTGTTACAATCTTCGCCAAACATATACCAACAATACTTCATCATTTTAAATATTGCTTCGAATGGGCATCATAATCCATGTGTGCCGTGTTTGTCTTTCTTATTCCATAAAACAAATATTTGGAATTGAAATCTATATTAAAATCGCCTACTAATGCTAATTTACAATCTTCGCCTTGCATATTTTATTTTAACTATACTTTCCTAGTTTCTAGCCAAATTCGGAAGATATCGCCAAGCTTTGTTTGGTTTTGAAGTTATTTTATGGCAGCAAACTCTGCGATCAATTATCAAAAATTGCAAACCTTGTGCGAATTTCAAGATTTTAATCTCCCTCCCCCACCTCTGCATTATCTGTCAAACCCATTTGAAAAGATCATCACCGTGACATTTCATGTCTACAAAACTAGACAGGGTTGCTATCATACCGCTATAAATCTTGCTATAAAACCGCGTAGAAAAACCTGGGACTGAAGGAAATAGCACCCTAGTACTTAAAAAGAAAAAAATTAAATTAAATTAAATGAAAAATGTTCCCAGAATAACGTTTTGCATTGAAAACTGGTGAATTCGGCTTAAAAAACGGCCCACATTTGCTAATAAGTATTAAAAAATTATGGGATAAATATTGAAATCATTTGCACACTTCGAGTTATTTTCACTTGTTTATTCCCCTAAAGCGCCACCTAGTGAACACTTCTCGAACTCTTTTTTTTTTTTTTTTTTTTTTTTAGAAACTTTCTTAAGAACTCTCTTATATTGTCCATATACCAAACAAATTTAGTGGCAATCTTCAGATTCATGTAACCCGCAGAATGCTATTTATAATTCTAAAGCTATTATTATTCCTAAGTATCGATACTCCAAATTTAATTTAAATGTACTACTGTAATTAAGCCATAAAGGAAGTAAATTTAAAGCACTTGTGCGTAAAATATATTTCGTTTTCTGATTCTGAATTTTGAAAAAAGAATTAATATAAAAAATATTTGGTTCAAAAAAACTTTATGACATAATTATGTTACGTCAGTTCTCATGCATTAGGATATGTCTAACTGAAACAATGACTTATCAGTAATAATACCATGCATAGATACTATCTCCATTACAGAAACATTAATCGATATCCTTAATAATTAACACTGCTTTAACTAATTGTACATCCATGCTTTAATTTATCAAAGTTTAATAAACTTGAAAGATAAATTTTCAAGAATCTATGAGTGAACCACTAAGAATTTAGCAATTTATAGTCAATTTTATACGTTACTTTAAAAGTTTTTGGAATGCCCTTTTGTGTAATACATATTGTTTAGTTTTCTTAAATTAATTCGAGATAGTTACATTTAAAAAAATATATATATTCTTTTTACTTATTCTAATTTTAGCTTCAAAACTATTCAGTTTTACCAGTAAAATATCTTATATTACTGTCAGATCAAGGATATTTTTTGTGCAGAAACTACCAACCGTAATAATTATTTTTTAAAGTCTATTGAAATATTTTAGGCTTTTGTTTCAAAATTCGTTCTTATGGCAAACAAAGTCATAATTTTATCTTGATAATATTAACATCGTAGTTTATTTTTTGCTCCAGCTTATCAAGCATGCTTTAATTACGTTTTGTAATAAGAATTTTTGAAAGAAAGTGTTGTAACAGCCCTAAAATAATCTACATATTTCGAAAATTTTCATTGATTATGACTTTATAAGTATCTTTTAATGATAGCTTTAGTATAATTTATATTGTAAATGTTTAACTAACACATTTGAGTTTTCCATCCATCTTTGCTTTCATTAAAATAACTCAAAGCTTGCAGCAAGCAAGATAATCTGATCGCCGATCGCAGCTTTTCAAGTTTGCACTTTGTTAAGAGTTTCAGGGTTATTTTTAAAATAATCGAAAATTTCAAAGTGTATATATTTTAAACCATAATGATTTTCCTTCATAAAGCATTTTTAAAGGATTTAATGTATTAAAAGTTGAATATGAAGGTTTGAAATTAATAAAAAATTTCAAAATTCGATTTTACTGAACGGCGGAACCTTTCTGAGATTATTGTGATATACTCTTCATTTTCAGAAATTATGCACCAAAGAAAATTTGTGTAAAAATAAGTAACAGCTTTAAAATAAAGCAAATTTAACAATGTAAATGACTAACTCGAAATATATAAGAAATTTCAACATTCATTCAACCGTTTGGGGGCATTTATTAACTAATTTGCGCCTTTTTTTGCGGAGAATTTACTGGCTTTCCATACAAAGAGCCACCTGGTGGATATTTTTTGAACTCAAAAAAAAAAAAAAAAAAAAAGAAAAGAAAAGAAACAGACTTCTTAGAATGCATCCCGTATACAATGCCAAAATGGATGGCAATATGCTCAACCGTTTCAGGCGGTCTATTCTGCTACGTTCGTTTAAGCGAACGTTCGGATTTGTGAAGTAATTCGAAACGTATGCTAATCTAAACATTCGGTAGGGAGAATCTGCACCTAAAGCAAATGACGTCAATTTGAGTCGCATATCCGAACGTTCGCTTAAACGAACGTGGCAGAATAGAGCCCCAGCTGAAGAATGCTGTTTGTAGGGAAAGTTTAACTATACCCATAACCACCCTGTAGTATCCATTAAGTTTTAGTCGCATCCTACGAAAACAGAGGACGGAAATTTTTATTTCAGCTAAAACATATAAATACAGGGTAACCATAAAAAAGTTTCTTGTTTAACAGCAGCGCAACTCACCAAAAGAGCAGAGCTAACGTTTAGCCAGAAGTTCTTTGACTGACTGCTGATGTATGCACAAAATGGGTTCTAACGGTTCTAACTTAACTGAACGTATTTTACTTGCAAATTTCCTTTTCCCACTCGTGACTGTATTTTTGCGATGGCCTTTAGGAAACTCAAAAGGCTTGAAATCATGTGGGAAACTTTAATGTCTGTTCTAGCCCTGAGAAGTAAGACGAAAAAAAATTAAACTGAATCACTATGAATTAGGGCCGCAGAGGATTAATAAGATTAGGGACGGACGCGTGACAAAAAATAGGCGTCTCGCGTCTCGCAAAACAGCCTAAAAGCTTTGTCTCGTCTCGCAAAACCCCTATATCGTTATCTTAAAAATACTTGTCTCGTCTCGCAAAAAAGCTGTAAATCTCGTGTTTCGTCTCGCATCCAATCCTAAATAAGATATAATAGCGTCTTCTTGCATTTGTTGTAATTGCCTTTGTAACTCTCCAACAAGGTTTAAAAGTGTTTATTATTTCGGTTTGCCTGTCTAACTGCTTAAAAATATGAATCGATTACTACCAATTATTCGTATGTGCTGTAGCATGTACCTTTTTGAAAATGGTGTATGTAGAATTTATAGATTTTTCACAAGAGTGCCTAGAAGAATTCAGACACATTACGACCCATGAACAGGCATTCTTTGAAGCGTATTTTACAGATTCAGCTATTTTAAACAAAAAAAATTAATATACGTTATCAAGGATTATACAAAATAATGGCCTCCATAGAAAATCGTGTCCGTAGAATTTATATTTTTCCTATAGTGGAGCACTCAAAACAATTGAAATACATAACGCTCTATTGGGAGTCATTCTTTAAAGCCTATTTAAGAGATTTAGCTGTTTCAGACAAAACAAAATTGATATATGTTATTAAGGATTTCAAAATAATGCTCTCCATTGAAAATAGCGTCTACAGCATTTGTAATTCTAAGGAGTACTAGTCCGTAGAAGTACTCAAAGAATTCCAATGCAATGCGCTCTATGGGCAGCCATTCTTATGCCCACCCCGTATATTATTCTTACCCCTCTTCTGAGGATTTGGGAAATGGAGGAATCCATGTCAATTGTTTCTTCTGAAATGATTAAGGTGTTTACTGTGCCACTCATACTGAAGCCGGTGCTCACTTAACCCTTTAACGCGCGGTGTCCTCGCTATGAGGACCCAGACGTTTTCACTGTTGTCAGTCACGAAGAATAAATTTGATTTCTATGAAAATACTTGAGGGTGACATAGTTGCACGAGAATTCTTTACTTTTTAGCTCATAATTTCCCGTGAAAATTGTCAGGATTATTTTTAACAGCACTGACATCTGCTAAAACCGGAAGAATGCGATGGAAATACATTGATATAGAAGAACAGCTGGATAGGCTGCCCAATGCTGAAAAAAGGGCAGCCGTTGCCATCGCTCGATTTAACGACCAGCGAGATGGCGGTCGATGAAATCGTTCATCGCTTCCCACAGATCTAGAGACCATTTTTTGACACAGCTGGCTGTGCATGCACAGCCAGTCTGTGATTTGGTCGAATTGATTGTTCGCCATCTTGCTGGTAGTTAAATCGAGCGATGGCAACGACTGTCCTTTTCCAGAAATGATTGCTCTTCAAAGGGTTAATAGACATTTTTATTTACCATGTACACTTGCCGGGCGTCAAATTGCAGACAAATCCTAAATTAAATGGTGCTTATTAAAATTTCAAACTCGCCCCCTGGAACAGCGCCAGATTCTCGGAAGATACCAGATGCGACGGGGCGTTAAGTATTTAATTAGTTCACGCTTTCGCGCACTTGGCGACGTAGAACAGAATGCGTAAATGATTTTCGATTCCTTAAGTTGTTAACTCGCTTATTACTAAGGAGCTCAAGATCGGCTTTATTAAAACTGTGCGTGTTGTGTATTCGATACGAAATATTTTGATAAACTAAATATTTCTATTTTGATCTCGATAGTTAAAATTTTGATGAAGTTTCTGATGAAATAGTTAGTGCGATTAACTATTCATTGTGCGCTGGAATTCAAGTCGCGATTACGGTTGAATGAGGCGATCTATGGGGTAATCTCCCCCTCCAACCTGAGCACACTGAAACCTAAATATTTTTCGAGTCGTTAGGGAGTTTAACCCTTTGAAGCGCAACTATTTCCCAATGTTGAAAGAAGGACAGCCGTTACCATCGCTCGATTTAACTACCAGCAATATGGCGGTCGATCGAATCGTACATCTCTTGCCACAGATCTAGAGACATTTTTTTAGCATTGGGCAGTCTATCCAGTTGTTCTTCTATATTAATGTACTTCCATCATATTCTTCCAAATTTCAGCAGATGCCAGAGCTGTTAACAATAATCCTGACAATTTTCACGGTAAATTTTGTGCTTAAAAGGGAAGGATTTTCGCGTAACTAAGTCACCCTCGAGTACTTATATTGATATCAAATTTATTCTTTGTGACTGGCAACAGTCAAAACGTGAAAGCTTTGTGTCCCCATGGCGAGGTCATTAAAGGGTTAGCTCACTACTGAACCCATGTCGAACTTGTTCGCTCCCATAATTAGAAAGACACAACGGAAAAAGACTTTTCTTCTGTGACCAGTGTTTCTTCCCTGCTTAGGTCTTTGAAAGCTCCACCGGAAGCCAACGATTGTGCAAGCTCAGCACTAGTACCCAGCGTTACATTCAAGGACCTAAGCTGTGAAGCCAAGACTGGTCGCAGAAAAGCTGTCTTCTCCTTGCACCTTTTCAATGCTGTGAGTGAATAGATCTAATATGGGTCCAACATTGAAAATGAAGAGTGGGGGGAAAAGAATGATCTATCCATCCTCCAAATCCTATCCTATCCGATCCTTACTCCATCTCTCGAGTTAACTACCACACATTCCTAAGCCTCAAATCGAAAGAGCCATGGAAACGTATTCATACAGACCATGCTGGTCCTATCGAAGATAAACTAATATTTATTGTGGGAGATAGTGCTACAAAATAGAATACAGCCAGCTGCGTCAAAAAAAAAAAAAACTTTAGCTCTGTAGCACGCGATGGGTTATTCGATCGACCACCATATTGCTGGTAGTTAACTCGAGAGATGACAACGGATGTACTTTTTTGGTTTAGAAACCATTTAACCGTATTTTTTGCGGCTAGCAGTTGAAAGCGTTGGATGGTTTCACCGCACGTGAAATGCCGACACCGGGCGTTAAGTGAATACTACAATTTACGGTGGTCGAAGGAAATCTTCAACTTTAATGAAGTAATGGCTTTCTTAGAAAAAGAAAAAAAGCTTCAGAAATAGATTTGTGTATATTTATTTCGGTAATTTTAAAAGTTAGCAGCAAAACATTTTTTTTTTTTTTCATTTCATATGTGAATTGCGTATCTCCAAAATATTAAGTAAAATATTAATGACATATTGAGAATTAAGTATGTAGAGTTAATCAAAATGATGCGGCTTATCAAAACTTTTAATGATTCATTTAATGCATACGAATTACCAAACGTCGAACTTGGAGCACCTACTGACATTAGTAAATCTCTGTTGTTGTACCTTTACAAAGAGGTTGTGCGATAGTTGTATATGCGCTATCAGACAGAGTTTCTAATCGACGAGTTTGACAATGAATGATCTTTCTTGATTCTATAGTTGCGTAGTTACATTTTCATTTGATTCAATATAAAAAGAAAAGTAAAAAGAAAATCTGAAACATTTTCATATTTTAGAAACGCACTAAAGTGCCATGTATTCAAAGCGAATTATAATCCATGCACATGCCTCATTTGTCTTTCTTGTTCCATTACATTGGAAAGTATACTACAACCCATGTGCCGGCCCTATTTGTCTTCCTTGTTCCATTATGTGTGTCGTATTTGTCTTCCTTATCCCATAAAATACTTCTTTGGAATTAAAATCTATTAAAATCATCCTCTGAAACTGTTTTTCAATATTCTTCAGGCGTATTCTAACTATATAATTAATTATCCTATTAACAGTGATAGTAACCCGTTAAAGAGTGTGTTTTAAGATTTTCTCGCCTAGTATAGAAGATATCGCCATCTTTTGAGGACTTATTTTTTGTGAAAAACTTGGCGATAAATCGCCAAAATGGCAAACTTTTTTTTTAATTTTAGGGTTGGACGCGAGACGGAAAATAGGCGCCTGGCATCTTGCAAAACAACCTAAAATCTTTGTCTCGTCTCGCAAAATCTCTATATCGTTAATGTTAGAAATGTTTGTCTCGTCTCGCATTTTTTTTTTTTTTTTTTTTTTTTTTTTTTTTTTTGAGTAGACAAAAATTGTCGTCTGAAATCTCAAGTGCTGAAAAGTTTTCAGTTTTGGATTTAAATGAAATCTCTTTCTTGAGATATCCCAACGGATAACTTAACGGCAGTTTTATAGCTGCCTTTCCTCAGACAGTGACTCTTGCACTAAAATTGAGTTCATATCGTCATTTCAAATTACGGATTTTTAACGCTACTAACTATTCATGTTACACCCATACATTAACATTCATTTTGCACGAAACTCTCGCAACCGAGTTGGTAGTTATTCAATCTAATTCCATTTCAGACTTTTCGAACATGCGAAACTTTCTAGGAAAGTGTTTAGACCCGCACGGAAACGTAATGGACACTGGAATACACGAAAGTGTTTTAATTCTTAACAACAGTTAAGCTTGTAAGCGAATTTTTCCTCCTGTAATTAGGTGTTTTAATGAAACGTCATGTTCAGGTTGTACGGACTTGGTCGCGTTCCAGAGAGGTATTATGTCATAAAGTGTACGACTAAAGTGTTGCTTTCGTTACACTTAACTGTGAATACACTGTTGAAATAGCTGAGGGCCGTTAAAATAACTGCTTGTGACACAACGAGTTTTAAAGTGTTGGTAAACTGAAGCATTCTTTCTTATTTTGTAAATAGCAAAAGCTAAATTATGTTTAAGAGGTCTCCTTACCTTTTAAAAACTTACTTATTACCTTTGAAAAAATATATATTATTTCATACGTTTTTCTAAGCATATTAAAAATACAATATTCCTATCTTTGTCCACTTAAAATAAATCATTAATTTCATATTCTATTTTTTGCGTTACATTTACCATAGTAACAGAATTAATTGCTTTCACTGAATTTATTCAATTTAACGAAAAATGTAGTCCTTTCTAGAGTTCCTAGACTCAGAAGGTGAAAATACATAAATATGAAATAAACAGAACATTAACCTACTGGGGCTTCGTAAGACTCGAATTTTCAATTCCTTTCCAGTCACGTTGCTTTCTAGTGTCTTCGCATGTAGTATTTTTACTAGCCTAGAAGACAGCGACGTCTGAAGACAGAAAATCGGAACTTTTTGGAAGCTTTATCCGTGTAAATGATAGCTATCGTTAAATATTAGTCCATGAGCCAGATGCATTGTTTTTATATAAAACTAGCTGAAGTACCCGTTCTTCGCACGGGAATGAATGGACTTTTTGATATTACGATTTGTGGTGATTACTATTCATTGTAATAAACAGATATAGCAAAGTGGATATCGCGTTATATTGTGTCCAATAATCATGCATACCGAATTGCAAGGCAATCGTTTGTACGGTGCAAAAGGCCATGCGGCGTAGCGCAATCTAGTGGCGAGTTTTAGCAAAACGGATACGTCGAAAATATTTTTCGCATTCAGATATCGATGTATACGAATTTTCATGACTATCGGCTGGACAGTCCTGAAGTTCATGTGTTGACGCGACATCTAGTGGCAAGTTATAGGAAAATGGATAGCGCCAAACTCTTCCCCGTGTTCAAATATCTATGTATACCTATTTTCATAGCGATTATTTGCACAGTCAAGAAGTGATACACTGCAGGGCCATCTAGTGGTTCAATAAAGTAATGTTTTGCTACAACGCCGTCAAGTGGCGAGTTATAGCAAAATGGATAACGCCAAAATATTTTCATTGTTCAAATAGCTATGTATACTCATTTTCATAGCGACCGTGTTCAACTATCTATGCATACCAATTTTCATAACGATCATTTGCACAGTCAAGAAGTGATACACTGCAGGGCCATCTAGTAGTTAATTAAAGTAATGATTTGCTACAGCGCCGTCAAGTGGCGAGTTATAGCAAAATGGATAACGCCAAAATATTCTCATTGTTCAAATAGCTATGTATACCGATTTTCATAGCGACGTTTGAATGGTCAAGAATTTGGCCTGCTGCAGCGTCATCTAGTGGCGAGTTAAAATAATAATGCATTGCAGTGTCATCTAGTGGTGAGTAACATCAAAAGGAACGCAGTTAGAATATATTCTTCGTGCTCAAATGTGTAAGTATAAAAAATTTTATGCCGGTCGGTCGAACGGTATAGAAGTTGATGGTTTGCAGCGCCATTTAGCGGCAAGTTACAGCAAAATGGATAGTGAAAAATATTCTCCGTGTTCTGATATTCGCGTGTACCACATTTCATCGAAATCGGTTGGACGATATTCGCATAGCAAACGGCTAATCGGAATAGAATTCAACGTTGTGCTGCGGCACCAAGTGGCAAGTTAAGGAAAACGGATAGCATAAAAACCTTCTCCATCATAAAAGACTTTGGTGAACCAAATTTCATCGTGCAAAGGTGCTCAACGGTGCTGGAGTTTTTCAACCTCATAAACACATACCAACATTCATTTTTATCTATAACCAGTGTTATTATATATACCAGTCTCAAATAAAATCCAGTTTCAAATCTAAGCCTCGCAAAAGTGCCAACACACGCCATTTTTCAAGAGTTTTTTCAGGGAATCATTCGAAGCATTGACTTAGCAGCAATCAATATGCGAAATGGTTCGACCGCCAAAGAGTAGCCAAAGAGAGTTATTTGAAAATTGGAATCCCTTAATACAGCCGATTTTTTTTTTAAATTATCAACTATAATGTGTTTTATTCATCGTTACTCCGATGTACTAAATGAGAAGATTTCAGTTTTCTGAAATTTGGCGGAATTCCCCCAACTTAAATCAATGTACTCAATTGGCGAGAATTCTGAAGATCGCTTGAAATCCCTTAATAACTGCATTATTTCTTCACGGATCATTAAAATTTAACGCTGTATTCTAATAAAACCTTTGCACTTGTTTCCAAATATCTATTTCCTTAAGCTCTCAATAAATTGCGCAAAGCCGAAAACTGTGCAAACCGCTAGAACTCACTTACTAAAAATCCATATTTCAGCCATTTTATTTTTTCGCCAAACTAAAAGAATTTACACATTAGCCTCGGAAATCTTCAATTCTTATTGTTTTGCGTGTAAAGCATTACATTCCTGCTCTGATTTCCCATGCACACGATATTATAATTTTAAAAAAAAATAACCTGACGAATATAAACTAACAAAAAAAAAATCATTATTATTCTTTTATTTTTACTTTGAGAATTTAAAACATTTTATTCGGCAAAATCGCCACGCATGGCAACCACGATCCTTATTTCACACTTTTTTCACTACAGGGGTTACAATTACGGAAAGCTTTTTGCGTGAAGAGCATAAAAAATCTCTTAAATTCCGGGAACGGGTGGACTTTCAAAGTTTTAAAGTGGACTACGATTTATTCTATATTATTTTGCATATCTGTGCTAAATTTCAGGCCGATAGGTTCATTTTTGTGGATTTGTATACGAACGACATTTTATTCGGCAAAATCGCCACACATGGCAACCACGATCCTTATTTCACATTTTTTTCACTACAGGGGTTACAATTACGGAAAGATTTTTGCGTGAAGAGCATAAAAAATCTCTTAAATTCCGGGAACGGGTGGACTTTCAAAGTTTTAAAGTGGACTGTGATTTATTCTATATTATTTTACATATCTGTGCTAAATTTCAGGCCGATAGGTCCATTTTTGTGGATTTGTATACGAATCAAATCCACAAACAAACAAACAAACAGAATTTCATTTTTATTTATAAGATTTCGTCATTTGTTGTTTCTTTATAGACCAGACTTACTATTTACTTTGCTTTAAACAATGATTAAAAACAATGACACGTTGTAAAACCTACCAAAAAATGGAATCAGAATTATAAATCCTTTTATCAGAGCAATAAATAATTTCAAAGGGCAATAAATTAGAAAGCATTTTAAACATGGGGATAAGCCTTTGGTTTAAGGATTTTAAAACTTTTTCTAGAAGGAAGCATGGGAAATAAGATTATACTTGAACTGAAATACCCCTTTTAATGGTTCAAATTTTTTTAAGTTAATAAATTATCTTAAAAATGGAAACAATAGTTATAGGTGCATGCAAGTTTCATTTCAATAAAACTGAAAGGAACTTTTTTTCTGCTAGAGCTCATTATAAAACAAATATATAACTTACAGCTAACTTGATGAACAGTGTAAATCATTTTACACTATGAAATGAACAATATTATGTTGTGTCAAACTTAAAGTACTAATACCAGTTAAAACTAAAGTGGAAAGATAATTTTTCTCTAAAATCTCGCAATACATAAGAGATAAAGCACTTATTCAATAACAAGTTAAAAATCTACTTCCTTATTTTTTAAAAATGTTAATGCTTTATAGATTTCAAATTAAAGAACAGCTTAAATGTTTAAATGTTTTCCGGATTTTTTCATTGGAATGTTGCCAGGCTTTGAAATCTCCGCATAGTAAGGCACTTTAAACATTTAATTAGTCTCTACATTAAAAATTTCAGGTGTGTTAACATAACTAATAACTTTTACGTTACAACATTTGAAATATTTTTAGTAAGTTTTCTATGCAGAAAGGGTTCATTTTGATTAACCTTTTCAAAATTCTAACAGCTACCTTTCGTGCAATTAGAGCATAAAAGTTAGAATTAATAATCATTTTTAAAGGAAAATTATTAAGTAATAGATTTTGGTCTGTTTTTTTAAGCTGCCGCCCAAGTTTAACTTAAAATTAAATCAGTCTTTTAATTATTTAAACTTTTATAAAGGACATAAGTTTAAAAAACACACTACCTAGATTATTTATTTTTTATTTTTTGAAAGTGGGTATTAAGATGCAGGGTTGTTTCCCGGTGGTGTATTATTCTGTAATTTAATTTCACATTTTGCTTTCTTGTTAGTTTAAATTCCTTTACTAGATTAATACCAAATTAAAAGCATTTTTGCTTGTTTTCATTCAATTCTTTCTCGTCTGAAAAGGGAATTCAATTTTCAAGCTCATCTCACATAATCAATGTTTTTTAATCTTCTGATTGGTCCTGATTGGAACTTGTTAAGAAAAAAACTTAACAAGTTAACTTGAAGAAAGGGAGAATAGTGAGGATCTTCAAAACAACGTTCGGGTCAATTTCACATCGCTACGTTTTTCGAGATTCAATCACGACTAATGCTTGAACTTTCATGACAATTATGCCTAAAAATATCCATGTTTCTATCTAACTTTTGATAATAAATTTAATTTCTTATTCAGTCTCGTCTTCTATAGAAGACGAGACCTCCGATAGATTATAATCTATCGGAGGCTGGGGAAGCGAAGCACGTAATTTACTTAACCGGAACATTAAAAATACTGGTGTAAAATTGTCAAAATTAATGAACACATTTATAAATAACGCACATAAAGTAAAATAAAACAGTACTGACCATTTTGGGTAGTACAAAGAGTTGCTGCTTTATTGTGTATTTATGTGTGTCATTTCCAATGTTATTTATTACTTTTAACGTAAATTACTTGCTTAAAATCGTGTATGTTTAGATTTGCCTTGTCTAACATTTATAAAATAACTGTTATTCTTGGATATTATTCATCAAATTCTAATTTAGCAGAACAAGAAAAAAAATGAATTTGCTTAAAATTTAATATCTTTCAACGTTGAAGCAATTGGCAGAAAATCTATAATGCAGTTTCTCTAGAACCTTAAGTTCTTGCATGTCATTGAAATGAAGGGCTCTCTCTAGAACAATTTATTAAAATCCACACAATCAATGATTTTCATCTTATATTCTCTATGTATGAATGCATTAAATGCTGAGAAAATTAATTTTGAATTTTCTCTACGAAAATAAAGCACACAATACATCAGGAACCCTCGTGTTCGTTGCGTATATATCTGTAAAATAAAAGAGGAGAATCGTCTGACAGGAGCCTTCGCCGTCAAAATAAATTCAAAAACTATCTTCCGTTGCATTTTATATTTCCTTTTCTAGCTTTTCCATTAAATTCCAAATTTAAGTGTCACTCGTACTTCTTTTGGGAATGCAACGTAAATTATGAATAATTCAACAACACCCACTCTCTTACAAATTTCCTTCCATCTTTCTTGCAGGCTCCTCTTTTATCATCTTTTTCAGAATGAACTGTTTTAGAGGGAGTGCGCAGTTCTTGTTATGTGCCAAATGAACTATTTCGGCAGTAATTCTTGTACCTTAATTACGCACTTCTTCGTGATGTTGATGTAATTTGTAATTTGAGTTTTAAGCTTTTAAGTGTTCACGACTGTTTAGTGTTGCGCTTTGCATGAGGGGGGGGGGGTTTGCTTGGTAAATATTACATGCTTTTATAGTTAATAATTCGTGCTTCTTTTGAAGTGAAATGTTGTATAAATAGAAGATGCTATGTTGATTGCATAATTGGTTGCATTGAATTTTAAGGACATCCTTCATAAGTAATTTTGTATCCTGTTCGTACGTTATTTTTTCTGAATGGCACCAACTAGCTGCCCCGCGTTGTTACATTAGCTTTTGCATTATAGTTATCTGTGTAAAATACTTTGTTAAGTTCGTGATTTCAGTAATTCTGCTCAAGCAGCTGTTCATCACTTAAAAAATGTTTTTAATCAGTAGAACTTTTTTTGATATTTTGTTTTTTCTCTGATAACGAACAAAAGTTTTGTTGCTTCAACTAAACATTGTGCAGGTTCAAAAAAAATTATTTGGTTAAAAAATTCAAACAAAAATTTTGTCAAACAAAAATAGAAAAATAGTTTTTTCGTGGTATGAGAATTTTTGAAACCCTAATTCAGTCATCAATATTATTTTTACTAATTTTGTACGAAATGGAATCGATAAGATTCAATCATTGCATGTTTCACATATCATTCAGCGCCATCAACTGTTTTGAAAGTAAACCCATTCATATATATATATGTTACAGTGAAAACCCGAAATCAGTCAAAACGAGAATTAACTAGGGAAAACGCGTTCTGACTGAGTGCATCAGGGAAAACCCGAATTAACTATTCAAAACGCGTTCTGACTGGCAGAGCTAGGCAAAACCCGAATTAACTAGGGAAAACCCGTTTTATTGGAGTAGCGGTAGCACGTTTTTGAGAGGCCCCTACAGCGGAGGCATATTTTCCAGCGGGCTCCCTACAGCGATGGCCGGACCCACTGATTTTTTTCGGGTCTCGCAAAGGGCCAACTTTAGCATATTTTCAAGGGAGCCCCCTTAAGTGATAGCCGGACGCAGTAATAGGGAGTTTGAGCATACCGTTTCTTCCTACGCTAACGCTATCCGCTATACGGAGTATTTTGACCAACTATGTTTCGCATTTTATGCGTGCGCATGCGCTTTATTGTCCAATGTCATTTAACGTTAGCTTTACCGCGAAACCGGGCCTGCACAAACTCCCTAATGTTTTTTGGGTCTCGCAAAGGACCAGCGTTAGCATATTTTCCAGGGAGGCCCCTACAGCGGTGCCCACTGATGTTTGTTTGTGTCTCGCAAAGGGACACCATTAGCATATTTTCGAGGGGCCCCCCTAAAGCGACGGCCGGACCCATCGATGTTTTTTTTTTGGTTCTCGCAAGGGGCCAGCGTTATCATATTTTCGAGGGGGCTCCTTAAAGCTATGGCCGGACCCAGTGATGTTTCTGGGGTCTCGCAAAGGGCCAGCGTTAGCATATTTTCGAGGGGCCCCTTGAAGTGATGGCTGGACACACTGATATTTTTTGGGTCTCGCAGAGGGCCAGCGTTAGCACATTTTCCAGGGGGGCCCTACATCGGTGGCCGGACCCACTGATGATTTTTTGGGTCTCGCAAGGAGACAGCGTTAGCATATTTTCGAGTGGCCCCCTAAAGTGATGACCGGACCCATTGATGTTTCTTTGGGTCTCGCAGGGGGCCAGCGTTAGCATATTTTCCAGGGGGCCTCTACAATGGTGGCCGGACCCACTGATGTTTTTTGGGGTCTCGCAAAGGGCCAGCGTAAACATATTTTTGAGGGGGCCCCTTGAAGTGATTGCCGGACACACTGATATTTTTAAGGGTCTCGCAGAGGGCCAGCGTTAGCATATTTTCGAGGGGGGCCCCTACAGCGGTGGCCGGACACAGTGAGGACTTTTGGGTCTCGCAAAGGGCCAGCAATAGCATATTTTCGAAGGGAGAGCAAGATCCAATTTTTAGTGGATAAAGCATTAACATTCCTGAATTCACATGGGAAAACATGGGGTCCGGCCACCACTGTAGGGGACCCCCTTTCGAAAATATGCTAACACTGGCTCTTTGCGAGACTCGACAAAAATCAGTGGGTCTAGCCATCGCTTTAGGGGGCCCCCTGGAAAATAAGCCTCCTCTGTAGGGGCCCCTCGAAAACGTGCTACCGCTACTCGAATAAAACGGGTTTTCCCTAGTTAAATCGGGTTTTGCCTAGCGCTGTCAGTCAGAACGCGTTTTGCCTAGTTAATTCGGGTTTTCCCTAACGCACTCAGTCAGAACGCGTTTTCCCTAGTCAATTCGGGTTTTGACTGATTTCGGTTTTCACTGTAACATATATATACATAATTGTTTTAAGAAGCATCTTAAATTTTTAACTAATTCAGCAATGGCTATACTTTGAAGTTACCTTACGTCATATTACAAAAGTAGAAAAGGTCTGTTCAATGATATTATCAAGAGTGTAAGAATATTTAGAAACTTTTATACAACTTTTTGGAAAAAAATTCTCCTCCACAGCATCCCCCTTTTTTTCTTTGTTTTTGTTTCACATCAGTGATGAAAATATCAAGGGAAGAAACAGAAACTATTAAAACTTAGGTTTGTGCATCGTAAAATTAACACAGTAAGTTTTGGTAAATACAACCAAAGCTTACATGTTTTTAGTCATTTTTGCGTGATTTTTTTTTTTTTTTTTTTACTTATTCGGATAAATATTACTTTTAAAAATCATATTCTGTAACATATTATTTTTAAATATTTTTTTTATATTTATAAATTATTTTTATTCATATATATAAAATCAAATATGAAATATATATATATATATATATATATATATATATATCATGTTCTGCAGCATTTTAATAGTGATAATTTGTAAATTTTGTAAATATTAATAGAACCACATTTAACAACAAATTTATTAATTATAGGACCTTTCTATAGCAAAGTGGATTTATTATTCTTTTTTTCCTGTTGTAATTAAGTTCTACGATTTTTCACTAACGTTTTTAATTTTCTTTTTCAGCCATGAGACCAAAACATCGTCATGGTTACCTCCAGTGGAATCCTGGGATTCTGGGGGACTGGGGTTACCTTATGGTTGGGAAGCTGCCTTCGACAGAGAAGGGAAAACCTACTTCATCAAGTGAGTACCAGTTACTTTCTTTTCGCTTCGGTTATTTTATTTCATCTTTATTTTTATTTATTTTTTTTGAGCTTCTTCGTGTATTTATATCTTCCTAAGGAAAGAACCGAAACCTTATGAATAACTGTACAGATTTGAAATGTATGTGTTAAATGTACACCGTACTTTGTATTATATAAACTTCCAACATCTTGTTGTAGAATCCTTGAATTTCCTTCGGAGAAATGAGGCATAACCTTGTTTAAGTATACTTTTTTTGTGTAAAATTATTAATTTAGTGAAATCTTCGAGTAAATATTTTTAATTAGATAATAAATTAGTGAAACACCATATATTCTGATATAGAACTGCTATAGTACTTTAATATGTAAATTATTAACATTATAATTGAAACAATGAATTGCTAGAGTTTTAATTAATTAATTCGAAAGTAATTAATTAGTTATAAACTAATTAGTTCAAAATCAATTAATTAATTATAAGTCAATTTTAATTTTTATAAAGTAATCTTATTTTACTTCTAATGTGCACTAAAATATTTACCAAAAATTTCCAATTCACTAGAATTTTATTATTGTTGTTATTTAGTTTGCATTTTGTTAAATTGAACACTTCAAATCCCTGTTATATAGTTTTCTACAAATTAATTTTTTTAATTACATCGTGTATTAGTCAATCTTAATTTTATTTTATTCGTATTTATTTTTTTAGTTCCTGAAACTTAATATCTATTGACTAAGTTCAAAATTTTCAGTTTGTATGCACATGGCGAAATCATTAACACTAAATATTGTTTTGCTTATTAAAATTAATTTGAGAATTTTTCAAAATTTCTTTTTATTTCCAAATATTGCTTTATAAACAATTATTGCGAAGATAACAAAGGAAAAAATTAAAAGAGATGTATCTTCAAGCTTATGTACGCTCTAATTTTTTTGCTGTTATGAAATATTTTCTCCTTTCTCTTTATTTCAGTAGCATTTTAAAAAGATACATAATTAAAGA
Source organism: Cheiracanthium punctorium (assembly GCA_038373885.1). NCBI lineage: Eukaryota > Metazoa > Arthropoda > Arachnida > Araneae > Cheiracanthiidae > Cheiracanthium > Cheiracanthium punctorium. Next base: position 564,657 of record JAWZYV010010632.1, read on the forward strand.
TTAATTGCTTGTTAATTAATCCTTTTAAAATTCAATTACCGAAACGTGTAAGAGCAAAATGCTCTGAAAGCAATGCTAAATTGTATAAAGGAAACAATTTTTAATGTTTAGAGCATATTTTATGAACTAAGTTCTTTCTGTAATAGTTTGGATCTTTTTCAACTAGAAACGTTCTCTACTAATTAGCATTAAATAACAAATTTTACTTTTTCTCCTGTTACATCATTAGTATTTGGTACCTGATTTCGCAAGAGAATAGAAAATAGTTCGCGCTGTAAATAAGAACTAGTTTTTATGTGCGTGGTTTAATTAAGTTTCCAAAAGGAAAAATGGTTGCTTGAAACACCGTGAATTATTGGTACTCTTGGTGCAAAAGACAGAAAAGCGTTGTCTGAAAAAAATGTTATTTATTAATAGTATAATAATCAATATGATCACTCTATGTTCAATAATCGTGTAATTTAATTATATTATAAACAGTTTTCATTGGTTTATTTTATATATAGGTGAATGATTTACTCATGCGAGTATACTATCTACCCTTTTCATAATACCGCATGCCAAGGTGAAATAGCAATGACTTCATGTGTGTTACCTTCGTGATAAACAAATGGCCTTAATTAAACGTCACAAAGTTACTTACCTGTAACAGTCAGACTGTGACTTCACTAAGTCATCTCTGTAAAAACTTTTGGCAACGTCACCAGAATTGATTTTGTCCACTTTTAACGTCGTATGTTGAGTGACGCTATGGCACAGTGACTTAACATGTGTCACTTTCAAACCCATTATGTGCCGTTAACTTAACATCGTGACTTACCTGTGACAGTCAGAGTTGATGCTTTACACTTTAAACGTCGCATCTTGAATGACACTATGGCGATGTCGCTGTGACTCATTTGTTTCACTTTACCGCGTTTCCTGATGCAATTAAGATATATGTTCAAGTATATATTTGATTGCTTAAGTCAGATATTTGCCTTTAACAAAGTAAAAATTTTCAGAGTAAAATCACATTGTATCAAAATGTTGGTTCAAACCTTAAAAAAAAAAATAATAAGATCTTGCAATCACTTCATTCAAATGTCGAACTTCATTCAAATGGCCATATTCATATTTTTAAAAGAACTTTTGAATAATATAATACTAAGGATTTATAAAAGATGTGTAGAATCAAGTAAAATTCATCCTACACATTCTTTTTGTCTAAATTACTGAGTTTCAGAAAATTCTGTTACTACAGTGGTAGCTGAAAATGTGCAATAATGTGCAAATGTTCTGGTGAGTCTACTTTATTCAGTTCTTCATTTTTAAAAATAAGGTATGGGGATTTCTCTAATGTTTATTTTCTTAATTTACACTTCGTTTATTTTAATTATTATAACAATGATTATATATGCTATTTTAAAAACGTGTAAATTAGAACAACGTGTAATTACTGCATAGCTTATTTAAATCTGCTTAAAAAGAAATTAACTTATGTTTAATAATACGTGCGGATTAACCTGCATTACATATTTCAAGGAAGAAAATGCTTGTAATTACTTAATTTTAAAAATGAAACTCTCGCGTGTATACTGAAATAAATTTAAATTTTAACAAGACTTATAAAATTTATCTAGTTGCAGAACTTAACTCTAATAATAACATTTCCTATAACAACAACAATAACAATAGTAATAGTAGAAAAAAAGATATTCCTAACGACAACTATTAGAAAGCAAAACACCTCGAAAAAAAAATAGAATCAAAACAAGCTATGTAAAATTTTTCTTAAAAATGCAGAATCTAATTATAAATATTCTGCAGTTACCTTGCTTGTTCAAAATACTTTTGAGAGAAAAATGAAAGTTTTTACGCAAATTTTTTTAGATGTTTATTACCGTTATTAAAGGAAAATCATGTAAAATTTGCTAAACAAGTTTTTTACTAGAAAATCACGGTCATTATTTATAATTTGCGGAGTGCATTATTCTTCTTAATATGCATCACTGTCACGTCTAAACTCAAATTACTTGCCAAAAGAGGTTTTTTTTTCCCGTTTCTTCGTTTGAACTTAAATAGCATAATCAAAATTTTTGCCTGGCATTTTTGTAAAATGAAAAATAAATCATAGGCTAACGGAAGGTGCCACTCGTACGCTTTTTTTACTTCTGTTGTTTAAAAGCTTTCATGTTTCGCATTTCGCATCTTCTGATTTCTTCCCAGGGGAAGAAAGCTTTCTTCAGAGAGATGAACCCTCGGGGAGCAAAAGTTTGTGTGACTTGCAAATGCGAACACAGTATTCCTTTTAAGATTCGAAAAGTTTTAATTTTGCTTACTTCGCCGATTTTAAATTTATTAGCTGTGCACTGTCACTTTTAATAAAAACAAATATTTCTCGTCCTCTGTTTTACAGCTGGTCGCAGTTTCACGTGTAATTCTAGCATTCACTGTAAGTATAGAAGAATATTTTTGTCCGTTATAAGAATGTGTGTTCGCTTATTGGCCCTTTTAGTTTCAATTCAAAATTTAATTTTCAAAATAATTTTAACTTCTACATATATTTTAGGTGTTTTGTATTAAATGTTCAGCGATCAGTATTATTTGATCTTTCTTTATCGATCTTTCACCATTTTTGCTACTTTAAAGATTGACATGAGTATTTTTTAGGTGATTGTTTCTAGAAAAATATCTTTCTCAAAACTTACGGAATTGTCTACCCTCTAATATAAGCATAATAATATTAAACTTACACATACAAAATGTTTACCACCCGCCTCATACCACCCATTACAGAAGCATCTCAATTTTTACTTACAAACAACACAAATTGTACACCAAGCATTACTTCTACTCTTCATCATTGTATCTCTGAATGATACAAAATGTTATTTTTCATCCTCGTCACACTTAAGTACAGCTGTTTTTAATGGATGAGTTAAAAATTATCCTACATCAATATTAGGAATTCCTTACTAAAAGAGTCACTCAAATGAAAGCTATCTATCAAATCTATTTATAGTTCAGAGGTTGTAAAAGCCTGAAAAAGGACTCGTGATGAAAGAAAGTAGGTGGTATCATTAATACAATAAAGTATTGGCTGTGAACCATTCGTCGAAGGTAGCTGCTGTAATCCAGAGCAACTAATACCTTAATGATTACAATAAATTGCATCAAACATTCGCAACTTCCAGTCATTCAATTTTTATTACGGAAGATGTAACTACAGTCATATATGCACAACGTACATGGAACGGAGCTTCTTCGAGAGTTTGATGGCACAACAGATTTCGTTTATCGAAAATGGGAAAAGGGTCAGGTCAATGTTTCTAGTAAGTAAGTCACGTTGACGTCACAGTGACTTTCATGTTCGGCAGTGTCATATAATTCGCAGTCATCTATTGACTAATATGTGACATCAATTAGAAACCACAGAGAGACTTTTTTGACTATTTCCTTGTTTTCTGTAAGACGTCAACGTGGAAGATACTGTGTAACGCATTGTAACTAGAAAATACTGCTCCTTCAATAGTTCACCTCGGAACTGCAAGACGACATGGCCTTGTGACTTTACAAGGTGACATTCTACTGTCAAGATTATGTCACTGTGCTATTGGGAATGTAGTGGTCGTTGCGAAAGAAAGAGTAGTAATGTTTGCTGTAGAGTACTACTAAGAATCACCATGAGCGATATAGCAAAGCAAATGTCGACTGTAACAAAACAAGTACATTTACAAATTCCGCATGAGATATTGATTTCACCAAGTCCTGGAGTGTCTTCAATCAAGGTATTCACAATCTCGTGGACCTCTGTGATACTTGTTTTAACTTTTGCAACGGTTTCTATCCATTGTGTTTAAGTTGTATCAATCTTTATTCCGTACGAATAGCAAACTGATACCATTTCGCAATCCAACAACAGTCTCACTTTCATTTCGTTGACCCTAAAAAGAAGTAACTTCGCCCATGTATGACATAAATTCAGATACACCAGAAGAATCGTTTTTCTCAGAGCTAAAAGTTGATAGCATAAAAAAGAACCTTAAAAAGAAAATCCGAAAAAGAAAAATTAAGTAAGAATGTTTTTCACCACATATAATATTCTACATTTAGAAAATATAATATGAACAGAGAATGGCTTTCAAGGATGATAAATTTTCAGTTCTCCATTTGTCACAGTCTGAGTATAACTAATTTTTTTCCAAAAAAAATTCTATGGTATGATGGATGTTTTTCAAGCAGCTTTTAGCAAATTATGTTGAACTCTTTTTTTCCTCTACTCCCTGACTGAGAATATTAGTGTGTTTTTTCCTTCAGTTTCTTTCTTCTTATCGCCTTTCAGTAACTTATTCCATAAATGGAACATTGTACATTCAGCATGTATAAAAAAATAAACAGAAGAATTATAACAGTAATAGTAAATATGCATGTACATTCCAAAAAGTACAAACTCCCCTTTAAAATAAAGCGGAAAAAAGGAACGAATTTTCGCCAAGCCATCAAAAAATTAAACAGTATTATTTTACAATTTTTAATGATTTTTTTACTAATTTTATTGCTTAACAAATTTTGCTGCTTTTAAAACTAATTTTTAAAAATATTTTGTGGAGATATATATAAAACATTTAAAATTATTCGAAACCCATGGTACAAATTGTAAGAGGAAAGTTTTGAAAACTTTATTTAATTTCTTAGTAAATTTTCACTTTGGAGTTTTCTGAATATAGTCGTACGATGTGGACATTCATCACCAAAGCTCACTCTCCATCTAGACAAGGTGTATAAAGTGCTTTAACCTAAGAATACTTGCTGGTGAAGAGAGCTACATCTATGCAAGTGAGATAACGGCATAGTAAAGGACTATTCCCGATAATGCAAACAACAGCCGCTCCCCTAGTGGCGAAATTTCTAAGATATACCTTCCAAATCTAAAACAAAGCGAGATAGAGCAAAATTTCCAATTATAAAATTTTAGATCATCAGTTAACTACTATCGAGCGACATTTTTTTTTCACCCGGGTAATATAAATTGTTGCCTGTATACCCAAAAATGCTCCAAATCGATGGGCTGCAATTCTACTCTGCATATTCGCATTTCGGAAACGTAGCAGTGAACAACTGCAGACTGTGATGTTGTGATGTTGTTCTGGACTGTAACATCTGTAAAACTTCAATTTCTGATGCATTTAAAATTTTAGTTAAAAAAATTTGGAGCTTACATTATACAAGCAAAAAAAAAAAAAAAAAAAATTACCCTGGATGACAGAGGATCATTTTATTCCGAATACGTGAGCGGTTTTTATTTTAAAACTTTTATTCTTTCTATTGTGGGAATCTCAATCGTTGGAAATATATGGGTTCTTTTTTTAGGGGGACAAAACAAAGTGCATTCTGCATTTCTTAGAATTTCGGAGCTATGTGGGTATGGTGAGCTTCTCTGACTTTCAATATTGCGAGATGGTGCTTATTTACGGCGAATGCCATCGAAACGAGACGCATACTGAACGGGAATATGCCTTTCGTTTTCTAGTTGGACCACATGCGATTGAGTTACAATCGCAAATTTAGTGCGACGTCTCAAGAAGACAGGAAGCACTAGAAGTTGTCCCAGTTCTGAGAGATCATTGAGTTCAAATATGCGTGTAAAGCTAGAGTATTTTCATTACCCCCCATCTACACAGCAGTAAAAGAGATACCTAAGGCTTGTTGCTTAGCACGGGCCCCAGTATGGCAAATATTGTATGGTCAACATGCACATCCGTATCGTGTCACTGCAGTAACATAGTTGCTACTGAATAATGGGCATCGATTTCATTGGAGCAATTGAGCGTTGATTAGTGTTGAAGGTAACTCAGATCTTGGATTTATTTTTGTCCAAGATTATTTGGCCGGGTGAGGCACTGTTTCAACGTACTGGATTGCTAAACCGACACACTGCTCACTGGAGAACAAAAATCATATATACCAGATATCAAGTGCGCTGGTCCATCAACGTGCAGCGCGGTATCTGAAAGGATAGCTTACTGGGACATGTGTTCTACTAAAGCACATTAAACGGACAAAAGTATCACCAAATGTCACGGTCTTTGCTGTTCCAGCATTATGATGAACAGTCGCCTTACATACCAGACAACTGGAGCACCAATTACGAAAGAAAATGATTGCATAAATGCATAACATTTTTGCAGCTGCTGGTATTGCAAACCCCCTCAATAACTGTGCTTACACATACCTATGAGCTTTATTATGATGAAAAGGTGAAACTGTGCATTTCTCAATTAATACATGAGACACCTTTTACTAACTAGAATTATTTTTTACGGAGGAAGTATAAAACTTCATTTTTTTTTCATTTATTTAGATTTAATCTCCTGTAAATTTTAATCGACACCCTAAAACTCTGTACCTTTTTCTACATAACTTCGTAATTCATGTATATGTTTATGATGAATATTTAAGCTTTATGTGAATAATAAAAGCTTAGATCAGTATTTTTAGAATATCCAAACTAAATGTATTTAAATATGTACAAGTTAAGAGGTGCTAAGCATTTACGCATAGAATTACATAATATAATCCTTTACTTCAAGCAGAAAGTAAATGGTCCTATAATGAATGCTTTGACAATTTTTGGTACATTTTTCATAATATTCTAATTCAATAAATCTATCGAAGAGCAAATTGATTCGGTTTAATTATTTTTCTGGTGGATAATGATTTTCACTGCTACTAGAACTTCAAAAGAGTTTTCTAAAACATCTTTGTCATTGACTGCTGATAAATGATCAGAGAAGTTTAAATTTTAGCACGTTTATTGATAGTGGAGGGGGACATTTCAATTCAAGCAAAGAATTGCTAGAAGATTTTTCCTTTTAATTTATAACTGTCATGTAAATTGCTCCGTAGAATACTGACGGCGTTTCGTGCGTAATTTTAAACAACAGGCTCTGCGAAACTGAAAGTCTGCGATTTTGTGTACTCTTGTTCTGGAAAATAATTACTTTTCCGATTTCAGAATGTTTCAGTTTTCGATTATTCGTTTCGGTTGTGTATTTTCTTGAGCTGTGAAAATTAAAACTTCGTGAAATTTAATTATTGTAAAGAAGAAATTTTATACAATTTTTTTGTAAAGCTACTGCATACCTAAAGTATGTTGCGATGTTAGTTTACGCTTTCTTATTCATTAGAATGTTGTAATTTGTGAAATGGGTAAGCTACTTGATGTTTCTCTATTGCCATCAGCAGGGATAGTTGAAAAAAGTAATTATCGATTGCATCTGTAAAATCTCTGAGGAAAGGTAATGCAGCTTTTTAAAAATCGGATACACTACCCAAAACGTTTTCTAGAAGCATTTCCTACTAAGCATGTCATGTTTATAATGTGTTTATAATTATTCCTGAGATTCACAAGGTTGCTTTATAAAGCATAAATTTATTTTTAAACACATACGAAACTTTAAAAAAAATTGTCTCCAGCCATTACAGTAAAATTTTTGCTTTCTTTTGTAAAATTTCATTGGGATTTACGAATCACATTACTAGCTTTTTGCCGCTGATTGAAAACTAAAATCCGTTCACTTTTCTAATATTATTGAAATTTCAGTGAACATGATATACCCTGGGTAAAATGGATTTACTGAAAATTTTAAATTCAAAAGTGCATATATATATTTTTTTTTCATTGTCGAAGGAATGTAATTTCTTTCAAGTTTTTTCTTTTTGTAAGTAGAAGTGGTTAAGTTTTGTCTCTATCTTGTGTAAAAACCATGGTATATATTTTTTTAAAATAGTTATCGATTTAAAATAAACAATATTTTTTTAAATATTTTTTCTGGAAACTGATTCCTAACAATTTCTTTATCTTTTAACGTCCCGTTGGCGTGTTTTTTATCAGGAGAAGGAAAAGCATAAGATTTGTACATTAAATAATATAAAATAATTGCATTAATGTTATACAATTATTACTAAAACGAAAAAGACTTCGTTTTTAATTATAACCTAATGCATTTTTTTAATGATTGTTTGTATTCAAAATTGAATCTCCTAAAAATTATCATTTTACTATAACTACCGTATATGTATTTTTTTAATTAAAAACGACGGAGGATTTAAAAAATATATAAACGGAATATCAACCACGATAAACGACGTGTTCTTCAGCTGTTAGTATTGCATCGTATATTTACGAATATAAACCGATCCGTCTTTAAGCTGAGAAGGCTTCTTTTCCTTCAATAATTTTCTCAAAATTCAAAACTCGTTATAAGCTGTTGAAATGATCTGTCTCCAGAGCAGGTTAGAAAATCTAATAACAATGTGTGAATAACATATGTAAACTTTCCTTAATGTATTTCACTTAGGCATGTCAAATTTTGAACATTAGTATGTAAACAAAAGTTCAGAGATGTGACAATTCCGCGTTGTACCACTCCAAAACTAAACATTTTTACGGTAATTAGGCTTACAGATCCGCATCATTCGGCCATCGACTTAAAATTTTGTAAAGATACAGTGTTAGAAAAAATTCTACTTAAAAATGAGTAATTTAATGTACTGGTACTTTTTAAGTACATTTGCATCATGCAAATTCATCTGTATGCCGAGCTGAAATATAAATTACAATTCAAAAAATGTGTACATGCATTGCTTAAATTTTAGAGTAAAGTGCTCAGAACTATAACAAGATGACTAAGTACTCAGAAATACATTTAGCTTATTTCTAAGTACCTCGTTTTATGTTTATGGAAACAGCTATGGAGAAGGCCGTAGACGACTTCAAATAAATGCTTTATCGAAATTAATGTCACATAAAATTTCGGACATTATTTTTAAACATTCTGATGAATTGCTTAATCCTCGAATATTATTAGACGGCAGTGCAATTCTTGCACTGCCACCACCTCTTTTTTTTTGGGGGGGGGGGATTGTTTGATTGTTTGTTGAACCATTGCTCAAGTTCTCAACCCACGTTCAAATAGTGTTGCTATAGACGGTACACAAGCGTGAGTCGGTAAGCAGTTGTGTCCACAGAACGCTCGTCTCACATAGATGGAACTTTCCCCGTTTTTTCCCCATTTTGATGCAAATGCTCGTCGTTCACCCGACCAAGTAGTCAAATGCGTGTGATGATGCTTGGAATTCATTAGAACCCCTCAGAATGTCCTTCGCCCAAAGCATTTTTCTCGCAGATAGTCCACCTATGCTTTGCGTTAATAAAACAAAGCAACAATTAAAAATTCTCAGCTACGGAAACAATTGTGTGTAGCATGAGCAGTGAGCACCTCTTGGAATAGTTCATAACCTTAAAAACAGCACTCTGTGACATGAATAAAATGGGGCATTGACATTTTTAGTAGTTTATGCTTTTAAAAAACTGCAGGCTGGTCGGGGAATTAAATCTCGAAAAATGCATGTTGCTAATATTCGATTATATCTTGTATAATGAGTGTGAGCAAAATGGCACATCCTTCTGAAAATTTTGAGAGCTTGATTCCGTTCTCGATTTTAATTCATTTTTTTTCCCTGTAAGTGTTTATCTCTCGAGTTCATAAATTTGCTTATATTTCATCTCTGAAGTGCGAGTTTTTTTCTTCTATTTTCCAGTTTTCCATTTTTTATCGAAGCCAATTTTCGACATGGAAGCGTACGTCTTGGAATTCCTTTTTCCTTTAATTGAAGAAGTTTTCGCAGCTGTAATGCGTTCCCTAGACTATTATCTCTAACCCCTTCGATTCATCTTATCCTATCTAAGATTTCAAAAATAAAACGACATTTTATAAGAAATGGGAATTTCGTCTTCTCCCACCCCCACCTCCCCGTATTCTTGAAGCAAACGAACAAGGGGGGGGGGGAGGAAGAAGAAGAAATAAAAAAAGCTAATTTTGTTCAGCAAATGTATCTATGACTTATTTCACGTAGAAGAAAGTAAAGTGCTAAAAGATGTTTCACAAGAAAATTGAGTTGTAATGCGGAAAATATTTCTTCAGTTCTTACTGAAATTGGTTAGCTTTATGTATCAATGTGAAATTGTGACTTCTATCTAGAATTTTTAATAATGTATTAAACATTTATTTTTGTTGAAAATAAAACGTTTTTAGCTGGGTACAGGTATTTATAAAGCTTTTTTTTGTAGAACCAGAGGGATCCTTGCATCGAAAGCAAGAAAATCTTTTATTATTCTGCTTAAGAATAGTATAGTGAAGCATTAACTTTTTCTAATCTTAATAGAATGGCAGATGTGGTGGCTTTGTTCAACAGTATAGTTTTTAAGGGAGTTATTATGGTAAGTAGCTACTCTGGCACTAACTTAACTAAAAGCAAAATTTTAAAGAGTCTTTCACAATTTCGGGGAATTAGGTTTCTGTCAAAATTTCCTCGGGAAATTGTTTTATGTGTGAAAAAGGAAGTTTTTAGTACACTGTAATTGATTTTTTCTGATAAAATATCAGGAAAAGTGAAGCTTCAAATATTAGCAAAATTCTTCCAGTTTTGGTAAATTGACCAATGATATTGGGAATAAAATACAATTGACTGACATAATTATTAAATGACAACTGTGAGATGCTGCATTAGCTATGGCAAATACCAATTAAATTTTATGCCAATACCTTTTTTCATATAAGTATTTCTAGCGTATCTCTAATAGTAAAAAAATATTGACGTTATTTTCAAATGTATCTTCTACGCTGGAAAAATATTTCAAAAGCGTCGACTCCTAAACTGTTGGAAGCCAATATTGATTGAATATCAAGTAAAGCTACAGTTAATTTGTTTTTGCCAATGGGTTACACAAGCGTAATTTTTCAAAGTCCGAATAAACTGTATTCTATATAACCTACGTAATCAACTCTCCGAAAATGGCGTTATAAAAGATTTTTAAGAACTTTTTAAATTAAATAATATGGAAATGAGCAGCAAGTCTCATCATCAGTCTAATCATCAGCAAGTCTAACGCAGTTGCGAAAGTGATTTAATATCCATTATTTTCACATTTCAAAATCGGCTGTGGTCGTGTGCTTCCCATGTCATTTATGGCACATCTTAAATCAGAGGAACTTAAGCTCCAAATCATTCAGTTATTCATTTCCAAGTGTAATGTAGGGTTCATTACTTTTTAGTTCTTTCGTTTTGATGGTGCATAGTAATTTTAGCATTTGATTTATTTTTCTTTTGATGGATTATCGTAATTATGAGTGCAATTGTTTTTCTTTAAACTTCATAATGAGTGTTTTGTTTAACTGAAACTTGTATTATAGTAAATTTCGTTTATATGTTAGCATTTTTAACCTATGTAGGAACTATTGCTTGGCGGTGCAGAGATTTACAGTAAGTAAATGGAACGAGACAGCATTTTTTCTCATTACTACAGAGGGATTTAAAGAGACGAGATACGGTTTACACAGTTTTAGAAATAATATTCAAGACGATAGAACCCCCCCCCTTTTTTTCCCATTTCGTAGCCATCCTATAACCTAGGGACAGCAAATTTCTATAATTTGACTATTAAATATTATTTTAAAAAATACCTTTGTCTTATTATGCAAGAATTTTTTAATTATTTTTCTGTTATTGCTTTTGTAATTTTTTATAGTAACTGTATTCATAGTAGAGTTTTAGGCTTACGAATTTATAAATAAAATCATGCAATAAGAATTGGCTTGTTTACATTAATCGTGATTGCAGAGTTCAACGGATTCAGTAGAATCTAAAATTCGGGCACATTTGTTTAGTTTTGTAAATTAAAAAAATCTATATTAAGAGGAGTAAAACAAAATAACACACATAATTACTTCAATTTTTACTGTTTTAAATATTTTTTTTAATAAAATAAAATAAAATACTGATGATTAATATAAGCTTATTCTATCAGGGTATTCAGTGAAACAGTAGTAGGGGGCACACAAATCTTCGATTCATTTGATAGTGAATGGTCTACATTTTTACTGAAATAAAAGATAATTTATTATAGTGTGAACTAGGCTTTTTATTTAATTGGCTGTAGGCACATCTGTTCATTTTCAAAAACGCTGTTTGTGACGAGGGATTCTTAACCTTAACAAAACTATTAAGATAAATTTATTAAGTGGATAATATCTCACATGAAAAGTTTCAGAACCCCTAGTTTAAGAGTACTCTTGTTTTAGATTTTTTTTTTTAATTTGAAAGTTTCAAACTTACGTTTAACTGAGTTTTTATTACTTAAAGAAAAGAAAAAAATCTAAAGTGTTTTTACAAATCTTGTTCAACTTCAGTATTGTTTTCTTACCTTATACATTATAAAGCAAAACTTAGTTGCTACAACCTTTAAGCATGATAAAAAAAAAGAACTCCGGGTATACTATAACCGGGGGAAAACTATATAAGCCCTGCACTGAATTTTGTTGACATTCGTAAACTTCAATACGCACTTTATGTTATATGTTAAAACTTCAAAGTTTATGTGTCTTTCTTGTAAAAACCTTTTCTCACCAGCTATTGACCAGCTGAATAAAACATTGAGATAAAAACTAAGTATCTTTTCTTTATAGCTTTTAGAAAATATCTAATTAAATACACATTATCTTCGTTATACTTTTACATGTACTTCTTTCTTTGAAATATATATCAATTTATAAGCATTTTTTTAAGTAGAACCTCATTTATTATCGTTTAAAACATTTTGCTATAATAATAGTTTAAAGCTTTTCCCGAATGTGCTTAAAAATGTCCCGATTATCCTCGTTTACGTTATTATTTTGGGTTACACACGCATCTAAGCTATTAACCTGTAAGAATTTTCAATGAGTTTTGAGCGTGCAAAATGTCGTAACAATAAAAATAAACTGTTATTTCACGAAGCTTTGGCAATGGACCAATAGTTTGAAAGATTTTTAGATCCCTGCTTATGCAGATACACTATTTTATGTTGTGTACTCGTAATCTCGATAATTATGTTATCCGTTACTACAGAACAAAACTGAAAAATATGCTGTGCATATTCAATATTTGGAAACTTTGAGTTAGGCATTTATAGATAATAAGATTTTTAATTAGGTTGAACATGATTATTTAATATGCTGGCAGTTTTAAATGTTTCGTTGTACTACACTCGTAAGTATGCTTTTTCAACAATAAGTAATGCATTTCTATTCCGACTTTGATAAAGTGTTAAAATAGGAATCTGTTTGCGATAATCTTACTAAATTGAATAAATATTTACTTAAATAAGCACTTTTTATATTAGTTTCTGCAACAAAAACTGAAACAGTAACAACATGAAGGGAAAATGTTGACACTTTTCCAGCGTTGCTAGAAATGATAGACAAATGATTAAACAGTGATGAAGAACTATTCTAATTAACATATTTTGTACTACATTAAATCTGATGCTTGTGTAAATTAATACTACAAACATTACGCTATTAGATATACTGATGCGTTGCTAATTCTTTTGGTTATGCTTTTCTGCAATACAAGTATTTTTTTACTTCCATCATGAAGATTGTGTAACAGTTACCGTCCCTGTTCCTAACCAATGACAATTATTTTTTTAAGTATGTTCTATGAGAGACTTGTCTGAGAAGGCTGCAGACAATGATAAAACGCGGAATCTAAATCAGCCGTCCAATGGGTGTCTTAATGCTGTCTTACTAGACTGCGGCTCCCTCAACACGCTGAAAAAACAGCTGTAACCAGCGAATATTCAAGTTAATGTATCTGTTTTTCACACATAAAACCATTTTGAAGGTTAGTGGTGTAATGTTTAGTGCACCACTAAACACCACTAACCGGGCTTCACGTCAGGCTGACCACCTGGCCGAGGCATATGCATCCGCACCCCATAAACCATGGTCGCGAAGACGCGGTTGGGCAGCTCAGGCCTTGGCGCCAATGTTCGATTTTTTTTTTTACTCTAACAGTAGTATCAGTTCAAATTTACTATTTAAGAGTAAAACTGTTTGGATATTTGCTACCCATGACGACTTTTTCATTCTTTGGCGGTTTACGCATGCACATAATCGATAATCATTTCCTATTAAGATTGACATTAAAACAGCTCTCCATATATTCTTCTGCAGAATCCTTAGCAGATTGGCCTAGTTGGCACTGAGTAATATTTAATCTCGCTGTCTGCCTCTCGGCCCTTCAAATATCCAAGATGTTCTTAACGGGTGGTTAATAATGTCTGCTCCGTCATTTTTTGGATAAATATCCGGCAATCATAGCAGCAGCGACGGAATCGAGACATTAAAACCAGCGTATTGCCATTACAATTCCTATTATTTTTTATGACATGAAACAAAAAACCTTTCACAATAGTTTCTCAGATTTAATGGAAGGGACGCTAACAGCCCGGAAGTCTGGATTCCAGACAATTAAAAGACTTTATCATTTTATGTATAAGTAATCTGAGTTTCGTAATTTATATGCATTACGTAATTTACATGCATTAGACTAATGCTTTACTCACATCCCCTCACCTTATCCTCTTAAAGTTCGTCTCCATGATCTCCTTTGGAATCTGCAAAAATCAGAGAAAAATTCTGCATATCAACAAAATTTTGCTGGCCCAAATGTAGGTAATGGGACGTAAATATTTTTAAAAAAAGATTTCAAAAAGAAAGAAGCGTAAACTAATTAACTATGATCTGTAAACTAATTAATTGTTTGAAACATAAATTAACAAATAAAGAAACGACAAACTATGAAAAAGATTCTTCTTTGTATTTAGTATTTCAAATATTTAGGTGGTTTCATTATTATTTTCCAAATGCATGGTATTATTTAAAAACATTATTTTATAAAACACAAAAGCATATAATTTAAAATTGTAAACTTAACACATGACAACACTACGCGAGCAGAAATTTTATAAACTGGATGTTTCATTGTTTCTCCCCACCCACCCCCATGTTGAGAATAAAAGTACAACAAAGTTTTTAATTGACGACTCAATTTCAAAATATATACTCTCGTTCTTTCAATTATTCACTTTTTTGTGCTTCCCGTTTCAGTTTCAAAACTAATTGTAGCCAGCGGAAATAATTCGTCAAATTTACGTTTCTCATATCAGCTAAACTTAATAAATTTTCACGAAACTCTATTCGTTTTATATAGAATTAAGCTAAAGAGTTTTTTGAATAGATGAGTAATGGAGACGGAGGCAGAATACTTTATCTTTGAAATTCAGTGTTTTTACTCCAGGAAAGGAAATGACAAAATTCCGTATTCATAAAAAAAAGTAAAAATAGTAATACTTTTACGAACCATTTTCAGAGGGAATAGAGTGAACGAAAATTTAAAAGATTTTTAATGTTCTGATAATATATAATCGTCAAAAATAGACTGAAATTCCGATTTGAAATATTGTTTCTGACGCCAACGAAAGAAACAATTTCAGTTACTTGCATTTGAGATTGTACATGTTATTTTATTACACATATCTGCTTCGATTGTTTCGTTTAAATGAACCAGTCATTTCTGAAATTATAAAGCAATTCATTGTATAGATTATAAAGATAATAGAATCTACTATTTTTTACTCAAAAACGATGTTGTATTTTAGTGCCGGAGCAGGATTTGTATTTAACTTACTCTTTATAAAGGGTTCAGAAACAGAAACAAAAGAGTTTGGTTTTTAGTGTAGTTTCTTTGAATTGAAGGGGACCGTTCTTGACACTTCAGAAATGTTAATTTCTACATCATATGCAAGCGGGACGTTTTTTCTATTGCATGATCAGGCTCATATATGTGGAGACAATAACTTTTTTGCTATGCCACGTGACTGATATACTGCTATTTTTGTTTTTATTTATAATCTTCTGGGTGTGGCCCCTAACGAGTGTCCCAGAGGTTATAAATTTCCATCCTTTTCTGTATTTATTATGGCTTCTGGTTTTTAGTTTTTCCACGTGATTGGCACTCTGTATTCGGTGCTAATAGTTTGTATTATTAAACAGTTTTACTTGTAGGAATAAGTCATTTTTGCAGTTTTTCTACGTATTATGCTTGATATATATGTATGCGTGGGTATGTTAAATATACGTTTAATTAAATATAAGTTTAATTCCTCGTTTGTTAAGGTCTCGGCCAGTTTGCTAGCTTAGATTTTCATGTACTGTTTATAAATTCTTATCACGTGTACTCTTGTACTTCAAATTTATAAAGGCCAAACTTCTGCCTGATAGTGAAGTATACTTTCCAAAATTTCTTAGGACTTCGAAAACTATTAATGAAACAAAATATTAAAACATTGCGGGAACAAAATTAAAAGTGGTTAAGTCATATAAAATGTTTTAACATCTTTCTAATTTTGTGTAATAGTTTCATTTGATCCATTTATGTGTATCTTAAAATAAATCTTCATTTTGTACTGATGGGTAAATTTACAATGATGGGCGAAACTTTAATTTATTTTTGCCTCCAATTTAGTCACAGATTACAATTATTAAAGTATTAGTTATACTTTAATAATTGTTTGCCTTTTGTCTATTTTGAGTACTTCTCACTAAAACCACATTATATTTTTGCTTTTGAAGCTTGCAAGTGAATCAAATACGCCCTGCTTTTCAGAGAGTATATTTTTGTCAAGATTTGAGACACAATCGAATAATTTGCTTTTTGCGAAGCACTTGAATTATTTTTGTTTGAATATTATGTTTATTTCTTAGTACAGATTAATAATTATTTTAGATTGGACGGAGGGATATTTTCAAGAAATAGGAATCTTCATTTACGTTCCAATTTAAATTTCATATCAGTACGTATGCGATAAAAGCACAAATATTATGACCATTAAAACGTGCTTTTAGTTTTATTTTTGCGTTTTATAAGATAGTAGTAATTAATAATATTTCTTTTTAGAATCACTTTTTTGGACTATTTTTTAAGTACAAATTAACCAATCGATCTGTACAAAAGTTCATTTTTAAGTTCTATTAATAAAACATACGGGGTGGATATAATTAAAATTCCCCTATAAATAAGGTTGTATAGTTAAAACGGGTGAACAGATCATTACAGAATTTATACCGAATCGTAATAAAATTAACGGTATATAAGAAACGTGCTCAAGGAATTACAATATATATATATATATATATATATATATATATATATATATATATATATATATTCAGAAGCTCTCACGAGACGGCGCTTTGCCTGAAAAACAGCAAATTTGACAATAGAAATGCCTAATTCGAAATGTATAAATAGTTTTAACTGTTCAGTAGGTTTTAAGTATTTATTGTGGTTCATTTTTGAGCCTAATCCAGAATGCAAAACATCACCTAGTAGGCATTTTTTGAGCTAAACTTTTTTTAAATCTCCCTTGAGCGCACCTCCTGAACAGTCTAAATGCCAAATTGGTAGTAATCTTCTCATTTGTTTCAGCTACAGAATGTTGTTTATAAGGGGACTTTAATTATAACCAGCCGCCCTGTATATTAAATATTTATCTCATTTGTTCAATTGAATTTCAGGGTGACGCTTTATTGCCACTTTACGCAGTTACATATCTGATTGAAAATAGTACATACTACTTACTCTCAGAAAACTTTACTGTATTGTATGTTTTCTCTGAGCATTTTATATCCTTTCACTCTTACCAAGAATTATAAAATTACTCGCTTTGAAGATTAACGTGTATTTAAAGAAATATAAATTGTTACCTAAATAAATTAAAAGAAATCACAATTTTATATTTAAGTATATTTTAAAATATTGCCATTTCTAAAAGAATTCTTTTTTTTTAATAATGCTATTGAATTTGAAAATATTACTTTTTCTGGTTACTTTCGAATTTGATTTTTTTAATCATTCCCCATGAACACAATCCATTCCCAATAAATCAGCCATTTGTATTCAGAAATTATTTAATTTAATTTAATCTGTAAAATAAATTATAATAAGTTCGACGAACTTAAAATAATAATCTAAAATTTTTCCACACCTTTCAAAAATCAATAAAATAATTTTGAAGTATCTTAATCTATTTTAAAATTTATAAATATACATGACCGTTTTTAATGTTTTATGAGATTATTTCACGATTTAAAAAAAAATAAAAAGCATTTCTATAATTAAATTCTTTTCTGGCAGCAGCCACATGATTTATTAACACATTACATTTTTCATCCCCTTTTAAATATTCATAAAATATTCACTTGTACGTCTTTTTTAATTTTTACTGTGTTTTAGAGGCTAATAAAAGCTTCATCTTTGCAATTAAAGTTATCTCTTTTTTACCTCAGTCTTGAAAGAAATTGAGTATTATTCTTTAACATTAATTCTGCTGAAATAACCTTCACTCTACTTTTGAAAAAATACTCTAACCTCAAATAGAGAGTAAAAAATATGTACAATTTTTCTGACATTAAAATTTACACTCTGTAAAAATTCTTTTAAAAAACTCTTCTGTGTGTGTTTTTCAAGCACTTGATATTTCTAAAAGGTTTTATTTGTTTTATTTTATTTTTTTTTACCTTAATACATGTCGTGCACTTTAAGCGTCTTCAAGGAGAAACCCTCAAAAAATGTATTCTCGGATTAACGATGTTTTTCCTTCCTTTTTTTTTTTTTTTTTTCCTCTTAAATTGGAGGTTTTCTATAAAAGTTGTAGTACCAAATTATTTTAGATATGTAAAAGAGATATTTTTTTCTGTATTCTGAAATAAATATAAGAATATTTTTTATTCACTTACAGAAATAGGAACAAAAAAGTTCATTATTTAGAATATATTCAGTTTTTTCAATGTACACTCTGGGTTTTAATAATTAAAGCATTGAACAATTTTTTCATCCTGAACAAAGGGAAGATCATTCTTTTATTAATTCTTTTTTACTATTATGCATTACATAATAATAAAAAGAACACTGTTTTTGCGATATTCCCCACTCCTGATTAATTTTTATTTTTCATACACTCATTAAAGACTTAAAGGATTTGTGATTCTTTTAAAATGCATAACAATGTTAATATTTACTAAACTATTTTCTCATTCCCGAATTGTAGCTCGAATTTAACATATAAAAGACTTAAACGTAAAATAGAGTTACTCCAGTTTTCATTGCAATGCACTTTATCTCTCTCGCTCGCTATATACAATGTTTTTCTTTTTATGTGGTTTTATAACTAGTTTTATTAAAAATTAAAACTCTTTACTTAAAGACTGAAAATGGTAGCATACGCAGACTTTTTTATCTTCGGGGAGAGGAAGGGTTCATTGTTAAAAATTTCAAATTTTAAACCTGTTTGCTGTAGAGGATTCTTCTTCTGCCTTCAAAGGCCAGCGCTGTATTCGAAGGCAAATACTGAAAAACATTGATGGGCACATAAAAATGTTCAAAGTTGCATCTATCCCATTGTAGAAGTGAACAGGCTTGCCACGAATTCAAGATAAAGATTGTTCGACTCGGCAGCCCTTGTGTACGCCAAAGCCGGAATGTGTTTCTCAGTGAACACAAATTATTTTGGACTTCTTCTAAGACCCTCAGGCCGTTTACGAAACTTTCTTTTTTATTAGAGTTTTGTAATTATCCAATTAGTCAGCTTTCACAAACTCCTCTCTAATTTTCTATGAACCTTTCCTCTTTCTAATAAGCTATCATTGCACTTATTCAATTAGTCTGCTTTTCAAAACCATTTCGGAACAGCTATTGTGCCACCAGCCATGAAAGTCGCCATTTCGTCGATCGAATTAGTCTGCTTTCAATTCCTTTCCCAAAACGCTCAGATCATAGAAAAAACTTTCCTTCTGCAATAGTCATCGTTGCGCTTATCCATTTAGTCTGCTTTCAATCTTTTTTCCAAGGCGCTTGGAGGATTGATGAAATATTCTTTCCGTAAAAACCATTATTACCTTATGCCAGCGGTTCCCAAACGGTGGGACGCGCCCTTCTTGGGGACCGCAGAGCGTTTTCAGGGGATGAAAACGCAGGAAAATCAGGCAAAAACAAGTGATAATGCATGTTTTAAAAAATCATCTTATTTTTACTGCAAAACATATCTGTTCTCGCCTTCTAGCTTTAGATAGCATTTTTTAATAGAAAAGGCAATTGAATGTTCATTGTTGGAGAATAAAAACCAGCATGTATGCTGAGGAATGTGAAGGGGAAGCGTCATCGTAAGTTATCCTTTGGGGGGGCGGGGGGAGTGCACAATGTTAAAAGGTTGAGAACCGCTTTCTTATGCAAATAGTTTGTTTTCATCCCGTTGCAACCCGTGTTTTCATCCCGTTGCGTTTGTTTTCATCCCGTTCTTTCCATCCCCTTCCACCTACTTTTAAGTTCCAAAACTAAAGTTTTTAGAGTTAATTTTTTTCGCCGATGGTGGGAATTAAAATGTGAAAACATTGAAATTGGAAAATTGTCGCCAAAACTAGCAACAAATGTGCACCGTGCATTTTATTTGTATCTTTTGCATAATGTCACATGTCTTCTAAGAAGATGTTCTTTATAACTGAGCTATTACATAATTGAGCTAATACATAATACTTCCACAATTGTGCTAATAAAAGAATTCATATATGACAAATGCTTTGCAGCATATATATTCTCTGCATCAAATTTGCTTGTCAATTAACAGTTTTAATCTTGATCATTTAAAATGTTGTTTACGACTTTTGCATTATTCTTTAATGAAATTGCTTGAATCCTGATTTTTTTTTTTTTTTTTTTTTGTAGGATTGACTACATTATGATTGAGAATTGCTTTCTGACAATTTTAATAACCATAACTTTTTAAAGAATTGTAATCAAATGTTTTCATATTACATAACGATTCCTGTAATAAAGGCAGATAGCTCTGTAATTTTTCGACATCTATTCTTGGATGAAATATCTAACTTCTCCAATTGGATAATCTATTTATTGCTTAACATTTATAAAAATAAGTGAAATACTTAACTTTAAGCACGAAACTTTGAAGCGAACACTGTTTTTCTTAATTTAAAATCTGAAAGGAATAACACAAACATATAAAGTACCAAGTAGAATAAATTTTACCATAAGACTCTATCTTGAACGTTTTAAGAAAAGATATTCCTTTAGAAGAAGGTAATTTCGTGAATTTCTTTTTCATTAGTATAAAAGCATTAAGTGTAATCAACGAAAAGCGAGCATTTAAAACTTTACGAACTCTCGTAATAAAATGTCTTGAAGTTGAGTAATGAATAATCGTTTGGAAATGTATAACATTATATTTTTTTTCAGCGAATCTTTCATTCACAAATGTACTGTAAAACACTTCACATCGAAGACTCTTTTAGCTATTATTAATAATCTCACCATTGTTACTTAAAATGATATTTATGATTGACAGGGGGGGGGGGTTCTTGGTAATAAATACGTATAAATTAAGAAAACATTTTGATTTCTCAAAATTTACATAATGTTCCATATTTTCTCAAAATAAAGCATTGTGATATATTTTGCACTTGGTGATTTAGTTATAACGTACATTGAAGTAAAATTAGTTTTATAATAAAATAATCCTGGGTAAGCATAACAGAAATTTCCCATTAATGTTTTGTTTTTTTTTTTCAAAAGTACAAGAGAAGAAAATTTTAAAGATTGACTAATATTCTATGCATAATTGATGCTGAAAAATTCACGATATAATATCCAATACTGTAAATGTTAAAAAATTTCGGTATCTTTAACCCTTTGAGTCGCAACCCTTTCCCACTGCTTAAAAAAACGGCAGACGTTGCCATCGCTCGACTTAACTACCAGCAAGATTGCGGACGATCGAAAAGTCCATCGCGAGCCACAGATCTCGAGCTGTGCGGCACAGCCAGCTGCGTCTAAAAAGGGTCTCTAGATCTGTGGCACGCGATGAACGTTTCGAGCGTCCGCCATCTTGCTAGTAGTTAAGTCGAGCGATGGCAACGGCTGCCCTTTTTCAGCATTGGGCAATCTACCCAGCTGTTCTCGCATTCTTCCATTTTTCAGCAAATCTCAGCGCTATTAAAAATAATCGTGACAATTTTTTTACGGGAAATGACGTGCTAAAAAGTAAAGGATTCTCGTGGAGCTATGTCACCCGCAACTATTTTTATAGAAATCAAATCTATTCTTTGTGACTGGCAACAGTCAAAACGTCAGAGTTTGGTGTTCCCAGAGCGGGAACACTGCGCGTTAAAGAGTTAAAAGGGATGGATTGAAAGTTATGGGGGGTGGGGGAATAAAAACTTGTCATATGCTTATTTTTGAGTTTTGTTAACAGGGCAAAGCACAATTAAATCGGAATTTTTCGCATATTCCTGAACTTATATTATTTTAGAGAATAAGAAATAAAGGTAAAACTGAAATACATGAAATAAAGGCCCTTTTGTTAACAGCTTTTACTCTGTTATCATAAAAAGACGCATTTAGCTAACTGTGTCTCTAAAATAAACTGCCAAAAGCAAATATTTTTCTTATCTGGAATTAGTGTTTTAAATAAAAAGAACTTTTTTCTTTGTTCCTTTAGCTATTGGTGATTCTTTCTATTAATTCTAATGTCAAACAAAGGCGTTCGCATACTTTTATTATTTTTCATAAAACTTTAGCAAAAGAAAGTTTATTTTTAGAGATACCTTTTCATTATTTTTTGTTTTTCCAGAATAACGGTTAAAAGTTTGGAATTTTTTAGAGCATTTTTTAAATCTGTAAATTGTTTCTGAAATTAAAAGCTCATTTGTTACAGCTTGTAGAAAAAGTTCATTGTTTTATCATTACCTTTTGCATTCCATGTTCGTTACAAATATGCATATATTTGTTTTTGAGCTCTTAAAAAGAATAATTTACTTTCAACAACTGTCAGCACTTTTTTTATTTATAAATAAAATTTGAATGGGTATCTATATGTAGCAATTTAAATATGGCAGTTCGTATAAAATGGATTTCTTTTTTTTTTTTTTTTTTTTTGTATTTTTTTTTTTGTATTTTCATATTATTCGTGCTAAGTTAGAAACGTGTAATGTGCATTAATTTCTTTAATTAAATGATTCAATTTTACTTAATAAATTGATAATATTTCATAGAAACTTGCATAAATATAAGATCAACTTAATGAGCAATTTAAATTTCAAATCTGTTATGTCTTATTACTGCTAACAGATATTAAGGCTGCAGTCGAAGAAAAGGTTTCTCATTCATGGTCTTGATACATAATTAAAATAATCCATTTAGACTACAGATTTTAAAAATTCAGAATGATCCTTCATAAGTTGCATAAAGCACTGTAATAAATGCAAAAATGGTTCCTTTTATGAAATTTCCCCGAGAAAAAAATTTAAACATAAAATTGCACAGCAATATCCTCATTTTGATTTTTTTTCCAAATTTCGCTGGTTTATCGTTAATTACACCGTCATACAACACATCTTGTAAAAAACAAACCTAAAAATTTTAAGTTACAGGTATAATCCGTTTATTTGAATTTATGTATCAAAATTACACGATTTTTTTCAAATTATACTGTTAGAGGTACATAATTCCTCTGGTATGTTTTACTACTCACTACTTTTTTTCTGCTTCTGCTAAAGTGATTGGTACACTTTTAATGAAACGGAAACAATGTAATTAATTTTTTAGACTAGTTTCTTGTGTCTAAATAAATTAAATGTGCAAGTAATGAATTTATGTGTATGATAGGCCGCTCACTCTTACGAGTAAGAAAGAAATGCATTAATTCATCCCTGGAAATACCTGAAGTAAAAAATTATTTTCTAGGGGGAGGGGGGGGGATCGTATTTTAAGTCAGTTTTTTATAGTTAACTTATGAGGGTTTTTTTATGTATAAATGCATAAAAGTAAGTGGCCTATTATAGGTACATGACCCATTGCTGGTACGTTTACCTTATCCTACTTATTATTATAGTAAAGTGTAAAAACTAATATGTGAGTGTGTATCCTAAAAAACGTACGATGCCTGCTTTACGAAAAAGATAATTCAATCAAATGACAAGTTTATCGTAGCGTTTTATAATCACATTCATCGCTGAGTACTTTTGTTTTTTGTGCATTAATAAAAGGATATCAGTTTAATGTTTATAAGCAAAGAAAATATAAAAAGGTTCCTATAATTCCACTTTGTGTCTAAATTGTGTCTTATTTTCTCAAGATTTTTTAAATAAAAAATATGTTTAGTCTTTTATTTCTTAAGTATTGATCATAGACATTTACAATAAATTACAAAATTACATTTAAAATGGTATAATTTTTTATGGTATCGATTGAAATTTTGAAAGATTAAATCTAAATACAAATAAAATTTTAATTTTTTACAAGTCCCCCATGAAAAAAAAAAATCCGTAAAAATTCTACCAAAAATGTTTCCCGTGCATTAATTAGATGATATGCTTTCATCATAAAAAGACTCAGAGGTGGTATAACAAATTTGGTGAGGGCTTTGCAATACCAATAATAGCAAAAGTATTATGTACTTATTCAATCATTGTTTTCTTTCATTTGTACGACCTCTAAAACGCTATCATCCTACGTGATCTTTTTCCCTCCGAGAGCCCTTGAAAAATGGTCTTAGTCATCATATATTTATTTTCATATTTCCAACACTTACAAGAATAAAATCCTGAAATTTCGCACTTTACCTAGTTAATATCTGGGGCACATTTTAATAATTCCGAATTTTTCGTACGGAAATTGTATAAAAATTTAAATTTCCTATTTATTTAGACTTTATCCCAAGAAAATATAAGTTTTTTTTTCTTTTTATAGAATTTGCACCTCAATCTGTAGAATAAGTATCAGCAATATAGCTTATTTTATTATACGTTTAGAATCACCAAATCAAATATAAGGGTTACCATCGTGAAAGTTTTGTCATTTTAACGAGTTTTAGGTTTTATTATGGTATTTGTATCTTGCTCTATAGAATAGGTACCATCTATATAGCTTACCTTGCGAAACTTTCAGAATCACAAAAGAGAAACCATCAGTAAAATTGATTTTATTTTATACTATCTCATTATTAAAATAACATTTGTACGTGTGTGTATTTTATGTGAAATATCTTATTTTGTGTAAGCTTCAAGCATTTTTAGTACAGAAGCGGGGGGGGGGGAGTTCGTTGGTTGTTTTTTTTTTTTTTGTATGTGTGTGTGTGTGTGTGTGTGTGCACTTTATATCTTCGCGCAAATAAAAAAGAATGAAAAGAAATGAAGATTTTAGCTACATTAAACTTTTTTTTCAAATTAAGTTCTATTTACTTTTAATTTATTAAAAAGAAACTTTTAGGATCATTTTTCTCATTGTAACATGTTTTCTCTTCCAACAAACTCAAGAACTTCTTTCCGTAGTACATAATTTCTTCGTAATACGCATTATTCCTAAGTCTAAATATGAAAAAAGAGCAATTACTTTTTGTGTTATGTAGCACTGCTTTTGTAGAAATAAATTTTCAAGCGTAGCTACATTTTATGTTTGCTTCTCTCTAAAAAATTTACGCTGAGAAATTTACGAGAAGAAGCTTTTTTATGCATATTTAAAAGAACGTAATGAATTAAATTTATCATAAATTTGTTATTTTCTTTTGCGAAAGAAAATAAATACGACTATGTAGATCATTTTAATCCCTGTATCTTGCCCTATTTTTCGTCTATTCCATAAAATGCATTATAAGATCTTTATTATTTACAAAAGTTTCAGTAACTCTTATTTATAAGCGTTGCTATGGTCATTAACCTTTTTGTTAATTCATGTCCTGAATTCATTTAGATTTAAAAAAAAAAACTCCAAAATACGGGCTTCGTATTCAAAAACAAATCAGTACATCCTCTTACTGTAATTTTTAATGAATTTTTTTAGTGATCATGCTCTATTTACTATTAATTGTCTATATTGAACCATTATATTATTGAGATTACTTATTCTGTACCCTTGGGCTTCTTTTTAAAAATACCACTAAATTGAAAATAAAGTCATAAAATTAATTTCATCAAATGAAAAAAAAAACTTGTTTTCAAAATTATTGGAAAACAACTACAGTTTGTGGGTATCCAAAAAATAACGATCGTAATTTTACAATCTATAAAATTGTTTATTTTAATTTTTAATTTCAATTTTACTATAATTTCATATTACTTTATTGAAGTTTTTCAACGTACACAAAATTTGGAGGGGAGGAAAAAAGATAAATGTATGCTTCAGAAAAAAGGAATGAATTAATGATTATCGGGGCTTTAAAAGCATCAAATTAATTAGGGATTTCAAAGTTTGATTTAATCACTGAAAAATGTTTTCAAAACCATTTTTTTTATGTTTGGGCTTTCTGATGTTGCATAAAAAAAATCTAATTAACGAAAAACTTATATTATTTTTTTTTCATAAGATACTTCTTAATTTTATTCATTTTTATGGAAAATTCATCCAAAGCATTCCACTACTAACACCCTATTTCTCAACGCTAATTAATAAACACTAGTGGACACTGTTAGCTATCTTTTGAAGTTGTTTGCTTTTTTCCTCCTTTTTATTGGTGTACTTTCCTCTAAATTAATTTTGTGTGTTTTATCTTTCAGTCACGTGAACAAAACAACGACGACCGAAGATCCTCGCAAAGATTCGGACGAGGAGCCGCCCCAGCCCAGGGTAGTGGAGCTGATTCGAGACCCTCAGAAGGGATTCGGTTTCGTTGCAGGCAGCGAAAAGCCAGTCATCGTCAGGTTCGTCACAGAAGGTAAAGAAGTGTTTGTTTTTTTCACATTTTCACGTCAAAGTTGAAATATATTTTACTTCGGCTCTAATTACTAAAAATATTAATCGACTGTAATAAAATTTGTGTATGTCGTTGAGGTGTATCACCCTGTTTTTAGTGATATAGATAGCTTGTATAGGGTGAATAGCTTATATAGCTTTTACGGATAATCACACTCAAAAGAATTCCTGTAAATAAAGCTCTGTGCATAATTGTTATTTAAAGCTCGTACGTTCATCCATATCAAATAAAGCAAAATTAATAAGAATTACTGGAATTTATAAAAGAAAATGCTGTCCCTCGAAAATAATGAAACATGCACAGCTTCTCTTCATAAATAAAAACTCTCATAGATTAGTTTTAAGATCGCAATTTTAAAAAATAGTGCATTATTTGCTTTATCAAGTTTTTCCCTTCGTCGTAAAGACGTGGTGGCTGATTTTTCCTTTGTAGTCCCATCAATACTTTCTTGTATGGGTCGTTAAATGGAACGTTGAAGGGTCATTGAGGCTACTTTCATCTGCACATTGTGCTGTAATTATTTTACTTGTAACTGCAGTGTGACATAATTTGTAACTACAGCACAGCGGGGCGGTGAAAGTAGCACAGATTTTTTCAGTGGAGTCCTGCATTGATGTGCTGCAAGGACATTGGTGAAAGTAAAATATCTAAGTACGTTTCAAGAGGCATGATAGTTTTCTTTTAAGCTGCAGTAAATAATCCCACCCGAAGGCAAGATAGCAGTTTACATGCTTTTATATTTACTCATACACAGGTACATAGTGAAACATATTCTGGTAAACTCTCATCGTAGCTGAACTGACTAATAAAGGATGACTGAACGAATATCCTTTAATTAAAAAAAGGATAGCTACAACTTCTTTTTTTCGAGTATTTAAGAGGTTTTTTTTATCTGTCGAAATTAATATTTCTCTTTATTTTCTTAATCGCATGGGACTTCCTACAGGTATTCTTTTCGTGGTAGTAATTCTTGTAAAATCAGCGATTTTAGCAATATATAAATCCCTCTTGCTTTTTAATTATCCTCTGCAAGCAGGTGTTTCCCTCTTCTGGTGTTATCCTGAGGTATTTTATTGTTATTATTATTATTATTATCATTATTGTTTTACCGAGAAATATTTATTAGTACTATATAGAGAAATTGTTATAGCATAAATAGCTATCAAAATTTCACTACATAAACGGAGCAAGAAATTGCCTAATAAACTCTACAGGCATCTTTTTAAAAATCTCTTTAATCTTATTACCATATAAACCTCAAACTTTCCGGGGGATATAACGATAAATAACGCATAAAAACTCCCCGAAATAAAAATTACTTGCGTTACTTCAGGGACAAACCGCACATTTCATTACACACCCGCACCAGCTTGGTACATGCCTTAAATCCCGTCGTTCCCTTACCACATCCCTCAGCTGCAATAATAATAGTTACGTCGAGAAAATGTTGTAGGCAGCATCCCTCATCAGACTCCCTAAATCCTCTGCAATAACCGAAAATGCCTCCTATAAATAAAGAATAAACGTTTTCCCGAGACTTGTGAGAAAGTAGTAGTCAGCGTTTTTTTCCTTCGCAAATACCCTGTAAACCCTGTCAAACCGCGAAATAATGAGCCTTTGTTTCGGGAAGAGCCGTTGCTGAATCGACCTATGCATAACGGGTGGGAATGACAGCGTGGGGGGCCGACCATAAATTTAGTCGGGGAGCGCGTAGCTTTTCCCGCCGGTGTTGATTTTATGGGTGAAACTGCCTTGAGAAGGTATGGATTCCGTAGCATGGAAGACATAACATTACGTCGCACGCCTTTCTTGTGAGACTTTAACCTTTTGAACGACAGAGATGGGTAAGTACCTAAAGTAGCTAAATTTTTTTTTCTTATGTAATGAATTTTGCTAGCTCTAAAGGCAATGAAAACCCGCTAAATTTAGTAACAAATCTTAAAATTCAATGAAAAGTGGGAAAACACTGGAGACAGGAAATTCCGTTCAATAATCTCACTGCGGTGGTATGGATTCTGTTGCATGGCAGCAGTTAACTCAGTTTAAAATGAGTTTAGTGACCAAATTTTTAACTGTGTAATGCAATTTTCAGTAGCTAAGTCGCTAAATTTAGCAACAAGTCATAAAATTCAATAAAAAGTCGGGCAACACTGGAGACTTAAAATTCCGTTCAAAAACCTCACTGCAATAGTATGGATTCTGCCGCATGGCAGGAGTAACAATATTAGGCTCGCCTTTCTTGTCAGATTTTAAACTTTTGAATGGCAGAAATAGATAGTGTTGCCAAATTTTTTCTAGCAAGAGTCGCTAAACTCAGTCGAAAAAATGCCTAAAATTTTTTATTAAGAAATGCATTTTGTTATCTCTTAATGTAATGAAAAGTTTCTAAATTTAGCGGTAAATCTTAAAATGCAATTAAAAGAAAGTTTAGCAACACATCTTAAAATTCATTGAAAACTGTGACAGCACTGAAGACGGAAAATTCCGTTCAATAACCTCACTGCAATGCATCTGCATCTTTTAGTAACTAAAATAGGTTTATCGGAAATTTTACTGGTGATTTTCATATTGTTTATAACTTTCTCTTAAGTTCTTTTTTTAATACAGTAGAACCCCTGTTATCCGCCCTCTGCTAATGATCATAGTTTCATAAATCTCATTTAAATTGCCTAAAATCGGATTATTCGTTTTTATTTT
Source organism: Cheiracanthium punctorium (assembly GCA_038373885.1). Lineage (NCBI taxonomy): Eukaryota > Metazoa > Arthropoda > Arachnida > Araneae > Cheiracanthiidae > Cheiracanthium > Cheiracanthium punctorium. The sequence continues at coordinate 594,037 of JAWZYV010010632.1, forward strand.
TAATCTTGAATCCTAGGTTTAACTTTTTCGCTCACACAGCTGCAAAGACGCAACTGTAGCAATTTCCTTCTGTAAAGAACGTTGCTACCGAGCTTAGTTCTGGACTTGCACAAGCTCAGTTCACACTCAGGCGCGAGACAAAGCTGAACACAGAAGGGAATATCAAACGTTGTCTTTGAAACTGTGAGATTGAGCAAGTTAAACTGCAATTCAATGGAGAGAATAAATTTTAACCCTCACCTCTCCAATGTACACAATTGAGTTAACTTGGTGAGATTTTTTTTTCTTTCTAATAGCCGTGTTACCGGCCTACTAGAGGCTTGACCTCTACGAGGGCCGCAGATGTTGGTCATTTCATTATGGGGGCGCCTATTAGGCAAACCAACGTTGAACCCTATGATTGGTCTCCTTTTTTCAGCCAATTCCAAATGAGAGACCTAGCATCTGAAATAGGCACCCCCCCCCCAGAGGTACACTTTGAAAATGGAGGATATTAGAGCCACAAACAGATTTTGCGAGTGCCAGCTCCCATTATCATACATGGCTCCACCGCAGCCCAGCTGAGAGAGGCTTTCACCCTCCCAATCGCTGGCCAAGCCGGTGTTGCTTAACTTTCCGTCTTCTTATGGGAATGGAACTTAGCAACTAGACCACTGCAGGACAAGTTAACTTGATGTAGCGTGAAACAAACTTTATATGTTAGATGTTTACCTAACATGATCAGAGGATCAAGTGTTAAGTATTGAAGAAATCAAATACATTTGTGATTGATGGCACTAGTATACTATTTTTACGGATAGTTTTTAGATTTTCCATTTATGACGCTGTATTTTAATATATAAGTAGAATTTTAGTAACATTTTCTGTGGTCAAAGACAAGATCAATAAAAAACGGTCTTGGTGATATCCCATTATCAGTGAATGCTGTGAAATTTTCGTAGTCTCGGTTCAAAAATTTTTGCTTATTAAAGTACTCGTAGATCGACTGTACTATAAAAAATTTGATTATTCTGATAGTTTTCGCTAAAAGAATTAACTAAACTATAGTTATATGTGAAATAAACGTTGCGTAGGAGTTTTTCAACTACACATGCATATTCGTTTTTTTTTTTTTGTTTGTTTGTTTGTTTTTATTATTATTATTAAGGGGAGAGAAAGAAACTTTTCAGTAGAACTGGACAACTCCGCATCGATCCACATGAACTCTTGGCGGTGAATAACTATGCAACGTTGCTTAAAGTGTATTTAAACATTTTAAAGAATTTCGGTGAATAATAGATCATCCCTTCCTATTTGTGCTATTGCAATAAAAATATTGAAAACAAGACTTTTCCGTTAGTGTTTCAGTATGCTCTTTCTTGAAATAATGAATTAAGTTCAGAAATATTGGATAACATTTCCTTTTAAATGAGATGGCAGAGTAGTTTCCCCTACTATTTCTCTAATAATTTTTGGAGATTATTTTTATTAACTGTGTTTTAAATTTATTTAGTGTAATGTGACTTAAGATGTGTAGTGTGATTTATAAACGAAGCAATTTAAAATATCTTCCTAAAGCAGCAATTTTTATTCGTTATTTTACAAAGAAAGCTGTACAGTCTGCTTCACATTATGAAAGGTTTATAAAGGAAAAACCTGTTTTACAGGCAAGAAATTGTTCCTAGGCATGTGAGCTAATATAAATCAAATTTTATTACATTTTAGACTGCAGATTAAAATGTTACTTTTTAGCGAAGTTTTCTGGCATCCAGTTTAGAGTTGTCACGTAAAGATTGTGTATATAAATTATTTTACTGCTGTTTACTCGAATAGAAAATAAGCAGTTGTTTCACAAAAATTGCCTCCGATTTATGAGTTCTTCAAACATAACCCCCCCCCCATCCCACTTTTTGAAAAATAGTAAGTGTTTATTCTTTACTTTTTATCATATTTTCAGAAGCATAAAATAATTTTTAGGGGATAATTTTTTAAATAGAAAATGAGTTTTTCAAACAACTCGAAATACAAAATCTACCCATATAGGTTGAAAGAATTAGAAGCATATGATAAAAGAATTTATTTAATATTAGCTCATGTGCTCGTTCTTCGTATAGAAAGAAACAATCATGTTTCTAACACTTATATTTGAAAGTAATTTATTATACAAAAGAAACCAAATTGTTTCCCTCCTAGCGGTAAGGTAGCATGTGGGTAGTTGAAAACTTCAAACATGGATCAAAATTCAAAGATAGATATGCATCATAATAGTTAAAAATTGTGTCAAATAATCCGACATGAGAGGGCTACAGGTGATTTTTACAGTTTGTGGATCTAAAGAGAATCTTCTGGGAGTAAAATAAAGTTTATTGGTATCAATGAAAACGCCACTCAATACATTTCATCTTTATCCACTCAAAATAGATAATGAATTTCGTATTCTATTTTCAGCGTTTTAGTTAACATAGATTCAGAATCTATTTTTGCATTCTAAGTTGCTAAATTCAACAATCTAACGAAAATGAAAGTTATTTCTAGGGTTCTCGGGAAAAACATAAATATGAAAAAAGTTTAAAAATTAAACAGTTTAATATGCTATATGTTAAAAGCTTTTCATAATCCATGCGTCAAATCTATTTGTACTTCTTTGCATATCATTGTGTTGGAAAACGCATCACAATCCATTTGTGGACTCTATTTGCCTTCCTTGTTTCATTATGTTGGAAATGGCATCATAATCAACGAGTGCATCATATTTGTCTTTCGTGCTTTATAATGTTGGAAAATGCATCATAATCCATGTGTAAATTCTATCAGCCTGCCTTGCTACATTAAGTGTGAAATTAAGTATGTAAAACATTGTAACTATGTATAACTATGTAAAAAAATTAAGTATGCAGGTTTTTCATAGTTATTTAATTTAACTATAGGGTAATTCAGGTAGAGATGGACGCCATTTTTTCTTCATTCTCTAAAACCCAATTATGTATTGCTATGTATATTACTTTTTTCAATGTATAGATGTAGTGTTTAACATGCCTTATAAAAATTCTAATGCAAAAGGGCAAATTTTGAAAGGAATTTCTTTTGATTTTTTTAATATTTTCTAAGTGGTCTATCTCACCCGGAGCAGTCCGGTTTAGATGGTCTATGATTAAATAATTTAAAATGGTTAAATTTACTATCGTTTATTTTCATTACATGGAAATTAAATCAACTTACTTACAATTAACTACTTAGTGTTAAGTTTTCGGGAATTATTATTTAAATTTTAAATGTATAAAAGTAAAATGTATTTCTTGAGAATATGTAAATCTTAATAGATTCAAACACAGTATCAAATTTTTTTATATAAAATACTTTTGCAGTAACTTCTCTGATGCTGTTTAACTTTTTCCCTACGATAGCCATATGTTGGATCAAACCATGAACATCCTTCGTGAATACAATGCAAACAAAATACACACTATATCAAAATCCCTCCGTAAAAAATGAATTCCGCAAAAGCAGATCCAGACCAAAATTTACTGACTATTTATTAATTGCTAGCATACTTAAAATTTCATGTAATTGTATATTTGCAAAAAGATGGTATAATATGGTATGGTATAACTTAACATTTCTTTTTCATAAATGCACGCACAAACATAAATACATTTCACTATGGATTTTTAATAAAAATTAGATTTTTTATCTGGGTCAAATTTTGACATATTTTACACTATTAAATTTGGGCACTTGTATCAAACTTTTGCAATATGTAGATAAAAGTTAACATTAGCAATTTAAACGTTTTCTAGAAGAACTACTAGAAAATTCATCATTTTTCATTTGTTTGAATAAAAATAAAAATAAACTTTTTTATCGGGATCACAGTCTAATACAGTTTCCTTCGGGGTAGAGTTTTCTATTTTCTGACACTTCTATATACTTCACTGGTTTTTATAAAAGTTCAAACGTGTTTTTCTTCCGGGAACCAACTTCACAAAGAAACCTTTCTGAAAAACCTTTAAGCTTTTATCAGAATGGGGGGAATCCTCGGTAGTTTTTGAAAATGCTGCCAATAAATATATGAAAGATATACTTTTTCTCGTTATAAAGTCGGAAGCTTTCTTTGTCAGTTTTTAGCCTTCAAGCTTTCACTTGCCAAGTGTGAAAAAATATATTTTTTGTTTTTTACCCTAAAAAAAGTTTGAAAAGCATCAAAATGGCTACATTGCATATGGGCCTTATAGGGAATTTCAGACAAATTTCAGAATGTTACGTTTTGAAAGTCTTTTATTTCTTGCATCAGTTTGAAAATGTTAAATCATCTACAAAGTATTATTTTTATAGATGCATAATCAGAAAAGTACACTCTAGGGCATGGAAGGGGGGTACATTTCAGCCAAGCCTAATTTTAGTTGAAAGAGTTAAAAATAGACTATGTGAAACAACTGATAAAAAAATTTAGTAAAATACACATTTTTTTATAATGTATTTACCGGTAGAGGTAAGGCTAACAAAACACTGAAACAATCGGGAATCACATTTTATTTAATGTCTTGATTCTTATTATAATAAATTATGTTGTTTTTGGTATAATAGGACTTGAAACACTCAGAAAATTATAAGAATTTTTTAACTAAATTTGAGATCTAATTATGACAATTTCAACAACTCATAAATAAGTGATTAGACTGATAAATAAGTGATTAATAGTTTTTTATTTTTGTTTTCAGTCATTTCGTTTTGAAATAAATAAAATATAAATTAATGTTTTCTTACCATTCAAAAAGTTGAAATTTTTCTATTCGAAAGAACAGCCTCACTCAAGAATAAAACACTTTTTTTAAGTTTAGAGTATTTAAAATTATTAATGATTAGGAAAATTTTTTATTGTTTTGAATTCGTAAAGTTTACTTAAACTGTACCTCCAGATTACTAAAAATTTTACATTCTACGGCTGTTCTCTTTTTAAATGTTGGACTGCTTCTGTTTAGTCCAAGTCATTTAAGAATTTTCAACATTAAATTTACGGGACTAGTAAAACAAAAGGTCTCTTCAAAGCTAGTTTATTGTATATAAAAAAGAAACATTATTAAATAACTTTAATCGATTTTTTACGGAAAGTTGCTCTAATGAATTTTTAAGAACTGTTCTATTCTAAGTTCGCTATTTTTGTGGGAAAAACAATATATTATTTTCTACGAATGGCTAAACCATCATTAAATTTTATGTATGAATAACTTTTTAACAATACTTTATTTCAATGCTAAAATTTAGCCAAATTTATTTAATTTATGGTGGCATAAAAAATAGAAAATTAGCAATTTTGACTTACATTAACAATATTAATTATATTAAAGAAACTGGTTGATTGTTCCTTGCTTCTTCTTTTTCGAGAAAATAAGCATGCTTACTATTGAAAATGTGACAATGATACTGATAATGACTCGTTTGTTCTCAATAAACTGTGAAAAAAAAAGCTTCTTCCCTCACGTTCATATCTGCTTATCTGCCTATACTATACTGAAGTATTGTTCAGATGAACTCTTTCATTGTTCACTACTACTTATTTTCTCAACATTTGCATAAAAGTGAATTTCACAGGAGTGGTATGTCAAGAAACAGTTAAAAATATAGTACAGCAGGTGTCATTCTCTTTTGGTTATCCCCTTTTTCATCAGTCTAAACGAAATTTCATCATAGTGGTTTGTAGAAAATTAAGTTTTTATTGGAGTCTTAAAAATGCCAACAAAGTATCTAACAATACAAGAAGTCTTACATTTAATGCAAACTTTACATTCAAATTAATTTTCTGGTGATTGTAGTATTACAGGTTTAGCCCGAAAACTTGATCAAGTAAGTGATAAAGAAAATCTTGTATAGTATAATTAAGGAGAAATAATTCGATTGGATGTATGTGGGCAAGTTGTCGCAAAATTGAAAAATCTTGAAAGTCGGAATTTAAAGAAGAGAAAATGAAAAAAAAAAGGAGTGATTCAG